>VYZM01011899.1:135894-156129 GCA_013398915.1 Dromas ardeola | reverse complement strand
TCCGGAGGTTGGCAGGGAACGGGGGTGTCGTGGACGGGGCTGGAGTGTAGGCAAGGGGGTGCGGGGACCTTCCAGCCGGGCGCTTGGGTGACATCACCCGCGCTGGAAAGTAAGGGGGTTTGGGTTTTTTTTCCCCCATCGGCTGTAGTTTCATTTCCCGCAGCCCCTCGACCCAACCCCAAGGTGAAGAGTTGGGATGGGGCTGCGGGAAATGAAGGAGGAAGGGCGAACAATTTCCTGGTAATTATTTTTCCCCGCTGTAGTGATCGATAATTAATATTGGCTATTTACCCCCAACATGAAATGACTTTGTCAAGTGGCACCCTCATGACACGATTTACGTCCTTCGGGCTTGAGTGCAGCAGAAAGTTTCAGGTCAGGGACAGTCCCCCCCCATGTCCACGCGTGCCCCCACCTGCATTTTAGGGGTCGCTTTGCACACACTGGGATTTATTTCCCTTTTCATGTACTGGAAAGACACTGCAACGCCTGTGTTTTCATCACACCTGCACAAACCTCCTGTAATTTCCCAAAGCCTCATCCCCGAAAGTAATTTCTGCCCTCTGCTGTTGTGTGGGGTCTCCTCCCAAAGCTGCCCCCGTCTGAATGTAATTTTGCTCTCCCTGTGACCGCTTGCCGAAATGTAAATGCTGAGTGTTTTGCAGCACCCGGCCCCGAAAACTGTTTGTATTTTTAGTGCAAAAGTCCCTAAGGAAAACGGTTTTTGTTGTTGATCCCTGGGCAAAATTTACACAGTGGTGATGGACGATACTGGGTAGTCCATCAGGCTCTCCGTATTTTCACTGAGGGGTACTATAACATAACATGAGCAAAATGACTTACTTGTTTTAATGAAGTGCCTCTATTCAGAATATTTTTCTTGAAATCAAGTATCTTTTTAGTATTCAGAGCCTGATCTCATTGTTGCCCAGGCAAAACCTGCAGCCAAGCACGTATTTTACTTGTAGAGAGAACTCTTGATTTGATCCTGATAGCTACACTAGTCAGATACCAAAAGTATTTGCTACTCTTGATCTTTTTTTAACTACTTAGCATAACTATTTAATCTATTATTTCTTTTACGAGACAGCGTCTGCATAGTTGTGTGTTCATCTATGTATTATATCAAATATACAGGTATGAAAATATAGTAAAACAATTTGCAAAGCTATTTCCACAAAGTATTTCATGTTTGAAATTACACTTGCTATTATCCCAGTATTAAAATAGAAAAAAATGTGACAGGTGAAATTATTCTAATGATGAAAATAGTTTTAAGTGCAATTACGACTGTTAAGCTGTCAGGTCTCCATCCCACAAATCCTTAAACACGCGCAGAACTTACACCCGATTAATGAAACGAAGTAGGTCAAGGTGCGCATTTGTGCCTGGAGAGTATGACAACACCAGTCATTAAAGGAGAGATAAGTAGCGGGCGTGAATCGGTGTCATTATGTGCAGTATTTCTATAAAAGTTAAAGAAACTTGGCTTTCCATGATACAGATACATCACACTAGGCCAACGTCCCTCGTGGCTGCTGTTGCTGTACCCTGGTGTTACAGGGCAATGACTCTGGCTGAGGGGGACCTCTGCGGGCTGCTGAATCCAGCCTCTGCTCAAAGCATCTCAGACAGATGGCATTGCCCCGGGGCTGAGATTTCAGAACTGCAATGGTGGGGAGCATTAATGGCCTGATCCTGCAAATCCACACTGCTTACGACACTTCCCACCCAGAAGAGTCCCCTTGGCTGTACTATTGGGTTCTTTCTTAAAGTTAAGGGTGTTCCTGGGTGTTGGCAGGACAGAAGCTGTGGTAGCATCAGACATATATTAGTGCTGTCCTTGTCTGGTTCCCAGTACATTCACAACCCTACTTTGACGCTTGGAGGTGTTCTCATGGCACCCAGCGCTCTCGCCTGTGCAGGCAGGTGCCGCTGTCTGGAGTCTTTTTGGGGCTCAGGACAGGAGCTGAGTCCCCAGTCCAGCAGTTTTTGGCACTGAGCGAGATGGGCTGTCCTCCAGCGCTTCACACTCAGATGTGCAAAGTCTATGCTAATGTTTCTGTGCATGTCATAACTCCAGAACCAGCATCTTGGATGCTGAGGTTTTTTGCCCCCTTTCCTCATCCCTTGACTGTAGTCTTTCTGCCCTGAAGTCCTCCTGGCAGTGAGATCTGGCTTGAGTGAAGGTCCTTCAGGAAGACGGAGCTGGATGGGGATGATCCCTGTGGCTCCTGGGGGATGGTTGGGGGTAGCAATCACACACTCCTTATGTACATCGAGATGGATATGAATCAAAGTCTGTGCTGGCAGGATGAGGGCTTTAGAAACCAGAGACAGCACTGCTTTTAGGCTGGTGCCGGCTAGTCCTGTGACGGTGCTGGTGTTGTATTGTATGTTGATTAGGTAATTATGGTTATCACCAGGCCACAACTAGATAGGAGACTGAGACCAGATCCACTTGTTAGTCCTGATAATGCCTCTGCATAGCAGGAACTTTATGGATCAGTTGAACCTACTGAGACAAAAGGACTAAGGTCCAGGATGAGGACCTGCACGAGGGCTGGTGACTCTTGTCTTCATGAGGCCAGTCTGCCAGCTTCAGTGTCTTCTCCTGAACCCTGGCTGACCATGGGTGCCAAGGGAAGGGTAAAAGCAGGGGCCAGCATGGAGTAAACTGTTACAAAGGTCCTGTATAGATGGAGGTCAAACCCTGCTCACCTCATTGAGAGTTGACTTCTTTGGGTTTGGCTGCATGTCCAGGACTGTCCTAGGCTGTACCTGTGGGTAAAATCATAGAGTATGTTGGAAGGAACCTCAAAAGATCATCTGGTCCAACCTTTCATGGGAAAGGAAGCCTAGATGTCATGATCTAGGTAGGAACAGGGTAGTGACATCCCCGATTTCCTTTTTGGTGCCCCCTTTAGCGTACAGAGCAGCTGCATTTGAATTTCAGCTACAGCGGAAGCAAGCTGGGCTTGGCACTTCAACAGGGCTGGAGGAATGGCCTCAAACATGCAGACCCCTTTAATCGCCACTTCTCTGTTGCAGGTCTGGAGTTGTCTCACTGTGTAGGGGCCAACTCGCTGGGCCCTGCTGTGCCTTGGAGGTCCAGGGGGCCCTGCAAGATGAAGAGGGTCCGCACTGTCTTCAAACCAGAGCAGCTGGAGCGGCTGGAGCAAGAGTTCCTCAAGCAGCAGTATATGGTGGGCACGGAGCGAGTAGACCTGGCTGCAACTCTGCATCTCACAGAAACTCAGGTAAGAAACGCAAGAAAGCTGGGGATAGCGACATAGATCCTGGGTCTGGGTGCGGTTTGTGGTGATTCCCCTGCCGTGAAGTGCAGCGGGAGGAGGACATGATGCAAAGTGACCTGTGGGACTCCCTGCTGCAAGATGACATTGAAGCCACGTGCCTGGAGGGATGTGAGCTAGGTTTAGATGGTTTGTGAATAAGAGCATCCTTTTCTTAATCCATGAAGTGGAACAAAAAGCATTCAGGAGCACAAACCCGCTTACTTTAGAGTTCAAGCTGGGTTGGACTAATGTATCTACATTGTTATGATCCTCTGGAGACAGTTTATGCTTTAAGTGTCCTTTTATAATACTGGATCTAAATTTTTTTTCTGCTTTTCCCTGTATGTTTCTGCCCTTCCCACTGCAAGCTGATTATTTATTGTGGAAAGGAGGAGCCATGTGGTGGCTTCCATGGTGGGATCCAAATTCAGCTGGGGAAAAGGGAGAGCAAAGCACGGGTGGTTCTGGGGGGTCAGGGAGGGTGTGAACAGCACAGGGAGCAGGGGCAGGGGTTAGGTGGGTGCCTCATCCGTGCTCTGTGGCAGCCATGGCCCCAGGGATAGGTTCAGTGGCTCATGGGAGCTAGGGGAGGTGCTTCCTTCACTCCCCCGGCCAGAGCCTCCTCTGTGTGGCTGCATCCCCCACTCCCCAGGTCCTTTCTCCCAGCACCAGTCTGCCCATCGTAGTGTCACCTCCTCCTGCTCGCAAGCACTGTGCACCGAGCAGAGAAGCAGAGAGGGGTATGTCCCCCCTGCTTTTTGGGGACATCTGCCTCAGAAGCACGTGGCAATGGCCACCATTGGAAAGGGGCTCCTGGAGACCTTGGATTGAACTGTTGTGCCATTTTCCTGCTAGGTGAAAGTCTGGTTCCAGAACCGGAGGATCAAATGGAGGAAGCAGAGCATGGAGCAGAAGGCGGCAAAGCTGTCACAGTTTGGGGTGATACAGCCTGCCACCGCGGACTCGACGGACATCAAGGACCACGAGGAGGACACTGTGGACGTTGAGCTTTGAACAGCTGATGACATTCAGCTGCCACTGTTGTTTTTTCATCGTTGTCTGCTTGATGGAGATGGAGATATTGGGGATGCAGGCATGTTGGGGCTTCTTTGGTCCAAGTGAGACATTACGCTCTCAATCTGAGAGTTGGAGCTACAGGGCAAACTGCAGCTGGCTGGGAGGAACCCCCCAAATATCGTTCGGCATGTTCAGTAGCCACGTGACATAATTCCTGGGGCTTCATCACCAGGCTGTTTGTCCTTGATGGTGCCATAGCTGTGGCAAGGCATGTGATCTCCTGTTTGCTCTTCAAGCACCAGGACACACAAAGAGTTCCCAGCAGAGAGGCTGGGATGGCAATCAGATGGTGTCTCTGACAGCTGGGAACATAAGGGCATTTGAACATGGGGTCACTTGCGTTGTGTGTGGCTGTGCGCTCCTAAGAGAGAGACCTGTGCTGGGAGGAGAATCAACCCTGTTTGTTTTGCCTGGTCAACTTGACTCCCATGTCTGATGCTTAGATCAAACCAACCCAAAAAAAAAAAAAAGTGAAAATTGGAAAGCCCTTTGCTCCCACCTGCAGACTATCATTACCCTTGCAATAAGATGAACAGGTTCTGATCCTGCCCCTGGAACACAAGTGCCTCCTCTTGTCCAGTGCCTTGGTGTATTTGTGCCTTTGTTTTGGCTTCCCAAACCTGGAGGGCAGAACCTGGTGGGTCTCTCTGCCTTCTGGCATCACCTTACTTCGCCACGGTGTGCGTGTGCTGCTGCAGCAGGGAACGAGGCACTCGGGCTGGCTGAGGTGCGGGGATCGGGGCTGTTATAAAAAGGCAACTTTCCAACACCTCTGGTGCTTCAGACGACCCCCTGCCCCTCATCCAGATGTGCTGATTCTGGCCCAGACGGCAATTGCTCTGTTCTCTCCTCATTATACATCCAGGTGCCATTGGAAGCGGCACCTGGAGTGTTTGGCAAGCACGTCTGTAACCACCCGATGCAGTTAGCAGTTGCATTTCTGGTGGGTGGGAGGGCTTTAAGGGGTCAGGACTAAGTACCCGACCCTCCCTGTCTGTGTGTTAGCAGCTGAGTGCTCTTAGGCCAGGCTGTCAGTGCTCAGGCTGTCACCTTGCCTTCCCAGGTCTGCCCCAGGTACCAGGCACCATGTCCCGTCAGCTCAGGATAATTTATTCCGTCTCTTTCTGACACAGAACACTGTATATCACTTTACTCTTATATTGTTATTTATAGAAATAATTCCCCCCCCCCCTTAATAAGTGTAACTTATTTATTTGCTTTGCTTCTTAATAAAAATCTAGTGTATTTTAAAAAGAGAGATGGGACTGGCTGGGGGGAGGCAGGGTTGGGCAGCTCCTTGGTTTCTGAGTAGGCAGCAATGCCTTGATGGCATCTTGCCCCCACAGCTGCCAGGGATGGGTTACTGATCCTTTTTGCCGTGTTTCTGAGGAAATGGAGAAAAAAAAAAGACAACAAACGCACCTTTTCTTCCTCCTAATAAGACCCCCGTTGTCAAAAATAGCTGCTTTCTAACAGCAGAAGTCACAAAAGGGTGATTTCTTCTTGCACGTTTTCATTCCTGACATGGTAATACAAATATGAAAGCAGTTTTTTTCCCCCACACTTTTGTGTTTGTTGGTGAACCTGTGCACTCATCTCAACATTTGGAACATTTGGAATGGAGCAAGAATGGCTTTTAAAGAGATCAGCTGAAAACCTGTGTCAAAACAGAAAGGAAACACATTTCCGACTACTTTCTTTAATTTTCAACTGAAATTATTAACAAAAAAAAAACAACCAAACAAAAAAACCCAACATATTTTCATCCTTCCCAAAAGTTTGAGGGGTTTTTCTTAATAACTGTTTTGGACAAAATAAATGCTAAAAAAAGGTGGGGTTTTTTAAAGTTGATAGATGGCCTCATATCATGGGTGAAAGTAGGTAACACGAGTTATCTCAGGGCCAGTTCCTGCAGAGATAGAACTACATTTATGGTAAGAAATGTAATGTCTGGTAAATGTGGGGTGCTGGGGGTCGGGCTGCTGCTCCTGGAGAGCAAGGACCTTCATCTGTGGGTGGACGTGGCCAAACCTTCCATACCGCCATGCCTCTGCCGGGCTGGTGCTTCAGCAAACTGAAGTCCAGGAGAAGGTTCCCCCTGTGCTCTGCAAACACTCGATGCAGAAGCAATGCCGGCCCAGCTTCGCAAATACTTCAAACTAACGTTGTGAGCACCAGGGCTTGTTCGGTGACATGAAGGATACTTTGAAGTGTTGCTGGCCAGGGGTCCTGGCCAGCCATGACACCAGGCCACGACTCAAGCTGATGCTCTACACGTGAAACACCCTGCCACTTAGCACCGAAACCTTAGACAAACAGGGCACGCATAATGCTGTTATTACAATAATGGCTAGTCCTCCTCCTATTAGTATGACGATGTAATTGAAATAGGAGTCATAAGGTAGCATGCTCCATCAGTGTTTAGAACCTTGTAGGCCCCTGGGATGGGCATTGCGTGGCAGAGCAGTGCCCTGCACAGCCTGCTGCTGGGTTCACCGGGGACAACCCCCCCCCCCAAAATAAAGATGGGGAAGGTGTCCCTGGCAGTCTGTCTGTCCCTTGTCGCCGGCTGGGTGGCCGGGGAGGTGTCCTGCTCTGTGGCCGTGCGTCCCCATGGGCTGCCGGCCTGGGCATGGGGACGGCGGGAGGCAGCCGGCCAGACAGCGTTACTACTGCGGTAACACAGTAAGTCCTGTCCCTGCCACAAGCCGACAGTGACATCTAGTGACTCCAAAACACCCCAAGGCGCCCCGAATGCGAAATCGTCCCACATGCCCAAACCCGCTGCAGCCGCCTGGCCGATGAAGAGCAGAACCGAGTCCAAAGCGGCGCTGGCAGCGCAGCTGTGAATTAGTAAATACAACTAAACCCGCATTTTCGTGGATTTTAGGCGTTTGCAGACAGCCTACCAGGAGGTAGCGAGGGCGCAGGGAGCACGTTAGCGTGCTTTGAAGTTTTTTTGGGGGAAAGTCGGGCCAGTTTTGGGTGCGCGGGGGCAGCTGGTGATGCCTCCTCGCTCCGTGAAGGGGTACCTCGCGTTCCCGCCTGACAGGGACACGAAGGCTATTCCTCCCCCGGCTCTACGATTAAAAAAATAATAACAATTAATAGGGGAGAAGCAGTAAGACTCCTATCTGATTTTGAGGTGGCTGTAGAAGTGCTTCAGAACCGTTTCGGGGCTTTTTGGCGCTGTTTTTGGAGGGTGGCGGTGGGCTGAAAGGAGGGCTAAGATGGCGGCCAGCACCCGCCCGCCCCGGGGTTGAGGAGGGTGATGGCGGGCGCGGACCCCTCAGGGGAGGGTCGGCAGCCATCTTCGTGCGGGGCGGCGGGTGAGAGGGGCGGAGGAGGAGGAGGAGGAAGAGGAGGAAGAGGAAGAGGCGCCGCCCGCCCCCGGCGGGTCAGAGCGGGGAAGTCGCCGCCCGAAGATGGCCGCCGCGGCGGGGGACGTGTGCGGCGCCGTGGCGGGGAGCCGCGCCGGGGCCGGGGCCGCGGTGGCGGCGGAGGCGCGGTTCATCAGCAGCGCCAAGGTGAGCGCGGCCATCCCGGCCGGTCCCCTCGCCGCGGGGGTTCCTCCCCTCCCTCACGCTGCGGCAATTTTTTTTGGGGAAAAGGGAGGTAAAAACCCGGCACCCTCCGGGTGGCGGGGCGGGGGAGGGGGTGCCCCCAGCCGGGTTTCGGCTTCGGGCGCGTCCCTTGACCCCCGCCTCTCCCTCGGTAGGGGAAAGGCTTGTTCGCCACCAAGAACATCCGCAAAGGGGAGACCGTCTTCGTGGAGAGGCCGGTGGTGTCGTCCCAGTTCCTCTGGAACGCCCTGTACAACTACCGAGGTGAGCGGCCGGCGGTGGTGGCACGTCGCTGTTGCCCGCCCCGGCGAGGTGACCGCCGGGTCCCGAAGGAGCTGCCCGGTTTTCAAGGAAAGGGTTTGGGTTTGTCTTGGCACCGCCAGGAAGGTGGCCCTGCTGCCATTCCTGCCTCTGAGCTAAGTGAAGGGGTGACAAGTTGAAAACGCTGGGGTCGTTTGAGGGCTGGTGGCTTCCATCAGCCCTGGAGGAAAGCACCACGTGCCGCCGTCGGGCACCATCTATGTGGGAACCCCCAGTTTCTTAGTGGCATGGATGCTAATCCCAATCACACCACCGCAGAGTATAGCCCACAAAGGTGCCGATGTTCTCCAGAGGCGCCAGAACGAAACATGAGGGTTGTAAGGGCAGGATTTTAAACTTTTTTGTCCTATCTAGACTCTGCTGAGCTCCGTCATGGGTCAGCAACATGGAGGCGCTTGCCGTTGTTCGTCCCTTGATCACTTCCCAGCATTACAGAGCAGTAGATGTGGGCTGGGAGATTTAAATTGCAGCAGGAGTGGTCTTTCCTATGGAGGGAGCAGTGAGAGACCGGTGCTTCCAGCTGGGAGATGGTGTTGGTACCAGTAATGCTGTCTTGCCCTGGGCCCTGGCCTCTTTTCTCAGTGTGGCGTCTGTCCATCTTGTCTCCGCGCAGCCTGTGATCACTGCCTGCGGGCTTTGGAGACGGCGGAGGAGAATGCCCAGCGGCTGCTGGGGAAGAGCTCGCTGGTGCTGCCTCACCCAGAGCAGTGCAGTATCCGGAAAGACCTGCACCAGCAGTGTCCCCGGTGCCAGGTATGGGGCTACTGGGAGGGACTGTGGTCTTTCTGACTCCTTTACAGCATCCAGCCAGGCACTTGCGCTGCCCTGAGATGGGTGTCTGCCTTTACCTTCTGCATCACAATGGATAAAGAGTTGGGGCTCAGATTGTCAGGGAGGGGGCACAGCTAGGCCTAGGACCCCCTTTTCCTGCTGCCATAGCCAATGTTGGGTGCTGTGCCCCTTGCTCTAGGTGACGTATTGCAGTGCTGAATGCAAGCAGGCCGCTTTGGAGCAGTACCACCAGGTCCTCTGCCTTGGCCCATCCCGTGACGACCCCACGCACCCCCTCAACAAGCTGCAGGAGGCATGGAGGTAGGGGACTGACCTGCCTGATGCTCCATGGGCAGAGGAGGTGGCTCTTCTGGGCTGGGTGACACTGCCTGGGACCAGGGCTGAGGACCGTCCTTGCTTTGCATCCCTGCATGGAGTGGCTGGAGGGTGGTGGTGGCCCTGGGACGCTGCCCAGCTCTACCTGCTGGTTGGGCAGGAGGTGAATTTGTGTTGGCAGCACAAGGGTTTGCACACATGGCCAAGCAGTTCCTATTTTTCTCCCAGTAAAAAGCTAGAAAGCACTGAGCTGCATATCCCTCGCTCCTGCAATTTTATAGTGCTCCTGCAGATCTCCAGCCTCTAGGAGATCCTCTTTGTAGCACCCCTGCAGATACATAAATTGCTATCCCTGCTTGCAGATGGCAAAATGGGCACAGACAAGAGAAACAACATCCCTAACCCAAAGCTCATCACAAACCCCACCTCTCGCTACATTCCTAGGCTTTGTGTGGGACTTAGACTCTAGTTTAGCAGGATGGTAGGGATTATTTGTATGCTCAGAGCAGGCAGGTGAGTGCAGGCTTCTCGCCCTGAGTGGCGCTGGATCCCCATGCAGGGATGCTGCACTGACCATTTTGGTGTGACAGATAAGTGCAGGCCTGACCACATGGATGGCAGCTGCCTCTGCCTCCATCCAGCTTTTTATTTCCATACCAGCACTGACCTGCTCATCTGTCTTCTTCATTCTTATCCCCCAGAAACATGCATTATCCACCGGAGACTTCCAGCATCATGTTGATGGCCCGGATGGTTGCCACCGTCAAACAGGTACATCTGCAGTTTGGAGCCATAGCTGCTGGTGTGTGGTTTCCTCATTCCGTTGTGGCTATTATTCCCAAGGACTGATCTCTTCTACAGCAACTGGCAGGGTCTTGCTTGAACAGGTTTCAACACCTAGTGGTCCCTGGTCATGGAGACAGGAGGTGGCAAAGGAGGGTCCTATGACCTGAGCCAAGCAGGTCTTTTTTTCCATACCAAAATAGTTAGTCAGAATGGAATCTTTCCTTTGGGTCTGTGTCTTTGGCTTGGCTTTCTCGGCATGTATTTTGACAATAAACTGCCACCATGCAGCTGCTTCTGGTGGTTCTTAATAGCAGACTGCATATCTTTGAGCTCAGCGAGGCTTGTCCTCTCATGGATGGGGAGGAAAGCGGTGTTGGTGCAACGCCTTTGCTTGATTCCTTTTTCAGGCTAAAGACAAGGAGTGGTGGATCAAGGCCTTCTCCCAGTTCTGCAATAAGACAGCAAATGAAGAAGAGGAGATTGTGCACAAGCTGCTGGGAGACAAATTTAAGGTAAGGCCCTGGCAGCTGTTGGATGTATTGAATCCCCAAGCCTGCCCTCTCCCTGCCTGTGTCTGTGAGCCCACAGGTGCAGAGACCCCATTACAGCTGGGATGAGAGACACTGGAAATCGCAAGTTCAAAGTGGGGACGTAAAGCCCCCCATTAGGGGCTGACTGACCTGACAGAGAGGAAACAGGTTGCTTTAGAGGTCTTTGGGCTTGTGATGCTTCAGTGGGATGTGGTGCTGTGCTTCAGTGGGACTTGCTGCTCATTCCTGTGGTGGAGATGCTTCTGCTGTGGGATGGGACAGGGTAATATTTAGCTGCTGAGTAGGTGGCTTTTGCTGCTAAAATGAGTGGCTTTCACTGCTCCGAGGGCAGCAGCCTCCAGCCTTGCAGAGGATGAGGAGCCTTACTCCTGAGCCTTTTAGCCCCTCCTGGGCTGAGCTGTTAGTCTGGGTCTGACTCCCAGCAGCATCTCCTCACTCTGACGGTGTTGCCATGTCCTGCCAGGGCCAGCTGGAGCTGCTGCGGTTGCTCTTCACCGAAGCCCTTTACGACGAACATCTCAGCAGGGTGAGTTGAGCTGCCTCCCAAATAGCTCAGGAGCGTGGTGGGACCCTCTGGTTGGCCAGGGCTTTCCCTGGGACTCTGCCTATTCCTTGCTTGCCCCAAAGGTCCCTGTGGGATTTGAGGCACTTGCAGAGTGGGGTGCTGCTGCAGGCTGGCCTGGGCTCAGCTGCTTTCTCATCTCCCTTCTGCAGTGGTTCACTCCAGAAGGCTTTCGATCCCTCTTTGCCCTCGTTGGGACCAATGGCCAAGGCATAGGAACAAGGTAACGGGGCTTTCTGAGTGCTCCTTGCAGAGCAGCAGAGATGTGGCACGGAGGGGATGTACAGTCTGTAAATCCATGCTGGCCTGTGTAATGGCTGGGTTCAAACGTAAGAGAGGGGGACGGAGAGGCAAACTTAAAAGCAGTCCGTCATCTTGACTGTTCACAACCCTTTCGCATCCCTCTGCCAGACCTTGGCCACTCAGAGCCATCGAGTTTAACCCTTAGATCCCCCATGTGAGGTCCCACTGTATGCTGACAGCACTGTGGGACTGTAATGGCGTCCCTCTGCTTCCCGACAGCTCTCTGAGCCAGTGGGTGCATGCTTGCGATGCGCTGGATCTCCCCATGCTGCAGCGAGAGGAGCTGGACGCCTTCATCGACCAGCTCTACAAGGACATCGAGAAGGGTGAGGCTCTGGCGTGGCCGTGGTCGGCATCAAGCAGTGCCGTTTGCAGGAGATGGATGGAGACTCTTGCCAGCATTCAGGGACTAGGAGGGGTTCCCACTGGGGACTGGGAGATCCCACTTCCCCTGGTCCGTACAAGCCATGCCTGCTGTCTTTGGCTCACTAGGTGGATAGGGCAAGTCAAGTTTGTGGGTGGCATGACCTGCGGCAGGTTGGGGAGGGTGGTGGAGGGCTGATCTGGAGGGATCCTGTGCAGAAAAGTGCCATCTAAACCAAATGTTCAAAGACCTGTTTATCACTTTTTTGACCGATGCAGCTGTGTGAGTGCAGGGACAGGCCAGGGAGCGCACACTTAACCCAGGGGTGCAACTCTTCACGTCCTCCATCCTCTCCCAGTGGGGAGGGAAGGGTGCTTTGGAAACCACCCTTCAACACCTCTCCCTCAAAGCAGCACCGGCTGGGTGCGTTCAGCATTGACAGACATCCCTTTGTGCTTGCGTGGAGCTGTGCATGTGGAAGAGACAGAACGGCCCATGCAAAGCTCTAACCCCCGTGTCTGTGCTGCAGAGTCAGGAGAGTTCCTCAACTGCGAGGGATCAGGTCTCTACGTGCTCCAGAGCTGCTGTAAGTAACACAAGGACTGGGAGTAAAACTGATAGTGAGGAGGGGGGATGTCCTGGGCTAGACTGGCTCACCTCTTTCTAAAAGCCTCTGGAGAAAGGGGTTAACACTTCCCATCCATGGGATGGGACGGGACAGGATGTGATGGGTGCTGCCCTGGGGCCTGTCTGCTCTCTTGGGGTCTCCTGACACCTCACCTAGCTATGAAGTGGTCAGTCCTGGCTTGAATGAACTCGGATGTGATACGGGCTCCGGGAGCCGTGTATGCAGTTAACAAAGAGACAAGCTCCATCCTTGTCTGAGCAAAATGGAGGTGAACAGACAATTAAGGGAGAGAGCCTTTCTTGTCTGGGCCATGGGGACATAGGAGAGGATGTCCCAGCACCCGGAGCTGTCTTCTTTCACTCCTAAGTGTTAATGGCAAAGTGGGATGAGCAGAGTGGGGACTGGCTGCTGGGAGAGTGGGAACTGGGGCAAAAGTACAGCTCCATGCATCCTTCCTTTAGCACCTGGAGGCAGGGGATGCTGCTGTTCATCCCTGGGGTTGGTCCAGGACAGCTTGCTCTCTCTCAGTGGTTTCTGGGGTCTGAGGGAGAGCCCTGGCCCTGCACCCTGCTCCACTGGACTTCCTAGTCCTCAGTGGGAGTGGAGAGTGTCATGCTGGTGTCCCCAAGGTAGATGGGGTGGGCGCAGCATTGGTGCTGCCTTATCCTTAGCCAGACTATGGCTCTCCCGGTTGGAGACACTGGATCCCACATGCCTGGGCCACACAGAAGGGCAGGCACAAGCCCACGGGCTGTGTGGGGTCTTTGACCCTGCCTCTGCCTTCCCGTTCCTCTGGAGACATCCTCACAGCAGCATCCTGGCTTCCCTGTAGGTAACCACAGCTGCATCCCAAATGCCGAGACGTCCTTCCCGGAAAACAACTTCCTCCTGCATCTGACAGCTCTGGAGGACATCGAAGCAGGAGAGGTGAGACAGCGGGGCCCGGATGAGCCTGGGGTGGCATCGCACCTTGTCAGAGGGGCTTCTTGCTGCCAACGTGCAGATCGTGTTCCGTACATCCCTCATGGACCCCATACCCCCTTCCTCTTGCGTTGTCCTGGCAGAGGAATTCATGCCTCGTCCTGTGTCGGGGCTGCTAGACCCCTTGTTTCTGCGTATTTCTTGGAGGGACCGGTACAAACCGTGCTGCTTTGGGTTCGTGGGAAGCAACTCTCAGCCTGGTTTGTTTCTCTTTGCTCGCAGGAAATCTGCATCAGTTATTTAGACTGCTGTCAGAGGGAGCGGAGCAGACACAGCCGCAACAAGATACTCAGGTGGGGGCTGCGTGGAGGAACCTGGGGGGACATGGCACCCCTTTGCACCCACAGCCAGTCAGCCTGGGCTGCGTCCCCACCTTGGGGCCCCGTGTGTGGCTGTGCATGGACTGGCGTGCAAACGGGTGTGCTTGTGGCAGGGTGTGCATGCAGCATGTGGTGCTTTCTGGGCTTCGTCCATGCTGCTGTCAGACCATGGAGGACTCGTCTCCGAGTGAGGCTGGAGCTGCCTGCTCTCCGTTCTTGGGGGTTGTAGCCCCAAGGACTGAGGATTTGCGTCCCCCCCGCCTTGCTCCGCTCTGCAGTTGGCTCCTGCAAACCCTTGCTGTCCTCACCCACCTTCCTTTTCCTTCTCTGCCCTCCAAGGGTTGGTCACCATCCCCATGTCCTGTCACCCCTGCAGGACTGAGAAATCCCCCTCTCCACCCAGACTACCTCCACCCCACCTGAGCCCAGCATGACCAAACCCACAACCTCCTCCGGGTTTATCGTGTTTAGCCCCTTCCTGGCTGCTCCGTCCCCAGCCCCCTGCCCAGCAGCAGTGTTAGGGTTGTGCCTGTCTCGACGCCATCACTCTCTCTCCTCTTTCCTTCCCTCCTTCCAGGGAGAACTACTTGTTTACCTGCTCGTGTCCCAAGTGCCTAGCGCAAGCCGACGATGCCGACGTGACGTCAGATGAAGAGGAGGAGGGCGAAGGGGAGACGGATGATGCTGAGCTGGAGGATGAGATGACTGACGTTTGATCCTGGCCCCGGGCGAGAGGAGGGGGAAGGGACGGGGGGTCCTCCGAGAGGCAGCAGCTTTAATACTAGAAACAGGGTTGTGTTGTGGGGTCGGGTGGGAGGCCACGTGCTGGCGGCGGGTGCGGAGGTCTGTTGGAGTGGGGCAGCGGGGGAGCTGGAGGCAGGCCCTGTTCCCACCTGTCCTGGTTGTGCACTGTGCGCGCGCGTGTGTGTGTGTGTCAGGCCCTCCCCGTCCTCCCTGTGCGGACAGGCTGTGAGCCGGTGGCCCCCACCACGTCCTGGTCCCTGGAGGGGCTAGCTGGTGCTTGCAGGGGAGGCTGGATCCAGCTAGCACCTGGGTTGGGGTAGGGGACATCGCGGTGGTCGCCTTGTAGCTGCCTCCGAGGCTGCTCCCCTGTGTCTGTGCCGGCCGTGGGTACAGAGGAGCATGTCCTTTCCTACCCCAGAGGGACGAGGGGAACACGTGTGCGTGTGTGTGTATGTGTGTTTGTGCACGAGGGGTACTATTTAATGTCTCTATTAGCACTGTCTACACGCTAAGGAGCTGGGGTCCTTATATATACTCTGTTCCATGCCTTGGCTCGGCACGCAGCAAGGGGCAAAATTATTTTGCAGGTGGGACAGAGACACCTTAGTGTGTCTCAGACACACTCAGGTGGCTCAGATGCCCGAGTCCAGCAGGGACAGTGGGGCTGACCCTGGCAGACATCTCCCTCCCACCTCGGCCACATCCTTTACGTGATGCAAAGCCCTGTGCAGCCATTGCCAGGCTCTTTGGGGAGAGGGAATAGCCAGGCTGCTGCTAGCCCAGAGCTGACACGGGCTATGGTGTTACGTAAGCAAAGTCACCCTCCAAAACCCAAAAAACATTTGGGGTTTTGCAGAGAGCGAGCTGTCCCGCTGGGCCGTCCGGCTGCGGGCTGCTTCAGGAGCCACCGTGGCCAGGGATGCAGCATGGTGCTGCGTCTTTCCCCTCACCGAGCTTAACGGGCCCACCGTGGAGGTGTCACCGGCAGCTGAGCGTTGTCATCCATCCCATGCTGCCAACCACTGACGAGACCACACCAGTCTGCGGTGTCCCCTACGCGGCTGGAGGTGAAGAGGGCTCCAAGCAGTGGACGGGCAGCAGGCTGGGGACATGGCCAGGGTATTCTCCTCCCCTCTTGGATTTTGGGGAGCTGTTTTCCTGCTGCTGCTTCCTCCGAGCCTGTGGCAGCTGGATTGCGGGACCGAGGGTGACGCTGTAGATGGGCACCACTACACTACCACCACCACCAGCCCTGCACCCCGCTGCTCGTCCCCAGCCGTCATGGGGCCACATCCCCTTCAGTGTTTGTAATAAACTGAGACTGGTGAGAAGAAGGACCGTGTCATTTGTACTGGTAAACTGGAGGGTGCTGGCTGCAGAGATGAGGGCTACGATCCAGGGACATGGAGGTCTGGGGATGAGGGAACAGACGCCCACCGAGGTGTGGGCTTTGTCTCTGTGACCAGCCTGCCCCTGGAGACGGATGCTGGAGCCAATGCTGTCCCGCGAGGCTATTTTTGTCCCAGTGCATGGGTGATCCATGCTTCATCGGGGTCTGATGTGAGCCCTGCCCTGGCTGCAGGAGACACCTTGGGAAGTTTACTAGGAAAAACATCGTTAGGGGATGAGATTTGTTCCTTCATCCCCTTGCTGGTGAAAAAAGAGAAACTCCCCTTTTTCCAAAACTGTCTCAGACTTCATTAGCTCAGACAAAAATACACAGATGTTGGGCGAGCGCTGCTAGTACAGACCAAGCCTGTATCTCACTCTCCCTCCCATCCCTGTTGTACCACATCCACATAATCCTCTATCCCTCTAAATCATCAGCACAAATTACCCGTGGTGTCTTACACATCATTAAAATGTTTCTTGGGGAAGTGCTGACCTGTTCTGGGCCATCATTTCCCTCCCAGAAAGTCACTACAAAGGGTGCTTGGTGCCAAGCTCAAGGTTCCCACCGCAGGCACTGGTGTTTGCCCTTCAGCCACATGCTGGCAGCAGCAGAAAGATCTCCCCATTGCTGAATCTGGCAAGGCTGAGTGGTGGGATCTCTGGAGCGCGTTGGCACCTTGTCCTCAAACCTGGTCCCTGGGGCAAGCTCCTGGGATCCACTGAGACGTCCTTGGTCCGCTGCAGCCTCTCGCTGCTACCAGAAGGTCCAGGGGGGCTGCATCATTTCGTAGGTGGGGATGCTGGTGATGTTGACGGGAATGGAGATGACGGCCCAGGGGAGCCCGTGCTGCTCAAGGGAGCGTCTGATCATGTACCTGGAAGGACAAAGAGGTGACAGGCGTGCCTGAGCTGCCTCAGTTGGGAGAGTGGAGCCCAGATGTGAGCATAAACCACAAACCAGCTCAAAGAGAAACCCTGCAGGTTAATTATGACTGAATCCACTAAAAATGTGGCCCACCAAGCCCAGGTGGGACATGCTGATCACTGGGACCTCCCTGATTTGTGGGGACAAGGCTGTTGCTTGGCCCTTCGCATGAGATGTTCCACACTTGGGAAGACGAGATGTCTCTCGGCCAAGGCACCTACCCATCCCTGCCCAGCAGGAAGAGCGCGGGGATGTCGGCTGTCCGCCTGGTGCTATCCTGGATCATCTCGATATAGAAGCTGTCGTTATCATAGGCGTTATCTGCGATGATCACCGCCCGTCCGCCGTGCTCCTGGATCACACGCGTTTTCGACAGGAACGAGCAAGCCCTGGGGCAGAGAGTGATGAACCTTTGGTGGCCACATGCAGGTACGAAACCTGCAAGTGCCAGAGCTTGCCTGGAGATGCCAAAACATCTTGTCTCCCTGGCCCTGCGCCTCCCCCAAACCCTGCGCCTCTTTGTTTCTGTATTTTAGGCACAGGCTGCCCACGCTCGGCCATTTTCTCCTAAGAAAACATAAAAATAAAACAGAGCTTTTTTCATCTCAGGGGAGGCTTTTTTTCCAAGAGACACAACGTGAAACACTCTGGGGTAGAAGCACCCTCACATTTTCCTCGTGTACCCACATGGGGTAAGTCACGGGAAGAAGCTGGAGGTGATGGTAAAATGCATTCCTGCACTGTCACCCTCTGTGCCGTGGGCAGTTTCCCTCCTGCCCGAGGGTCCCCCCCAGGCAGCTCCCGTGACGCCAGACGTACCCCCTCTCCACCAAGGCAATCTGGTCCTGGATGAAGACGCCATTATTCAGCTCTCCGCAGGCTTCAGGAGGATCTGCCGGGACCAGGTGGATCTGGTCGTACCTTGTGTTCTCCGAGAAGGAGACAGGCAGGGGTGAGTGAGGGGGGGTCAGGGCTGCTTCCCATCCCCTGCCCCACTGTGGCCATCCCCGCTGTCCCATGCCCTGCCCATCCCCGTGCGGGGTGTGCTTTTGGGGAGATTTAGGGGTCCCAAGTGTGGGGATGCTGGTTGCCCCTTTTCAGCCCCTGCAGAGCCATCCCGACCTCACCCAACAGCCTGCTTAGATCTTGCTGTCACTGTGGGGAGGGGAAACTGAGGCATGGCACCGTTCATACATCCAAGTGCTCCCAGGGAATATGTGCAGAGCCAGAAAGTGTCTTTTCCTCCAGTCCTCAATGTCCCATGTGCTTTCTAGCAGATCTGCTCCTGCACACCCATCCTGATTCTGGGTTTATCCAGGGAAAGGTCTTACATCTGCAGACCAGTTGGTTTAACTCTGCCATTCCCCATGGGAGCCCGACCAGCCCTCCTGGGACATGGCTGTGCCCGTCTCAGCCCTTGGAGGAGGAAAGAGTGGGGCATGTGCTTCCTGAACACATGTGGGGCCAAACTCCCCTTCCAAAAGCCTGCTGAGGCCAAAGGCAGGGACCAGCGTGTGCGTCCTTCCTAAGGGAAGGCTCGCGGAAATGCAATTAGCTCCATTTTTATGAAAGGCTTTAAATTACCAGGCCCCGCAATAGAGAAATATTAGGATGGGGGGACCTAAGACAAATTCAGCTCTTAATACTTACAAACACGCCACCAAAATCCTTGGCCGGAGTGGCGGTGAAGATGTAGCGGATGTCTCCAGGGCTCAGCACTTGGAAATACAAGTATTCATGGATGCGTAAACCTGGGTGTGCATGGAGAGAGGTAAGAGGCAGAGAAAACAAAAAGGGAAAATTCCTGAAAAAATAAGGGAAAATACCCAACTACGGCACCATGCTGAAGGGAACGCACCCTTTGGCAATGCCAGCTCCCAGCTGGGCCCTGGGGCTGCGGACCCAAAATTCTGGGTTCCGCCTGGGGCGCTGCAAGGGGAGATGCATCAGCACCCAGGGGCACAGGGGAGATGGGGGAAAGGCACCGGGACTGGGGTGCACGAGGGGAAGGGGAAAACGCAGCCAGACCATGGAGGGGATTGGGGTGACAGGCACCCAGATCGAGCTGTGCAGAGGGGAAATGCACTTGGACTGAAGCACCCTGGAAAAAAATGCACCTGGGATGGGGTACTGGGTGGGGAAATGCAATGGGGCCAGGCTGCACCAACAGGAAATGCAGCTGGATTGGGGCACTGAAGGGGGAAACGCAATGGGGCTGGGGTGCAGTGATGGGAAATGCACCCAGATTCAGGTGCAGGAGGCAAAATGCACCCAAATCGTACTACATGAAGGGGACATGCACCCAGATTGGGGTGCGGGAGAAGAAACGTGCTTGGAATGAGGTGCTGGATGGGGAAATGCAATTAGGTCCGGGTGCACCAAGGGGAAAAGCCCCTGGATTGAGGTGCAGGAGGGGAAATGCACCCATATTGGGGTGCAGGAAGGGAACTGCAATGGAGCTGGGGTGCAGTGATGGGAAATGCACCCAGACTGGGGTGCAGGAGGCAAAACGCACACGAATGGCAGTGCATGAAGGGGACATGCACCCCGACTGGGGTGCAGGAGAGGAAATGCTCCTGGAACGAGGTGCTGGATGGCGAAATGCAATTAGGTCGGGGTGCACTGAGGGGAAAAGCTCCCGGATTGGGGTGCAGGAGGAGAAATGCACTGGGATCCAGGTGAAGGAGGGGAAATGTACCTGGATTGGTGTGCTGGAGGGGGAAATGCAATGGGGCTCGGGTGCATGGAGGGGAAATGCACCCAGAGTGGGGGGCAGGAGGCAAAATGCACCCGGATCACGGTGCATGGAGGGGAAATGCACCCAGATTGGGGTGCAGGAGACGAAATGCACCTGGAACGAGGTGCTGGATGGGGAAAAGCAATTAGGTTGGGGTGCACCGAGGGGAAAAGCCCCCGGATTGGGGTGCAGGAGGGGAAGTGCAATGGAGCTCGGGTGCAGTGATGGAAAATGCACCCGGACCTGGGGTGCAGGAGGCAAAATGCACCCGGATCGCGGTGCACAGTGGGGAAATACGTGCAGATTGGGGTGCGGGAGAGGAAATGCAGCCGGAACGAGGTGCTGGATGGGGAAATGCAGTTAGGTCGGGGTGCATCGACGGGAAACGCCCCCGGACTGGGATGCAGGAGGGGAAATGCAACGGGGCCAAGGTGCACGGAGGAGAAATGTACCCAGATCGGGGTGCAGGCGGCGAAATGCACCGGGATCGGGGTGCACGGGGGGGAAACGCAATGGGGCCCGGGGTGCGCGGAGGGGAAATGCACCCGGATCGGGGTGCACCGCGGGGAAAGGCCGCC
>VYZM01011899.1:120250-135166 GCA_013398915.1 Dromas ardeola | reverse complement strand
GGTGCGCGTTCGGGCCGACGCGGGTCGGGGATGGTGGAGGCCGCCGTGAGGCCTGCCGCTACCCGGGCCGTGAGGGGGCAAGTCAGGCCCCGGTTTCCGCCGGGCTCCGGCCGGGAGTGCTGCGTGCTGGGAGTTGTAGGTTGGGTGGCCCAGTGCGTGGAGTTCCCGGTGCCCGGGCCCGCGTTCTCCGTCCCGGTCCCTTGGCTGCGTCCCCCTCAGCCCCACGGCCCAGCTTCTCCCCCTGTCTGAGGGTTCCCTTCGACTCCGGCTCTCCTCAGCTCTGGGGCCCCTTGCCGTTGCTCAGGAGCAGGCGGGATGTGGCAACAAGGGCTGTGTGTCTGCCTTTACCCCGTTTTTTGGGGGGATGCAAGGGTTTCTTTTCTGTTGAGATCTCTGCCCTGGTGGGTGTGGAAGAACTCGGTACGTTTTCTTCCACAGGATCTTTCCAGGACTTAGGGAGGCCTGGCTGTGAAACTCAGTTTTTTACCCGCATATCAGAGCCTCAACCCCAACCTTGTTCCTCTTTAGTGTAACAGTCATAGTATAATTGTATAATTTTGCTCGCTGCCTGCAGGTGGCTGTTTAAAACTGGGTGCCTCGCGGACCTCGGCTGTGTTTGGAGTTTGTTTGAGCTTTGCCTGTAAGGCACGTTTGCTTTCTGAAAAGGGCTGTTGCACTCTCAGAGCAGTGAGAAGCCCTTCTCTGCTGTGGCCTCTGATATCCTCTAAGCTGTGTCCAGCAGAGTTTGCTGTCAGGCAGGTGTAATCACTTAAATTGTGTTCCTCTACCACATCCTCTATGTGAAAGCATCTTTCAGTAGTTACCATCCTTGGGGAAGCTTGGACTCCGATTTGAGGTGTGAGGGGCAAAAGGCTGTTGTGCCTGTTCTGATGACCATCTTGTTGGCACTATAATAAAAAAATCACTGACCCAGTGGCAGCAGTCGTGCAGTTCCCTGCTGTCTCAGTAATTACTGCCAGTTTTCTCTAGTCTGGCATCAAAATCAGAACTTTGCTGAGCTACGCTGTACGGAGGAAGCCCACTTGTCTTGGGGACAGTTATGGTACGGTCCTAGAGCATATACTGGAGACAGTTGGGTGAATTCCAATTACACTGGGAGCAGTGGGACATGGAAAGCAGCTAGGTTGTGTGAAGGCAGAGGAGTTTTAAGGAGGCTGTAGGTTTTGGTCTTGTTTTTTTTGTGCGATGGTTGCTTGCTGGGCTGTGTGAGGAGTTAGCTCCAGGTTGTCTGCAGGCTGTTGGGATTGGAGTAATGGCTCTGTTGTGGGTTCTCTTTTCAGCCAACACCAGTTATCCTGCTGAAGGAGGGGACAGACACTTCGCAGGGGATCCCCCAGCTCGTCAGCAACATCAATGCCTGCCAGGTTATTGCAGAAGCTGTGCGCACTACCCTGGGACCTCGGGGCATGGACAAGCTCATTGTGGATGACCGGGGTAAGCACTGGGTGGTGGCCTTCCACAGCCATGCAGAAAAGTCACTCAGAAATAACCTCTAAGTGCAGGGCATGTTGTCAGTGTGCGTATTTACCTATGTCTTCATATCAATTAAAACCAGCATTTGCATATATGCAGACTTCAACTTCCTCACCCCTTACTTACCTCAGCTCTCACAATAGAGGCTCAGTTTCTGTCTCAGTGTTCAGTTTAACCCCTTGACTCTGGGCTCCACTGTTGAAGAGAAGGTAATTGTCAGACCTGCCTGAGGAACTACCTGTTTGTTGCTTGCTAGCCTGAGTTAAGGCAGCTGTGGTCTTTGTTGTGAGATTAGGTAGATCCAGGGTTAGTGGGACTAGATATGTGAAGGTCTATACCACAAAGGAGAAACAGTGTGTCTTGAACCTGGTCTTCAGGTATCCTTGACCATCTCTATTTATTTATTTTTTAAGTGAGGCTCATAGTATGTGTGGAGCTACTCAGCACTTGTTGTGGCTGCCTGTGAGGTCAGTGGACATAGAATCATAGGGTTGGAAGGGACCTCTGGAGATCATGTAGTCCAACCCCCCTGCCAGAGCAGGGCCACCTAGAGCAGGTTACACAGGAACGCGTCCAGGCGGGTTTTGAATGTCTCCAGAGATGGAGACTCCACCACCTCTCTGGGCAGCTTGTTCCAGTGCTCTGCCACCCTCAAAGTAAAGAAGTTCCTCCTCATGTTGAGATGGAACTTCCTATGTTCAAGTTTGTACCCATTACCTCTTGTCCTATTGCCGGGCACCATTGAAAAGAGCCCGGCCCCATCCTCCTGACACCCACCCTTTAAGTATTTGTACACATACATTACTGGGTTGATTTTTATTTTTGTTTTGGTTTTCTTGTGTGTGATTTAGGGACCCCTGTCTGAAAAGATTTGTATGAAGTCACCAAACTAATATACTGTTCATGTGTGGTTTTTTTTTTTTTAATTTTCTTTTTATTGGTGTTACTGGGTAACTGGTGGTACTGGGTCATGGTGGTACTGTTGAAGGGTGGGGTGGAAGGTCTTAGAATTGTCTTTGTTTTTGCAAATGGGAACTATAATAATTTTTATTAAATGGGATTTAAATTTACCTAATAACTAGTATGATTGATGGTCTAGTCTCTTTCTTCACATGAGTTTCAGACTAGAATATCTTTTTATCTGTCTGGGGAGGCTATTGAGAAGTAAAAGGGAAATGAATTTAAAGCCTCTTTAATTGGTGTGAAGAGTTGTTCCGCACTCAGACTAACTTCACTTAATCTGCTCCAAAATTGGACTAAAAAGATGCTGTTAATGTGGAATGGAGGCACCTGCTGAGACACCCTCTGTGAAACAGCTGTTTTTAGCTCCCCCTCTCCGTGGGGGTGACCCCTTCACTTTTCAGCTAATCTATAGTTATTTGTCTGCCTGTAGGAGTGTATTACTATAATAGTGATCACATCTCAAATCACATAGGACAAGAAAAACAGTTTGGCTGAGGAAAAATTACTTTTAAGTGGAAATTTCGGATGAGAGCCTGTGGTTCTTTAGACATGACAAAATTCACAATGGTGCAGGACCAGGGCTTGATTGGGAAACACTGTAGCATAATACTGGCTTAGGGCCACGTTTGATGTGAAAGGTGAACTGGCTGGTCTGAAGTTGCTGTTGTATTAAAGTCTCTCTGAGGTCTGAAAAGCTCCCTTGGGTGTTGGGGTGCCCTTTCAGAGTGCCCAGGGCTTTACTCCTGGCAGTCAAGCTTGACTTCCTCTTCTACATCAATCCTAGGCAAAGCCACTATCTCTAATGATGGTGCCACCATTCTGAAGCTCCTCGATGTTGTCCATCCAGCTGCAAAGACGTTAGTGGACATCGCCAAATCTCAAGATGCAGAGGTAGGAGGATAGCCTGGCTGCACCAGAAGCATAACATGCAGCAGCAGGCTTACTCCTGTTGCCGGTTGTGTGGACTTCGCGTTAACGGGCGGGAATTGCTCATGGAGTGCTGGCATTCACTCTTGTTTCTTTGTTGATGCCTTTTTGTTTGTGACAACTTTCAAATCTCTTGCGCTGTTTCAGCCAGATCTGATGGGGGGTTTGGAAGTTTCAAAGATACAAAGTTCACATTTCATGAACATAGGTGACTGGGAAAGGAGACTTCACTCTCAAATGGGATGTAGTCTGAGCCCAGCCCTTCTTAATCACTAAAGAATCCAGCCGCAAATCTGTGAGCAGAGAAAATTATGAAATCTGATTTCCTTTGGAAGCCCTTGCATGATTTTGAAGCTGCTATCACAGGGGCTCTGCAGTGTGTGGATGACAGAGCATTTCCTCTCTGTGCAGGTTGGTGATGGGACCACGTCTGTAACTCTGCTCGCTGCTGAGTTCCTGAAACAAGTGAAGCCCTATGTGGAGGAAGGCCTCCATCCTCAAATCATCATCCGTGCCTTCCGCACAGCAACACAGCTGGTAAGGGAGTGCTGCTCGTAGCTGAGGGAGGGCTTGGCTGCTGCTGCAGACCTGAGGGGCGTATTGTGTTGATGCTTCACCAGAGCATCTGGGGAGAGGATTTCTGTGCCAGAGAGGAAAAATAGCACACTTCAGGCAAAAGTCAGTAATGAATGGGTGTGGGGGTGAAGGTAGTGATCTCATGATGTCTTACTGCAAACATCAGCTGCCTTTTCTGATATCAGTGAGCTGTTATTACCAGCTAGTACCTCTTGAGCGCTGCTGCTTCCTTTGCTTTCGCTCCAAGGAAAAATAAGTGGGAAAATTCATTTCCCATTCTCCTGATCTCTGCTACTCCTTGGTAAATATTACGTCTCATGAAGCACATCAGTCCTGTTAACCTGAACCTACTCCCTCAGTAGCCTTTGATTCCCCAGATCTCTGCTGAAAGCAGTGGAGTAGCTCTGAGCCTCTTTCTGATCCTCTTTTGTTGGTGTGTTTCTTAGAATTACTGTGCTGGAAGGGGTGGAATAGCTTAAATGATTGAAACTTCAGTGATGCTGAAGTAGGGAATAAAAGGTAACATAAAATACAAAGAGAAAAGTTGTAGATCTGATCAGCTTGCGAGCATGAATCATTAATCCAGCTGTTCGGTTGTGTTTTGACAGGCTGTAAATAAGATCAAAGACATTGCTGTTGCAGTGAAGAAAGAAGATAAAGAGTAAGTTTGCCTTACAGAAGACCCAGTTGTGTAGCTGGGCTTCAGTTAATTGGTGTGAGGATGTTTCTGACTTCTGCCGTGGCTCTGGCTGAGTCTCAAGGTCAGGCAGAAGAGCTGTGGCCCCACACCAGGGTTATTCTTGAGCTTTTGGAGTTTCCTGCTCCTCTGGGGGAGATGCCCTGCTCTTACTTGGGCTGCAGCAGAGTATGTAGGCCAGTGTCTTTATTCCAGTGCACATGGAGGAAGCTAGGTACCAAAATAAGTGGCCTGATTTCTTTTTTCCAGTGGTGGTGGAGCCTTGCAGCTTTTCCTGTAATCAGTGGCAGTGTTAAATGCTCAGTGCTTCTCTGAAAATCAGATCGTTTTTTAGCTGTTGAATACATGAAGTTAGATAGCTAATAGCAGAAAGGAAATGATCCCTTCAACTGAGGTGAGAATACTAGAGTTCATTTTCTCCCTGCATTTTAAGCTCTTGTCTGGTTGATCTGACATTACTAATACCTGCAGTAAAAGTTCCAGTCGAACTGTGTAACCACCTTAAATAAACCAGAATGAGTTGTATCCTTTCTGCTGTTCTGTGATGCGAAATACAGTAGTTCTCATAGTCACCAGTAACTTGGGTGATAGAGCCTGTGAGTTGAATCCATGTTTCCCTGGTGTCCATTGTATCATCCACTCTGTTATGGCATACGTTACCTGAGTTAATACTTCAGAGAGCATACCACCTTTAGAGGGTTTCAGAAACTTCTTACTGCCTTTGGATGAAGGAGAGGATGCTGAGCCCTGGTGTTTTCCTCAGGCTTGCGGTGTCTAGAAACCAAACGACCTGGTCAGTGCTAGTCTGATGCTCGGGCTCAAAAAGGCAGAATCATACTTTGACAGTCTGGGCTTTAGCATTTGTGTCTTCCTTTCCCCATCAACAGAAGGGAGCTGATCTTTGCCTCTGTCAGAGTGGATTAATCATACCATGCACAATGTTTAGTGAGCTTGTGAAAGGAATTGGCAAGTGAACAATACCTTGTTTTTTCTTTCTTGTAGTGAGCAGAGAAGCCTGCTGGAGAAGTGTGCAGCTACAGCCCTGAGCTCTAAGCTTATCTCCCAGAGCAAGGAGTTTTTTTCCAAGATGGTCGTAGATGCTGTCATGATGTTAGATGACTTGTTACAACTCAAAATGATTGGAATAAAGAAGGTGCAAGGAGGTGCTTTGGAAGTAAGTTCTGTCAGAGTCTGTCCTGGAAGGATAGGAGACAGCAGTTGCAGCTCCTTTGATGGGTCGACTGTAGGAGAAATACAGCCCAGCTTGATAATGCCTGTTCAGGAATTACCAAAGCGAAGCAAAGCTGTTGATGTGAGGGGGAAAAAGCTTAGCGAGTAGGGCTGGATTTCTTTTATGTACGTAGAGGACGCGTTTTTTGAGACAAATATACTCGTATCTTGCTGCCCTCTGCAGCGAATGTTGTTACTGATTCAAATTCCATTTATATCTGTGCAAATAATGAAATATTTTTTTGTGGGAAGTCTCTGTTACTTCTGGAACCAAAAGCCCTGCAGTCCTGGTTGTATGTGTGAGTATTGGGCTGGGAAAAATGCAAAGAAAACATTGTGAAGGAGCTGATCTAGTGGTGGGCAGAGCAGATGGGCTGTGTGGTTTATACCACAGTGCTGGAATACCTGTTCTGTATGGGACTGCATGTGGGTGTGGGGTGGAGGCTGTGGAACAGCTGGTGTTGTTCGTGCTCTCTCCTGCTTGTATCCTGTGTAGGTTTGGCCTGTTGCTTGGGACCCTTCTGAAAAGTAAAGCCCGCCACGGTCTCTGTGAATTGTTACTCTGTGGCAGTTAACTGTCTGTAAACACTCTGCATGAGCATTTTCATTGAGAAGAGACGTTATAATTACGCCATTATCTTGCCCAGACAACTAATTTAGTGAATTAGGAACGTTTCAGCATCTGTTTTTGTGGTGTCTGGGCCTGCTGGTATTGTGAGACTCGCAGAAATTGGTCCCCTGGGGAGGATGGTGTCTCCTGTTCTGGATAAAAGTGGTTCTCCTTACTCTGTATTGTTCAGCCCTTGTATTCCACTGTCAGAGTCCTTGGAGACCTGTACAAAGATGGGGCAAATAATTTAGCACACTACTTTCCAGTGTTGGCTTGTGAGAGATCCTGGGTCATTTCACCCGGTCGGCTAGAGCAGAGGAAGCCTGTGCTTGTCCTATCTTAGGAGGGACAGGGACCCTCTGGGCTGCAGTGGCTGGGCAGAGCCAAGTCTGCAGTGCGTGGTTAGATACTCGTGGCAGGAAATTTAGATGCTGATTTCTCTCCCAGCCGTGAAGTCAAGAAGTTAACTTCAGGGGGCAGTGTTGGGCAGGGCAGTCCTGCTGCCAAACAATTCTGGAGGTGGTGGTGTGGCTGGGAAAACCAAACCAGGGCAAAAAAAGCCCTGAGTGGGGCTGCGAAGTATCTGTCTTCAAAGGGTAGGAATGGGAAAGACATCAGAGAGAGAACAGATTGCTCCATCCCTTGATCTTCAGATTGTGTATAGCATCTTTCGCTGCAGTGTCTTGAGGGGTAGAAAGGAAGTGATAGAAGCTGGTTTTGTGAACAGAGAGAAGAAAATATTTGCTGCTTATTTTCTCTAAAAGTGGGTTAATCAAAGGAGACAGCTGTTGGTGAGTGCTTTGTAAATGAGGACTGTGAAAGCAGGGAGTCTCCTGTGGGAGTTATTAACCCTGTTGAGAAAACCTTAGGAGGCTGAGCCTAACACAAATCCCTGTCTTCAAGGACTCTCAGCTGGTGGCCGGAGTTGCCTTTAAGAAGACATTCTCTTACGCTGGGTTTGAAATGCAGCCCAAGAAGTATCAGTCTCCCAAGATTGCCTTGCTGAATGTGGAGCTGGAGCTCAAAGCCGAGAAGGACAATGCAGAAGTCAGAGTAAACACTGTGGAGGTAAGAGCCAAAAGGGGAACCTGTCCCACTTCCTCATGCCTGCAAGACGTGGTGGCTGCTTGAGAGCCAGTGGGATAAATGGGATTGCCTTCTGCACATCCTTCACCCCCTGAAAATAGCTGGTGGGTTATGCTGCCTCGTTTGGGAGAAGGGCATGCAGACGCTGAATTACAGCAGGTTTAGGGCATGTTTCTGCTTGGTCATCATACCTCAGCTATGTCGTGATAAGTTGTCAGCTGTGTGGTGACTTCTTTACGCCTAATAAGTGTCCTTCCAGGGAAAGGCCACTTATTAAACCATTTATTAAGCAGTGGTCTAAATGCTGGAAAAGCCTCTGCATATTTAAGCAAACAAGATAGCCATTTGGACAGTAGTTCTCTTTCTGTCATGTTAAAATATCTTTATTAAACATGGTCATTCTCTGGCACCTTCTTGAAAAGTACCACAATGTTGCATGCATTTGGTTCCTGCATAACTGTGGTATCTAAAGATCTCTGGGTGCTTTGTTTTTGGGGTTTTGGCCCCAGTGATCTCACTAATTGTTTCCTTAAAGTTCCTCTTTCTGTCAAGTGAACACGATGGTCTTTTCTGTTGTAGTTGGCTGCTGTGTGGTGTTGCTGTGTGCTGTTGTAACCTTTCCTAGCTGTCTGTGGCTGTATTTCACCGACAGCTAGAGCGCAACAGGCTTGTGAAACCTGGGCATGCTGGTAAAGCATGAGGTTTCTCAGGAGCAGTGTTTTTATCTATGATAGGTACTGTAAGTCTCTCTACCCCAACGTTCATGCACAGTTCTGTAAACACCTCTCAGACATCAGTATAATCCCTTCTTGTAGTGATATCCCTCTTTTGAGCTGTTGCTGCCTCTCTGTCAGTTCATCCAGCTTCTTTATCGACTCAGTTCTGCTGCTGGAAGCATTTTAACAGGTATGGCTCTTTGTCGTAAAATGGAGTGACCTAAAATCACCTATGAGTCTTGGAGAGCAGTTGTCTGCTGGGGTTGCACAGAGCAGCGTCACTGCTGCCGTTGTTTTAGATGAGCTCTCCCTTTGCAGGCGCTGTGGGATGGCGTTTGCAACCCTTTGTAATGTGAGCGCGTGTCCCTTTCTCTGTCATCCCTGCTAGGATTACCAGGCCATCGTGGATGCTGAGTGGAACATCTTGTATGACAAACTGGACAAAATCCACAAGTCGGGAGCCAAAGTCGTCCTGTCCAAACTTCCTATTGGTGATGTGGCTACTCAGTACTTTGCAGATAGAGACATGTTTTGTGCTGGCCGTGTCCCAGAAGAAGATCTCAAGCGAACTATGATGGTGAGCTGCCTTGTTTCAGAAGAAAGATTTTTAGTTTAGTTTTAACAGTGCCAGGCTGGTCATTCACAAAACGGGGCAGCAATCAGTGACTGGACACACTGTTTCTGACAAAGATTTAAAATGAAAATCACATAATTTTTACCAATGTGGTGGTTATGTAAAGTTGCCGTACACTGACAAAGCTGTTCCTTGATGGAATGAATAATCACACACTGATTACATCTGCACTGCTTTTTTGTTTCTCAGATGTTGTTCTATATTAGGGTCTGTAGGGTAGAGGTTTATTTTCCCTATTTTTTGCCTGTTCCATTGTGAGTCTTTTTTTTCCTAAGCTTTCTTTGTGTAGCTCCTGGACTCTAGAGCCTGTGAGTCAGCACTTAGAAGAAGCATAATCTTATTTTGCTGTTGAGGATTATTTCTGATGTTGGTAGCTTGCCTAGATGCATGAGATGCGAGGAAAGTAGAAGTTGTTTTTTTTTTTTCCCGAATCTGGCCTGCAGGGTGGTTTTGCATCAGCTAAAAGGCTGGACTGTTTCTGAAGAGCAGGAACCTGCTGGGTAAATTTGTCTTGTTTGTCAGTGTTGGTAATGCCGCGCTTTACCTCCTTTCTGTGCAGGCCTGCGGCGGTTCCATTCAGACTAGTGTCAATGCCCTGTCGGATGATGTTCTGGGCCGATGTGAACTCTTTGAGGAGACTCAGATTGGAGGAGAGAGGTAAATACACCATCTGTGAGCCTGTAGTCCTGTGTAAGCACTCTAATGTTAGTTTGAAAAGTTAGGGTCTAAGTGTTGGCAGGTTTGAGCATCTCTCAAGGTGATGGTGTGAAACAGGATAGCGTTATTGCTGCTTTTTCAGAGGCTGAGGGGAAGAGGGCAGGAGTAAGCTGTCATCTAAATCTTACCTCTTTTATATGCTTTTAAAAATATATATTTATTCCCCGATGCCTTGTAAAAAGTATAGTGGTATTCTTTCATTCATAACTTAATCAACCCCAAAATGTGTTGCTTTTGTGGCACTCATCTGATGTCCCACAGTGCTACTTAGCTATCCGTGCCAATGAAGCTGTGTCCTATATAATGGGGTTCTTCCCATTGCTAGAGGAAAAATCCTCCGTGGGGCTGCCTGCTAACATCTGCCGTGTTCCTGCCAAGTGAAAATGAGAACACTGGTTTAGTGCAAAGCACCGGCAACAGCAAGAGAGTGGATTTTCCTGGCTCAGCTTGAATTTCACTTGTATGTTGCCTGGCTCTGCTCCTTCTTAGCTCAAGATAGGGGCACTGCTGTGGGTGAAACAGCTTCAGTCATGCATCTGGCTTCCAAAGAACTTCTCCGTTCCCATACTGTTGTATCTGTGCAAAGCTTGTTCAGCAGCAGCACTTCTTCGCCGTCGCCTTAACCCTTCTTGTGTTGTGCCACTGGCAGGTATAACTTCTTCACAGGCTGCCCGAAGGCAAAGACTTGCACGATAATCCTCCGAGGGGGTGCAGAGCAGTTCATGGAAGAGACGGAACGGTCCCTGCACGATGCCATCATGATAGTCAGGAGAGCCATCAAGGTAAGGACCAGTGGAAATACCTCCCTGCTGGATTGGCATTGGGGTTGTTGGTCAGACCTGGAACAGCTGTAACTCCTTCTAGAAACCTTTTCACACACCAGCATTTGGCTGAGGTCTCTCGGGAGAGACCTGGAGCTCTCAGACAGTTGAGTGGAGTGTGCAGATGGGCGGCATCTGATTGATTAACTTAAGTGCTGTTCCTTGGCCAAAGCAGTGTCGTCTCTGCAGTGTTGCCAACTGCTTTTCAGGCACGCTTGGTTTTTGCCTTCTGTTTAGTATAGTTGTAACTCGTGCTTGCTGTGTTCTGTAAACACCTCCATCCTAAAGGGAACACAGTTTTCTGGGTGCATCAGGTAGATCTTCAGTAGATTTGAATAGCAGGATTGATTTCATGTGCGTGCCAGTGCCCGTTAAAGCCACTTACTCCGTCTCAGTGACCAATCTGAGGGGGTAACTGTCCCCTGGCTGTGAAGGGAGGCTGAGAACACCAAGAATGAAGTCTGAGGCATGTGTGGATCTGTGCTCTGCTTGTGGAGTTGTGGTCCTGTGTGATAGATGCTGCCTAACTGCGGGTGTTTCTGGGTTATGCATAATAAAGTGTTAATGTGGTGTTTTCTGGTTAAAAACAGCTTTGAGGCTGAGTGCCCTGCGGGGATGGGAAGAAGCATGTCAAGATTTTTGGAACTGTTTTGCTTTTAGAAAGAACATCCTGATCTCCTTACTGAAGCAAATAGGGAGGTGAAAAAATAGCATAACTTGGCTGCGAAGTGCTTCTGCAAATATCTTTAATTTTGAATGCTTTACAGAAGTGAGGGAAACTTGCCCAGCAGAACGGGGCTGTGGTCTGCCATCCCTCCCCTGGTACAGTGTCCCCAGACCACTCCTTTATCTTGTGCACAGCAGGAAAGAACTGCTGGTAGCTGCCACTGGAGGTTCTTGGCCTGTATCTGAAGCTCCCAGCAAAGCTGGCAGGTGCTTCCAGGGGTGGCAGCCTGGGCTGTAGATTCCTCTGGGCCCGGCGGGTCTCCATCACCCTGATGTGCAACACTCGCAGGAGAGGAGGCTTTCGTGCTCTTCCCCCTTCTTGGAATGAGAGTGAGAGTTTCCCCTCTTCTTTCAGAACGACTCGGTTGTTGCCGGCGGTGGTGCGATAGAGATGGAGCTTTCCAAATACCTCCGGGACTATTCCAGGACCATTCCAGGCAAGCAACAGTTGCTGATAGGTGCTTATGCTAAAGCCCTTGAGATCATTCCCCGCCAGCTCTGCGACAACGCTGGCTTTGATGCCACCAACATACTGAACAAGCTCCGGGCCAAGCATGCGCAGGTAGGTGCCCACCTTTGAACCGAGGGCTGTTAGGGTGAACCAGTAGTGTGTGTGATTTCTTTCTTTATTTAATTTCATTTTTTCTTGAGCCTGACGGATCCGGTGTAATTCAGCTAAGCCCATGTTAGGTTTGCATCCTCTTTGATTAAATGCAGTGTTTTGTTTTCAGATCAAGTGTGGGCTTCATGCAGGTTTCTATAAAAGGAAATGATCTGTTTTCCCTTTGATCACAGCTGTTGAGTGACTTCTAGAGCTGGGAGTTCTGATTTGCTTTTTAAAAATACCTCATTTGTCAGGAGGGAGGCTTCTATATTAAATATTAAAGTAATTGGAGTATGGAAGTTGCCCGAGCTGTTTGTTTTCCGGAGGAGCTGCAGACTGAAGGTCCTGATTGCTTGCAGTCATTTCAGATCTTGTGGAGTGCATGCACACGAAGTCCTTATTCAGGCAGTTAGAGGTTGCCCCTTGGCTTCTCTCGGAAGCAGCCCCGCCTTTGTGGGGTCACTCCCACCACTTTTCATCTTGGTGGCAATTGTGGGGTTAGGAAGAATGCCCCGAAATGAGCGGTTGTATCTTGGGCTGCAAAAACCAGGGCTGAGACGGGGGAGTGAGACAGCAGTGAAGTGGAAGTCAGTCCTGTAAGGCTTCTACAGCTTCTTTGCTGTAGAAGCAATGGAGCGCACCTCCTATTTTCTGAGGCTTTGTTGGTGCTGTTTGCTGACAGCAAAGGCTTCCCCCCCCTCCTTTGTTTCCTTTGAATATTCTTCTGTCATACAGCAAGATCCAGTCTCTGCCTCTCCCTGAACATTTGCATGTGTCTGCTTCCCAGTGCACTGGCCCTGAAGTCCTGACTAGCCCAATAACGAGACGCTTCCCTCCTGTCTCTCCTACCAGGGAGGTATGTGGTACGGTGTGGATGTGAACAACGAGGACATCGCCGATAACTTTGAGGCCTGTGTGTGGGAGCCGGCCATTGTGCGCATCAATGCGCTGACAGCAGCCTCCGAGGCCGCCTGCCTCATAGTCTCCGTGGACGAAACCATCAAGAACCCCCGTTCCACTGTGGACGCTGCGCCCAGTGGACGGGGCCGGGGGCGAGGCAGACCCCACAACCACTGAGACCCCGCTCCCCATGGCCATTGTGACGGGGGCTGGCGCTCTCCTTCAATGTGCAAAGTGAAGAAGAATTGATTTCTAGCTTAATTAACGGGCTGTTTACCAGATGGTCATTTCGAGGGCTTGCAGGCAACCACTGGCCTTGTTTAATTAGAGTCAAATCTTGGCCTCAGTAGTGGCAGCCTCCTGCGAGATGCGCTGCCCCAACATTTCCCACACAGCACTGATCCCCTTAGGCTCGCCTCCTCCTTCCACTTGGAAGCCGCGCTGAGCGGAGCCCTCGTCAATGCTGGCAGGTAGTGCAGCGAGTGTGGGGTTTGTTCGTATTTATACTTTTTTTTTTTCCTTCCCTCCCCCACTCCCCGCTGGGGCTTTTGAACCCAGGCTCAAACACAATAAAAAGATGACTTTGTTTCAGTGGCAAATTGGGGTGTTCCTCTCTTTTTGGCTGCTTGTTTTGTTCCACAGAGTGGTAGCTCCTGGTTAGGAGCTGTTAGCTGTTCAGACTGGTTTTTTGCCGTGTTTAAAAGCAGACGCTGTGCTGGGAAGCAGGACCTGCTCTGAGTGCGCTGCAGTTCCCTGTGCTTCCGAGACAGATCGCCTGTTGTCTCTCTTGGAGCTCTTTGCTATTGCTCAGTGACATTTCTACTTGCTTTTGCTTATTGGCCCATTTATATCTTGCTTCATGGAAGGTGGCTCAGGGCAGCAGCTGTGTTTGGCATCTCTGGCCCTGGCTACGGGGATGGGATGTGTGGGACTGGTGCCGCTTCAGGGATGGATCCTAGCGCTTGGGGTGTCACTGGCAGGAAATTTCTCTTGAGGATCACGGGGAGACTTGGGTCTGGTAGGTTGAAAGTGTTAATGGAAGGCAGTGGCAGAAATTTGGTATCTATCTGGTATCAACCCTGTGAGATCTCATTTAATTAGGCAAGTTGATGGTCTGTTACACCACAAAATGTGAACAGGGCAGAAGGAACACGAAGTGCTGTCGTGCGGCAGCCAGTACGAGCCCCGTTAGAGGTGCAGAGGCATCCGGCGCATCCCTTAACGTGACCCTCGTGGCTGTCCATCTCGGCCGAAGTGTGATGGGCACCGTGTGAGTGATGGTGCTGAAAAGTCAGCACAGTTGCAGCTTCCATGTGAAAACCCTCTCACCATTTGGTAGTGGAGGAGGCCTTTAAAGATGAACACTCCCAAGAGACAACACGCCGGCTCTGCAGCCTGGGAGGGGTAAAAGAGGGACTAGTGGGGGCTGATCCCGTGTCCGTCTGTGGGTAGCTGGTGGGTTGCCCATCGCAGATGGCAGATCCTTGGGGCTGAAGGTGTTTCCACTCCAGCGGAAGGGACCTGGCGGAGCGTGTTTCCTCCTGCCTGTCTCAGGGCAGCGTGGTCCCATCTCCCTGCACCCCGGGCTGCCTCAGCCTGGTGAGGCTCAGGCAAGCTCAGTTTCCAGCTCTTCCTGTGATACTCTCCAATCTGTAAAACTGATTCCGGACTCTGCAAGATTGTGATCTGGGAACCGGGAATCTTCCAGCCACCTGGGCTGTCTTCACCAAAAATCAGTTCCCCTTTTCGTCCCTCCCTGCCCCCGGAATGTTCAGAAATGAAAATTTTTTTTTCAGCAGAGAACGGGCACAAAAAGGTTCAAACTCTTCCCTCCGCAGTGGGTTTAAGATCAGCCCCCTCCCTTGCCTAGGGAGATGGGGACGGGTGTCACATCTCTCGGCGAAAACCGTCCCTCAAGCTGAAGAGTATTTATTCAACATTGAATCATAAAATAGCTCTTTACACACTCTTTTTTTTTTTTTTTTGTTGTAATTCTTTAAATACACATTGTTTACACTCGGCAAAGTTTCAAAGCAACAACATCAAAGTGCGTCTACAGGTGATAGTACCAACCAAAGTGCTAAAACCACGGTCTCCTGTGGCCGATGGGCAGCAGCTGTCGCTTCCCCAACTCTCCCCGGCCGCCGTTGGACCCTGCTGCCCCCCAAACCACCCGGACCCCCCCCATCCCAGGCTGCACCCCCATTCCCGCCTC
>VYZM01011899.1:106742-119989 GCA_013398915.1 Dromas ardeola | reverse complement strand
GCTTCCCAAAAAAGCCCTCCCGTACCATTGCACCCACTTGTCCCCGGCCCCAGCCCGCCTCGTCTCCCCCCTCCATGGGGGCTCAATCCCGAGGCTGGATCAGAAAATCCCATTTTTCCTGCTTTCGGGCAGTTTTCCCTCCTCTCCTCGCTGCTGCACAGCGGGGAAGGATTTGCAGCAGCTTTTCCTCGAGGCAGGAGGGACAGTTTCACCCGCCGCGGGGATTATTTTCCCTCCCAGTGGTGGGGAAGGTCGTGCATCACCACCGCTCACCTTGCAACAAGACCCTGCTATGCTTCGGTGGCAACAAACCATCTCCGGTTGCTAAAATCTCACCGCTTCCTGGTTTGGGTTTGGTTTGGTTTTTTTTTTTTTTTTTAATCTTTTTTTTTTTTAAAGCATTTTGTCATTTGGTACCCATTCCCAAATGCTTTCGCTCCACCCGAGCCTGCAGGTTTTCAACCCAAAATGATCAACTGATGCGACGCGCCAGCTCCTGGGGCAGGCTCCTCTAAGAGCCGAGAGAAAATGTTGTTTAACTGCTTTAAGAGCCTTTATCAACACTTTTCATGGGGTTTTTTTTGTTCTGCTTTAGCCAAATTCAGAGCCTTTTGGAGGATCCAAACAATCTGTCCAAGACCCGGCCGTGGCTGTGCCTTGGGTGGCAGCTGGGACCGTGACACACAGCGAGAGGTGGAATGTTTTTCTCTTGCCGCCTTTGCTTGATAAAGAGGTTTGAAAACCTCCTTGGACAGAGCCAACCTGGGGGTTTTGCCCCCTTTTCCTGGAGACCTTACACCCCTAGACACCCCCAAGCTGGGGGCACAGGGATGAAGGCAGGAGGCAGCCGGTCCCCAGGGCATCCCTGTCTCCTGGGAACTCGCAGTGATGGATGATGAGCAAAATCCAACACATGAGGGAGGCAGAAAAACATAGATTTGGTATAAATTTGGCCCCCGAGCTGGCTTTGCTGGTGTTGTTCCTCTTGAGATCCCTGACCGGCACCCCAATTCAAGAGAAGAGGAATATCGGGAGCGTTGGCCACAGGGAAACTTTGGGCAAACTCAGCAGAAAAGGAAGAAATCCCCTCCCACCCCAAACTGATCCTGCGGGAACCAAGCCTGGCAGGAACCAGCAGCACCGTCCATCCAGCCCCTGCCAGATGTGGCCATCACCACGACCCCGAGCGAAAGCTGCTCGCCGCTGGTGCTCGACCTGGGTCGGGCGGCTGTGCCCTGGCTTTTGCTGGGGATTGTCATCGCAGAGCCCTTCTGGGGGTTCTCTAGGGTCTAGTATGGGGTTGAACTCACACTGCAGCTGTCCTTTCCCTATCGGCACCCGAATACACTGCGTGATTTCAAGGCTTTCCCGGGGGTTTTGTTATTTCTGTGCATCTCCACCATTTCCAGAGAAAATGGGGTTGAAAATCCATGGCTGATGCGGTGAATCCTATGGCTATGGGCAGCGCTGCCCGAGCATCCCGTAGGGATAGGGGTGGGCGACGGGGGTTTGTGGAGGAGCCAACGGGGCCACACACCGGCGGGATGGAGAGGGAAAGCAGCAGGGAAAACATCAATATGACATTTCAGCGGAAGAAATACGGAGCGCTTAATGAGCTCGTTGCCATTAACAACCTGGGCAATTAGGAGCTACCAGGAGGGCCAGGGAGACGCAGGGCTCTCATTACCATTAAGCCTGTGCCAGCCACCTTCATCCTCAGCCCGGGAGGAGGTGGAGGAAGGGACCCATCCAAGCCCAGGCATCAAGCGAACAGGGGAAAAACCCCCACTTTCCGTCTTCCAATCCTTGAACCTGTTCAAGGTCTTGAGTCATTGCAGGATTTCTGTAAAAACATGGCTTTGTTGAGCCAGAAGTTGGACTTTTTGGGAATGCCCCAAGGGGCAGCGGATGGTTTGGTCTGGTCTCGGCGATACTCTGAAGCACCAAATTTGGGTGAGGCTGTCCTGCCACGACTTACAAAACCCTCGCGGCAGCAGGGGGACAGGGACATCACACACCTTCCCCGCGCTCCACGCCACCACGGCCACCAGCAGGCACGGCCACCAATGGCACCAGCAGCCGCGCCGGCCTCTCTGGCGAGCACAGAAGGTTTCTCCAAGAGTCCTCAACATCTCCCCCAGCTTTCCATCACCCTGTCTTCGCCTTCCCCATGACCCCGATGAACCGGGCGAGGGGCTGGGCATGGGCTAGCAGCAAACCCGGAGCAGCCACCTTCAGTCTTCGGACACGACTCTCCAACACGATAGTCTTTAAGCATAGAGTGTATAAACATGCTGAGTATATAATTTTCTTTTAAAATCTTTTTTTTTCTCCTTGTTTTCTTTATAGAAATAAATACTTACTTTGTTTTATTTTTAAGGGAATTTCACAAGTCTCTGGGCCGTTTCAAATGGTGACATCTCCACTGGGACCATGCTCGTGGGATGGTGGCCGGGTGGTCCCCGGTGGGTTTTAGCTTTGCTGGGTGTTACTTTTTTTGCTGGTTGGGGCACCCCTTGCTTCTCTTGCCCCTGGATTACGCATGTGTCAGCCTTCCCGGGATGGAGGTAAACCCACGGCGGGGAGCTCATCCCCGGTGCCCGGGAGCTCATCCAATGCTGCCCATGGGGGCATGGTGGGACACGATGGATTCTCGCTGGCATTTTTTTTTGGGCTCCCACAATCTGTGCATGCAGGGAACAGCCTTCTCCTGGAAAGCTGCAGTCAGTGTGAGAATGGAGATGCTTCAAATGGGGGGCTATGGCCAAAACCCCCTACCCTGTTTTGGAGGAGACAGCGTAGACAGGATGAGAGGTGGATGAAATGGTCTCCTGAGGTGCTTTCTGGGGTTGGAGACCCAGGAGCTGCCTCTAGCCCACCGCCAGCTTCAATGATTTGGAATAGATTTTATTCTCTATCAGGGTCCCCTGGGCTGTCAGCATGCTGGGAGCCCCTGGCTGAGATCTGCAGCTCTCGTGACGTGGATGAGGAAGGTGGTACCAGGATGGGTCTGCAGCCTTTTCCCTCCTGGGGGGATACTCCATGGCAGCCATTACCCCAGGAGGGCTGGGGGAAGGGGAGATGCCCGAGGAAGGGCTGTCTCCTCACAGCTATGCCAGCCAACAGACAGTGAAACCTCCAATGATGGCCCAGAGGAGAAGACAAACTCACAAAATCTTCTTTTCCCAGTCGGCTTCTCTCAGCTCAGCATGTCGGGTCCAAGCACGCCTAGTTGGGGCTCGAGGTGGCAGGGGGCTGTGGTTGAGGCCAGTGTGTTCCTGCTGCTGGCAGTGCTGTGATGGGTGTCCCCCATGGTGTGGGCACCTCCTGGAACCTTCTCAGGGTGGAGGATGGAGACTCCTGACCCTGCCAGGTGCCTTTCAAAAGCCTTTTCCTTTGGAAAAAGAAGGGTATTCTGGGGGCAATGATGTCCTTGCAGGCAGAAAACAGTCAGAAGAAAAAAGCAGAATTAAAAAAAAACAGCCATGGCCATTGATAAGGGACCCACCAGGGCAGTTCGGTTGGTGCTTTCACCAGCAGCTTTGGATTTCAGGACAGTTTGGCCAGGGTTTCTCCTTCAGGCTGCTTGGGAAGGCGATGAGATGGCAAACGTGGGTGTCCCATGCCAATCCCTCTCTCCACATGGGACAACTCACTCTGGAGGGAGTCTGAGTGGGTGGTGGATGTTGGTGGGGACAGAGGTGTGACCTGTGTTTCCTGGTTGACGAGGATTTGGAGATGGTTTATTGCCTTGGCAGGAGGGTCTGGGTGGAGAGGAGGTGAGGCTGGAGACCTCTGGAAGAGCGACCATCTCTTCTGGTGTCCTCTGGCTCCTGCAGCCCCCAAGATGCAGCTCTGCCATCCGGGCTTGTGCTGTTGTGGCTGCTGGTTTCTGGGCAGTATCTACCAGGTTTGGGTGCCCCTCTGTTAAACAAAAGAAATGAAAACAAGCAGAAACCCTGCCGGAATGCTGGGCACTATTTCCTCTGGAGGAACAGCCCCTCCCCACCCCACCTCCACCAGCCCACGGAGAGGAAGGGGACGGTCCAGCCGCGATGCAGTGGTGCCAAGCCCAGCGCTCTGCAAAGAGCTCGCGGGGATGGACTGAGCCATCCTCAGTTCCAACACCATCAAACGGCCAAAAAAAAAAAACAACCCAGAAAGAGAGTTCAAAGAAAAAGACACTCCCCAAACAAGGATCCTTGGCAACGAGCAGCCACAGGGGGTTTGAAACCATCTTCCCTCCTGGGAAAGAGCGTAGCTCTGCCTCTTTGGGCAGCCAAAAAAATTTCCTTAAGTAGCACCTTCTCGCCTGCGAGCTGGCCCCGGGGACGAGCACCGGCTGCCAGTCACTAAGGCCTGCAAGAGTTTGTTTTTTTTGTGCATGGGCCGGCATCTCCGTGCTCCAGGTCCGGCAACGGATGAGCGGCAGACAGTGGGTTTGGTTTCACGGGGCCTCTGGCTGTGCCGGGCTGAAGAGGGAATGTGCTTTGTGGTTCCCTGAAGGTCTAACAGCCTCCTTCCACTTTGATGTGTAAAATCTTGGAGAAGCCGGGTCTCTTCCTCAGGGCCTGGAAGAAGGGCAGAGAGCATGGTCGGTGCAGGACCTGGCAGTCTTGCAGCCCCACAGTTTGAGCAAGAGAGAGGAGAGGATATCTTGAATCCCCACCGTGGGAAGGGGTTCACCCCGGTCCCATCCCCACCACTGCTTCCCACGGGGATTGGCTTCCTTTCAGGACTGACTCAACGCCTCTTAATCCCATGCCCTTGAAACTAGCTCTGGGTTTGGTTTCTGCTTGGTTAAAAACACTGTTTCCAGAGGACAGTAGTAGTTTGGGGCTATCAACATATCTCAACATGCAGGGGCAGGTGAGATTTGTGAAGCATGATGGTCGGTGGCCATGCAAGGAAAGCCCTTATGAAATGTCTCTTCTCTGAAAGTGACCCACAGCCTTGGGGTGGACGTGCCCACTGTTGTTTCGATGCCACGGCTTGGTGATGGAGCAGGAACTGCATGAGACATCTGACTCCATCTAACTGCACTGGTGGGCCCCCGTCCCCAAGTCCTGCTTTCCCTCATCTCCTGGGAGTTTCACCTTATGCCTCCAATGGGAGCCCAACCCATTGCAGGATGAAGTCAACCAGAGGATGAAGTGAAATGGAGGCAGCTACTTTTCCCCTTGGACATAGGTGGAGATGTCTGCCTCGGAGGCCCTGAACAGACCAAGGACAGCCCAAGCCCTGCTGAGCATCACAAGCTAAGCAAGGTCTGCAACTCAGCCTAACTAAAATTGTCCCTATTTCTGCTTTCACGGCAAGTAAGTGGCCCTGCAAAGGAGGCAACAGCTCTTTTCTGTCCCTGGGAAAGAGACCCACAGAGAAGCAGTCCTGGTTAAAGGAATGCAAAGGAATCACAGCATGTTAAATCTTGTTTCAGCCTTTGGGGCACATGCATCTGAAGGACAGCCTTCAGGATGTCCCTAGTGAGCTAAAATGCTCTCTACTGAGGAACTTTAGCAGTGGGGAAGTATTTGTCCTCAGACCCCATGAGGACACGAGACTGGTGAAACACAGGTGACATGGGAATGTCATCCTTTACCTGGAGTTTGTTCACCATTTCTTCAAACATCTTCTTGGCTTCAGGGCTGTGGGGCTCCTTGAAGTAGTCCACAATGCCCACCTGCACGATGATGGACTTTAGGTTCCGGCACACACCTGGGGGCAGAGATACCGCCTGGCCTCTCCATACCTGGTGGGGAGATAGCCTCCCCGCAGCCAGCATGGACCCTAAAACCCATCCAGTGCTCCTCAAAGCCTTGTGCATTTGGGGAAACCTCACCTTGAAGATGGAGGGGACCTGCTCTTCGTGACCAAGACCTCTGTAGGGAGGATGGTTTTCTAGGAGATGTTTCCTGGTTGTCCCATCCCAATTCAGCAGTCATACCTCTTACTTGGGAAACCCTTACTGTTCTACCCAGATAGGTGGGTTGCCAGCAAGTCACATGTGCTGTGACCATCACAAATAGCACTTCAAACAGACCCTCCTGCCAGCTGCAGACCTCGTTATCCCCAGAGATCCCGTCCTGGCAAATGGCTTTAGTATATGGTGTGATTGCAGACTCGGATACACCAGGATGAACCTCAGGTGTGCCACAGGCATTGAGGCCTCAATTACACTGAGGGAGCATGGAGGGAGTGTCTTCATCCTCCCTAGGGCCCAAGGCAAGATCAGCTCTTCTTAACCCATCCTTGCCAGGGGACTGTTGGATCCCCTCTTAGAAACCTTCCACCATGGAGCTCCAGCACCTTCCAGTGTTGGCAATGGGTTCCTGGGGGTGGGACTTGAAGGTAGGGTCTGGTTCATGGGTCTGGATATCTGGTGGCCTTTTGGTCAATGTACGATGCTATGCACTCCCCCCTGGCATTGCTACTCACTGTTGAAGTGCAGCAGGGCTTTGGGGGTGACTGGCGTGGAGGTCAGCACTAGCATCTCCAGCCCCTTCAGCCCCTCTCGACACATCTCCGCTGCAACCTCCTGGTTGATCTCTGCCACATGATCAAGCTCCAAGACCTGAAGCCGCATGCAGTTTCGGGCTGGAAGGACAGAGCACCCACCGTCAGCACCCCACGGGGAAGGGATGAGGGCAGCTGATGGCCATGGGGTGATAGGAGGGATGGGTGACAGCAAGGAGGGGCAGGGTGCACCCACGGTCCTTGGGGTGGGTTTCTCCATTGAGATCCCCATGGGGCATCTCCTAAGGGTATACCCTGCGTCCAGCAAGGTCCCCTTCTCCTTGTCCCGTCAGGGGAGAGCTGCCTACCTAAAGACGCCAGTCCCTGGACGCCGCAGCCTGCCCCTCCAATGCCCAGTGCCCGCAGGTGTGGCCAGCACCGGCCGATCATCTGAAGACAGCGGTTGCTGAAACGTGTTGGCTGCTGGCTGAGGAGATGAAGAAGAAAGAGGTGGGGAGGGCTGGCAGAAGAGCTTGCCCCTCCCCACCCTTACGAGTGCTCCTGCAGTGGTGTGGGAATGGGACCTCTCCCATTCCACCAACCTTTCTGTAAGGAGGTGTCTCCAGAGCAGACGTCTCCATCTGAGCAACCACCCTGGTCTGTGTTGCAACCAGGACGTGGCAGGTCCACGCACTCAGTGGAGTCCTTCTGCCCCAAACTCTCCACCTTTGGAGATCTGAATCAGGCCCTGAGCTCCGTTGCTTGCAGTGATCAAACCAGCACCAGGAGCCTGGACCCCTAGCTCAGGTGGAGAAGCCTACATGCCATGTGCTCTTTCCCCCAGGAAGAAATAAGCTATCAGGGACTTGACATCCATCTTCTCCTGCTAAAAGACATCCCCCTCTGTACATCTCGATCCAGGCTGACGAGGGGCATGACATTGCAACAAACAAGAAAACATGCCCGGGAGGCAGCCCCATGGGACAGAGGTGGGGAGCCAAGTGACCTGCTCTGTGAGGCACGAAATCCTGAGCACCCAGACTTTGCAGTGAGGAGATCCACCAGCATCTTCACGCCCCCAGAATGCTTTTCCAAAGCGAGAGCAACTGCAGTCATCTCCCTAAGCAGTGACTTGACACCATTTGAAAAACATCCGGGCCCTCCAGGGCTGCTGTTATATGAGCAGTGAGGAGCTCAGACAAGCATTTGATGTTCAGCATCACCTACCAGAACCATCATTGTTCCCCTTTCATCTCCAGTGTTAGCAACCTCCCCGGAAATTTTCCTGGCTTGGCAAGGAGGTGCCTACACCCAACAGCTCCCAGCCTTTGCAGGGAGAGATGGGGCCGAGCTCCTGGTCCCCCAGACTGGCCTCCAGGATTGCTGTTCATCTTACAAGGAACCCCCTCCAAGCAAATCTGGATCTGACACCTATTTTCTTTCCAGCCCAGTGGTGCCCCGCAAGCTCAGCCTGCCTTCTCCTAGCAGGACTCTTACCACGGATGCAGAGGTGCGACCTGGAGGGAGATGATGTCCCTGCAACCTGCTCCAAGGGCCCAGATGACTTCATGACCCACAGGGTCTGTAGAGCTCCTGGAACAACACAGAGGACATGTGGCGGCCCCCACCGGCAGTGATGCCGCCCCTGGGGGCTGTGTCTGCAGCCTTCTTGCTGCTACATCTCTCTGCACCTGGAGGTACAAATCTGGTCATTACTTATAACCCACAGTCTGCCCATGACCCACAGTCCCAACACCAACCCATGCAAGAAGGCTGAAGGCATTTCTACCTGGAATTGTGCCTACAGATGTGCAATGTCAAGAAAAATGGAAGAAGGTGAGGTTGAAGGTGAGACTGAAAATGAGGTAAGGCTGATGGTAAAGGCTGAAGGTGAGGTTGATGGTTGAAGGTGAGGTTGAAGGTGAAAGCACAAGTCTTGCAGATGCAAAGGTGGCAAGTGGTTGAACAGAGACTGCCAGACCGTGTACCCTTGCAGAGCAAATATAACATCCCTGCAGATCCCATTGGGTTGGTTTCACTTGCCACCTGGCCAGCCTGGATGGGGGAGGTGCCAGGAGGTGTTAAGGGTGTTTCAGCTGATGGGCGGTAACTTCCAGCCAAGGCCAGTGGCTGCTCCATGGCCTCTGTATCAGCTCTGTGGTTGTGCTACCACATCTGTAGGTGGCCGTTGGCCAAATGTCACTGCAGAGGTTTGCTGTGGGCTCCTCTTTGGTGTTTTTGGAGGTATCAAAACAGACCCCGTGGGATGCTGCTGGATTCGTGCAGGGGAATAGTGGAGCTGTAGGTTTATCAGGAGTCATGGCACTGGTTGGGCACAGCCATGCTGCCTGCCCACCCAGCATTTGAGCCACTGGCTCAGAAGAGCTTTTGCTGGTGCCGTCGGCTCTCTGCAGCGAGTCAATGGAGGAGAGATGTCAGAGAGCATCGTCCTGATGCTACCAGCCCAGAGAGAGGCCCCTGGCTGCTTCATTGCACTGGGTTCTCTCCCAAAGACTGAGGCCACAATTCCTAACTCTAAATGACCTACTTCAAAACTTCAGGCAAGCCTAAAAATAAGTGATTGGTGTTATCTTGAGCGTTTCACACATCTCCACTGATGATGCCTGCCAAGAGCCCATTGCGAGTGTGGCGGGTTAATTAGAGCATGAATCAGAGTCACAGGTTATCAGTGTGCCAGGAGCACTTTGGGCTTGCTCTGATGCCCTTGGAAGGGCTGACGAAGGAGTCTTTGGGTTAAATCTGGTGGTGCTGGGCTGGCTCGCAGCATGGGGTCCCCGGATCAAAGCCACTGCAGACCTCACTTGGTCCAAAACAGAGGAGCCAGCTGGGTTTTCTTTCCCACCTGAATGATTCTCCGTCCTGGGCTGGATGAGGACACCCATCGGCTGCAGGCAAAACGGATACCAAGGCTGAAGCGGTCATCTGCAGGGTGCAGCGGTGCAAGGATCCTCCTCCTTGAGTATGTAGGAAAGTTAAATCCTGACTCCATGGAAAGCAGAGCCTTTTTGTAAGGTAGCCAAGACCAAGGAGCAGTCAGTGATCTCCTCCAGGACCTGTGACCTCTTCCAGGACCTACATCATTGTGGCCTTGTCTCTTTGCTTTTGGGCAAGGTCTCCAAGTTGGGTCTTACCAATCCCATGGCAGAGGCAGAGTCATTCCACCCTCCCAGGACAGAGGGACGCCAAGGTCTCTTCTCCCCTTTGTCAGGGGGTGACAGTCAGGTGGGACCTCACTGGGCTCTAGTGTTGGTGCACCTCTTCTTCACCCTTCTCTAACATAAATCATACCAAGACCCTGGTCATGCCTCCAGCTGGGGTGAGATTGGTAACAGGATGGTGGGAATGGAGTTGTAAGGGAAACATCTGCATGGGAACACGCCAGAAGAGGATGAGAGTTGCAATGACAGCTTGCACTGGGGACACTGGACACTGGGGCTGCTGCTGGGCTGGGGACATGGAAAAGTGTCCCCAGCCAGACGGGCTGCATTCTGACAGGGAACGGGGATGGGCATCAGAGGAGTCCCAACACATCCCATGGATGTTCCCAACCTTCTCCCAGCCAGGGAACCACACGGTCCCCATGGACAAGGGGGAATGGTGATGGCCATCCTTACCGGTACGTGACAGCCTGCAGGGCTCGGCAGTGGCAGCTGGCCAGCCAGAGTGAGCGGTCCGTCAGCACGTTGGGGCAGTGTGAGATGCGGAGGATGAGCAGGTTGCTGCCCGTCGCCTGCAGCAGGGACTCCAGCCCAGCTTCCAGACAGCCCCTGCCAGGGATGGAGGCAGGGTCAGGCACGGGCACATGCGCTCACACTCCCCATGGCCACCCCAGGGAGGGTGTTGTGTCCGATGGGGATATGCGGCTCCAGGAAACCCAAAACCCACAGCAGGAGCCAGGGTGTGATGAACGGCCGTCAGTGGAAATGAGGTGGTGCTCATGGAACATTGTCATCCCTGAGGACCAGCGGCTCTGGCTGCAGGAGGAGGATGCCCAGGATGTAAGGACTCACCGCGTGCTCTTCATGTAGTCCTCCTTGCTCTCCTTCTTCCCCCGCTGGCGTGGCTTGAGGTTTTGGAGGGTGAGGGAGTGCATCTGGGTGCACCACTGAGACAGCATGGCCAGGAACTGGGGGGACAGGGGTGGCCATCACCGAGGGGGACACCCTCAGCATGCCCCACGCTACCCATCCTTGGCTGTCTTGGGCAGACCTGTGCACACACGTACACACACACAGAGGCATTTCTGCATGCACACACACATGCCATAAATATGTGAAAATGCACATACAAAGTCATGCAACAAAAATGCAACAAAATCATGGGTGTGACCACAAAAGGACGTGTAAATGCATGCACAGGTAAGCTCATGCCCACAAGCACACACGTGTGAACGTGCAATGCATCCAGCTGCTGGTGCAAGCACACAGCTGTGTGCACCCACGTTCCCACGACCATTGCAGTGTGACCATCAACACAAGCGCGATGCTTGCATGACTTCATCTTTCTGGAAGAAAGGTCTTGCCAGGGGCAACGCCATCCCCATCCCTGGTACCTTGGAGGACACCCTGGCATTCTCCAGCAGCACCCGCGTCCACACGGCCGGGTGCCGGGCGACGAACTTCCAGTCCTTGCACACCTCAGCCGCCCGCAGCAGGGTCTTGGTGTCCAGGTAGGTGAAGATGCAGAAGAGAGCTGCCCGCATCTTGAGGATCTCGGGGCTGATAACCTCGCTGGAGTGGCCCGGGCTGCCCCTTTCCAGCCGGCCCACCTTGACCCCAGCCCCCTCGGTCCTGGCTGTGGGACACCCACCGTCAGTTGCCACCAGTGGCCGGGGAGGGCAGCGGGGATGGGATGCTCCTTATGGAGCTGAGAAGCCATCTCCATCCCCCACCTTCCAGCCTCCCAGTCCTCCCACCCCACCAGAAGAACCTGGCGTGGTCTCACCCGTCAGCCGGCAGCTGGGTCGGGATGCGGCGGATCCGTGTGCCTCTGGCTCCCAGCCCTCAGCCTCCGACTCGGTGGTGCGGGAGCCCACGTCGGAGACGTCGCCCTCCTCGCCCTCGGTGCTGTTGCGGTAGGGCCGGCGGTGCCAGTTTTGGATGGCTTGCCGGCGCAACCCCGAGCCCCGGGCGCCGTCCCGTGCTGGGTAGGGGTGCCCGTCGGCGGTGTCATCGGTGGGGCACGGCTCCGCGCTGTCGCTGTCGTAGCAGCCCGAGCTCTGCGACACGGCTTTCGCCCGGCTGGAGGCACTGGGGGATGGGGATGCCCAGCCTCAGCACTTACTGGGGTGCGCGTCCCCTTCCAGGCAGCTCCCTGCCCCCCAGTAAACGAGCATCCCATTAAAATCCCAAGCTGGCATTGTGGATAGGGGACTCACCCAGTGCTGGAGGAGGAGCGCTGGTTGGACACGCCATAAGGACCGTGCACGGCCGCCCCTGGCCCCGGGTGCCGGTCTCTCTGTGGGGAGAGAAGCCAACGTGGCGAAACCCAAAATGTGGGTGGTACAGCCGAGGCAGACAACCCAGATAACCCACCAAGCCCCAGTTAGGCTTTCGTGTGAGGTCATCCCCAAACGGGATGCAGAAGAACATCCCCAGCATCTCCCCAGCACCTTGCTCATGCTTGCCATGGGAATACAGACCCACCAAGAAGCAACTTCTTTTTGGGATCCCCTCCAGGATTATCCATTTCCCCATGGGAACAAAACGGGGGTCCCTACACATCCCTGCTCAACCCTTCGCAGCCATCAAAGAAGCCACACGGGTGCATGCCCGAAGTCGCTGGGTTGCCCGTGCCTGTGCCCGCGGAGGTACCGGTCGGCTGGCGGCCTTGGCCCCCGGCGTGCCGCAGCGTCCCAGGCTGCCGTTCGGGGTGGTGCCGCAGCTACTGCTGATGATCTGGAGCTGCTTCTCGGCTCGGTCCGCCCGGTCCAGCAGCTCCTCGATGAAGTGCTGGAGACGGACCTTGGCGTTGGCCTCGCGGGCAGCCGTCTCCTTCAGGAACTGGTCGATCTGCAGCACCTCCCTGCATAGAGGGGCCAGTGGGTGACACCCCAATCCTTCCCCACCTGTCCCTGTGAAGCACCTCCTTCCCTGTCCTCCAGCTGGGTTGAGGGGCCAAGGATGCTCACGTGCATCTGGACCATTCCATCATCAGCCTGGTTTGGGTCTGTGCCAACCCAGAGGGCTCCTAGGCATGGTTTGGGGCAGAGTGTGGACCAAGGGATGCTCCTGGCATGCAGGGCAGATGTTGCCACCTTATTTTGTGGAGGATGACATCCCCAGCACCTTCATTTGGATGTACAACCCAGCCTGAGCCTTTGCTGCCAGGAGCGGGGTCAGGCCCATGAGTGCGATGGAGCGGAGGGAGGAGGATGACGACGGTGTGGTGGGATGATGGAGGAGGATGGCAGTGGTACCCTGCCTCATTCACAGCAGACTTAAAGGAAAAACCTTAAGGGCAGCCTGAAGTCCTTAATCCCTGCTCATCCCCATACACCGTCAAGCCCAGTGGTTGCAGGGCCTCAGCTCTCTCGTTAACAAATTAATTAGCAGGCACTTAGGAGCTTTGAGCCTGTGGATGGGCAGGGTTCGCCCTGCTGAGGCACTGAGATGGCATTCCCAAAATGTGCTGGCAGCTCAGCCACCCACGGTGGCCCTGTCCCGCGCCGCACACACGTGTGCCCCGTCACACACGCACCCCCCAACCTCATCCGCTTCCCAAAAACTTGGCCATGGACACGCAGGCACACGCAGCCGTCATACTGCCCCCCC
>VYZM01011899.1:66735-94129 GCA_013398915.1 Dromas ardeola | reverse complement strand
CGATCGAGCAAGCGGCCAAAAAGAGAAGGCAAACGCTGCAGCCAGCTCCCTCGCCGCGTTTCAGTCATCCGAGTTCATGGCTCCTGCCCAGGCCGGCATGCGATAGGCATGGATTTGGGCTAGGACAGGGCAGATCCATGCTGCAAATCCCTCTGGCTTGTCGAAGGGGGATGTTTTAAGAGCGTACTCAACATAAGCAGTGATTCGGGAGGATCCTGGTGGTGCTTCCACCCCCATCGCGGTGCCCTGAGCATCCTCTCGACCCCCCAAGCCGCTGTGGTGGGGTGAAGCCTCCAGTGAAGCAAGGCTGGAGGATGTTGCTTTCCCTGCTTGGTTGTCTGGAGATTTCCAAACTTCCAGCATCGATTTGGAGCTGATCCTGGATGAACGGCGATGCTTTGGGGAGCAGATTGCCACCAGCATCCAGCACCGGCAGTTTGAATGGGGAGGGGAAGGTTTTCTCTGGGCAGTCTGCTGCTGGGTTCAGAGCCCACTATAAAACACATCTATAAAAATATTTACAGGTACTAACCCGCCATTTCTGAGTGCAAGGTGGCCGATGAGAAGGTTACCTCCGCAATGGGGTCTGCAGGAGGAAGCTCTAGGATGCAAAGGAGTTAGAAATGAGGAAGGGACCTCTCCCTGGCCTCTCCACCTGCACGTTTTCCCTGCCTCCATGTGCTTACAGCCCTTGCTGGTGGGCTGGGTCCATCGGGGATGTGCAGCAGTGACCGCATCCATGTCCACAGGGCCAAGAGATGCTCGAGCCAGGGCACAGTGGCTGAAGCGGGGCCCTGCTCCGGTGCTATTCCTGGCTCCAGAAATGACTCACTGCCTTACCTCGGGCAAATCACTTGCAAATGTGTCTAGCAGTGCTTCCCCACGTTGGGGGCTGGCTGTTCACCGTGTCCTCTGCAAAATGCACCGAGATCGCTGGAAAAGAGGTGCAAAGAAGCATTAAGCGTGGCTGGTGATTCAGGGAGTGTCAGGGAATGGGCTGTAAGGTTCAGGTGGGAAATAAAAGAGGGGATGGAGAGAGATCCGCAAAATTATCAGAGTGTGGAAATGGTGAGTGGGATCCAATTATTCACCATTTCTCATCTCACCGGAGCTGGGGGGAGCCCAGTGCAATGGCCAGAAAGTGAGTTTCAGGCAAACCAAAGGCAATACTTAGCCCTAATCAGTGAAACTGGAACTCAGCACTTCAGGACATCGTGGGCACCAACATGATAAACAGGTTCAAAATAGTCCATCGTGTCTTATTAAACATAGCCACGACCTGACGCTTAGAGGATCTGCTGGATGTCCATGCGACATGACCACGGGATGGACCTCGGGGCCTTTGCTCTCTTCTTCACCTCTCCTTGGCTGCGTTAGATGGACCCATCAGACCTTGGTTGCTCTTACTTTATTTGGCTGTGCCACATTTTAGCTGGGATGACATGCTTTAGGATGTGTAGGGCCTCCAGTCTCTGAGCTGGAGTCCAGATCTTTGCTCTCGCCTCCTGCCCTGCACATCCCTGGCACAACTGCTGCCAGGACAAGCAGCTCTCCTTTTCTCCTGGAGATGGAAAAAAACTGGCCCACCTTTTATACGACGCCAGCCTAACGTGCCACAGGAAGGTCGCCTGCTACCACCACGGGACAGAGGCAGCTTTCATAAACCTCTCTCCATCCTCAGAGATGATCCTAAAATGCTGGCAACATTTCAGTTCCCCAGACAAGAAAATAAACAATACCGTGTGGTTTATATATGCCTCATCTGCCTGGGAGAGTGCTGCTGACTATAGAGGGGTGGCTGTATAGGTACTGTCTAATTTTCCTTTTTCCTCTAGATGCATGCTTTTTTCTTTTAAACCTGAGACAAACAGAGACCCACTTATATTAAAAAAACAGTCTGAAGTGACCCTCTTGGATGGCAGTTTCCATGGGAGGAGCATGGCTGAGTTAGCTCCAACCGTGGAGGTGACACGACGCATGAGGTAATGGGAAAACGTGACCACGGCCAAAGCCAAGCTCCGGGACCAGGTGCTGGCACAGCGTTTCCCTTCCCAGAAGGGGCACTTGGCTGGCGAGGAGGCGGGATAGCCTTCCTGGGGTGAAACGTGTCGTCATAAAAATACGGGGAGGAAATCCGTGCAGCAGCCAGGTCCCCCCTGCCACACGCAGGCACCCCGGGAAGCTACTGTAGCTCAGGCTCTGCCCCATTTTTTTTGGTTTTCTCTCTCTTTCTCTGATCCTTGAGATGCTGCAGGAAGCCTTGCTTAAGGTCTTTAAGAGCCGAAGCAGTTTGGAAAGCTGCTATGGCAGCCCTGTGTGTGTCCGCGGGACATCTCGCAGCAAAAGTTCACCCAAGCAGAAGGGCTTCAGGCTCCTGCTCCCTCCCTGCACCCTGGTGGGAGCATCCTTGGGGCAGCAAATGATGACCCCAAAGGAAGGCGTGGTTTAGCTCCAGTGATGTTGGGAGCCCAAAAGGCATCTCTGAGCTTTCCGGCAGGGCACAGGTTGTTCAGCCCTAAGCTCAGCCCCAAGCTCACCCAGGACTGCAGCCCTCCAAGCGTGCTGCAGCGCACAGGCTGCCAGCCCGGGACTCCCCCAGTCACCTGCCATCTGGAACCTGCTGGCACAAGCCACCGTCCCCGGGAGCCTGCCTGCCTCCACCAGCCAGGGCGAGCACTTGCTTGGCGAGCTCCTCGCTGGCTCCTGCTGATCCACCCAGATGTTTCCCCCACAGAGCTAGGGGTCAGCTTGGTGCCAGGGTCACCTTTCTCCTGACCATCCCACCACCCTGCATGCAATCCATTGCAATGGCACATCAGCCTTCCTCTCCCTCCAGTTTCCCAGTCTGCACTCTTGGTTGGGGTTATAGCATGGAAATCAAGCCTTAATTCTTGGCTTTGTCCTGTTTCTCCCCTAGCTTTCATCTTTGGAGGCTTGGTCTGGGGTCTTCCCTACAGCCTGGGGAGATTTTGGCAGGGGGTTGGATGCTCCTGGGACTCCCAGCCCTATTTAAGGGAGAAGCTGCTCTGGAAAGGAGGCAAAATATCCTTGTCCTCCTGCCTTGCCTAGCCATGAGCCTGCCAGGAGCTGGGGGAAGGTCTGAGGAGCACCTTCCCCACCGCAGCATGCAAGCTGGGCAAGAGGAGGCAGCCCTGGAGCCTCTGGCAAGGGCAGAGATGGGAATCACTGATCTGAGGTTGGAATTCATTTTTCCAAAGGGATGGGCTGAGTATTGGTTCATGGCAATACTACTTTGGCAGCCAAACTTGGGCCCATGTGCTCAAAGCCAACAGATACCCAGGGAAAAGTGTAATTTGCATGTGTCTTCTCCAAGTCCCAAGTATTCATGGCTTATATATCTTCTGTATTCAAACTGATGCCTTATATTTAATAGTCCTCAGTGAATTTTTCCACTGTCTGATTCCTTTTTGGACCTTCAGAATCCTCTGTGCTGTGAGATGAGCTAAGTTTTAGGTGAAGAAAGCTCTCTTTCTGTTTCTTTGGAGCATGCCCACCGCCTCCACTCTTGCACTTTCAGAAGACCCTCTGAGTAAATGGGTGTGTGTGCAATAAATCTGCTGGCTGCTCAAACGAGGTGACAACTTCCCTCTTCCTGGTGGTCAAAACCTCTCGGTGGTGATGGGTGAAGATAGGAAATTCCCTGCTGGAGATGCTAACCTCTTCCAAGGTCTTCTCTCATGGGCAAGAAAGTGGCTCTGTTGACTCTGAGCCGCTGGTCCTCAATATTCAAGAAGACGCTTCTGCGATTCAGAAGTTTTTTGTTTTTTTTTTTTTTTCCCCAGGAAGCCAGGAAAAAGAAAACAATCGCACAGCACTTCCCGTCTCCCCGTGCTCCTCAGCATTTCCATCTCTTATGGCCAAGAGTGTCCCTTGGATTTTCTCTTCGTGGTTCTGGTTTGCTCTGCAGATGGGGCTGAGCAGCAGATGGAGTTTGGGTATTTCAAAGAAATCCCCCTGGGAAGCGCTGCTGCTTCCCCCCATGCTGTTAGGGGCAGGGACAGAGGTGGGCACTCAAAGGGTCACCTGCCCTATGAGCACCCATGGCTAGCAAGCTGACGGTACCACCTTGTGCTTGATGCAAATCCCTGAATTACCTTTCATGACTCCCATCTTCCAGATGTAGAGCATCTCCTTTAAACCTCCCCCACCAAAAAACACATCAAAAGCCAACCACAAAGCCCATATTCTTTATAAACCACCCCGAATCTCCCTCCGCCAGGCCTCTGAGATGGAGAAGGGAGTGGCATCCCAAAATCTTGAAGCTGGCAACGGACTTCACGGTGGGTGGATGGCACGATGCGATGGAGCAGTGATTTCTCCTGGGACGCCACTGGAGGTGGCACGTTGATGGGTCACCACCCAGACGGTGGATCTCATCTCTTTGCCCTGCATCTCTCCCTCCGATCGCTGCAACCATCTCCCCTTCCAGGAAAACTTCTAGAATACATCTCTCTGCATTTCCATGGCAACTGGCACGCGACCAGTGGTGCCGTCTCTGCCGCGTACCTATTCCTGGCGCCGTGGAGAGGATGCTCATGTGACAGAGGAGACAACCCGGAGAGGTGGAGAAGGAGATCACCACCACCTCCCAGCCATGCTGCCGGCCCCAGGGCGGAGGCAAAGGGATGCTCCGAAGACCTTTGCTGAAGAACATCTTTCCTCAGGCATGCCCAGGCGGCCTCAGCAAATTTAAGCAGCACGTGAGGCTCTATGAAATGCCTGCTGAAAGGTGTTTTTTTTTTTAATTACTGGTCATGAGGCAGGAATCGCTGGCTGGAATTTCAGAGCCTGGGCACAGTGGGAGGTCGGGGCGGATGGCTATCTCGCTCCAGGTTTTATGTTGCTGCGCATCACCATATTCTCCGGGTGCTCAGCTAGCGATAACAGCTCTTCCTGCCCTTAAAATTTGTGGATCACTTCTCCTGCATCCTTGTTTTTTTATCACAAGCAGCTGAGCTTTGGGGTAAAATCCCTCAAATTTCGCTGCTACCTGCAGTTTAGCCGAGGGGGATTACAGCCTGGGGGCGACTGCATACGGGGACAGCAGAGCAGCTTGCCAAAGCGGAGAGGTCGCTGCAGTGCCTGCGATCGCCTCGCCTCCTAAAAATAGGCTATAGTCAGAAATAATCTCATCTCCTGCTCCCCCCTGCCCCCCGAACAATATAATCAAACCCAATACTAAAGGCAAAGTGCTAACGCTGTGAGCTCTCAGAGAAGCCGGCGGAGAGCAGAAGTGGTATTTCTATTCTCTCCTTCATCACACGTCCTAATCACAATATTTTTAGCATGTGCTTTTGCATGTGTTGGTCAGGGGCAGGAAGATTAATTTGGCTCAGAGTAAGCACAGGGCTGAGGCCGAGGCTGTCAGGAACACAATCATTTGGCTGTAATAAAATAATAAAGCAGGAGGGGACAAATTTCTCAACTTCTTTCCAAATTCACATTTTTTTCTAAGAGTCTGACTGCCTTGATGTATTGACTGGGAAGCTGCAAACAGTTCCAGTTTGAATGAAATGATTCACTGAGCCCCAAATAAGTCTTCCTCCACTCATCCTCACACTGGTTTTAATCATCTCTAAAAAAATTATGTATATTTTTAAATAAAGCATTCTATAAACTAAATTACTGAACTGTTTTATTTAGAAAAAGCCTGAAGCAAAACATTTGGACTTTTATTTTTTAGTTTCCTGGGGGCTTTGAACAGGAGCTCGAGCTCCGAAACGAGCCCTGGGCATCGTTAGGCTCTATCTTCATTAGGCTGCAGGACATCTCAATCCCCACTGCACATGAAAACCTTCTCTAGGCCCCTTCTGCTCGGCTCTCCATGGTCCCACAGCCCGGGTAGGTTCTGTTAGGGCAAGCGGAGGCTCGCACGGCACCCAGCAGCCTCGGGGCTCCGGCTTTGCAAGCAATACGGCAAAGGTGTGCCGGGGATACATGTCCCGAATGAGACGCAAAGAAATGTTGTCCCCTTTACTGCCGGTGTCGTCAACCCGAAAGAGAGCCGCCTTGCCATCAGATAAAGGCGTTCATTAACAAACCATTAGAATAAAATCCCTTTTGAGAAGGACAGGTAAGGAAAGCTAAGCTGGCTGGAGAGGGAGGAGCGCGTTTCCTAGCCCAGGGAAAGGAAGAAAGCCTCGAGGTTGCTTCGCCTCCACCCAACCCTCCCTCCCTGGGCACCCGGCCAGTTTCGAGACCCAGTTTCCCAATGCCCACAGGGATTACTGGGAACTGGGGTCAACCCTGGGAATGGGCTTCCTTGAGAGACTCAGAGTTAAAAGGGCTGGTTTTGTACCCACCAGTCCAAACTAAGTGAATTGGCCAGGGATGTTGCAGAGAGCCCGTTGCAGAGATTGGAGCTAAATCCATGCTCCCCAAGGCCCGTGTTACTCTTCTAACCACCTACTGCAAATCTTGCCCATGAACCATGCTCTTTTACTTACCCCTCTTGTTTGCAAAGAGAGGGGCACACACACCTGGCCTGGTGCCTGCTCGGAGATGAATTTATCGGACAGCTTTCCATTCGCGAGTGTTATTTGCTTCCTTGACCAGCTCACTGCTCCTTTTCAGGAAAGTTTCCAAGAATCCGGAGAGACGCTCTCCAGAATCATTAATCAGAGCAGCACGGAGATTTATTAACTCTCCTCTCCGTGAAATAAAACCATCAGCCTCCAAAGTCATCAATTCTTCCTCCCAAGTAAATTTAAAGGCTGTCACCGTCAGCTGCTAATGAAGGCAAATCCATCTATCAAGTTCTGATTTGTTGCTTGTGGTTACAGTATCGTGATCTCGACTCATACCCAAAATACAAGAGTGAAATGATAGCAGTCCTTTTTTTTTGCTATTAGTATTAATTATGTTAATAAAACTTAATGATATTCTTGCCAAAGGTTGGAAGTGCGTGGAAATTCACAGAACTCTTCAAATTAACTGCTCTGGTCCCTCAGCATATAATTAGGAAAACTATTAAATATAGTATGGTATGGAAATTAATACAAGTTAAATCTATTACATAGTTCAGCTATGAGAGGAGCAGAATTTGCCATCTCACTTGCAGGAATCAGGCTGCCCAACACAGGCATAAATAGGAGAAGTGTCACTCTAAAATGTACATGCAAGAGTGCATTTTTTACCCCAAAATAGCATGGGAAAATGCTGATTTTACCTACTCTTAAAAATGTCTTAAGCTGCATTTTGCAGCCAGTTGCTACAGATTGCCAGAACCTGGAAGGACATACCAAGTGAATAGGAGTTCAGATGGATACCCCCTTCTACCTTCCTCTAGGCATCCACCAGTGGCCACTGTCAAGGGATGAAGTACGTGACTAGATTGGTCTTCAGCTTGACTCAGAGCAAGTGACCCTACGTTCCTGCTCCAGTACATCATCACATGGCTATGGGGCAGGAGGTAGGATACCTTCTTGGGTCATTTTGTGATAGTCCAGCATCTCCTGCTGAGGTGACACACTCGACAGCATCTGGACTTTGGTGCATCATCCAGTTTGGCAATGTGTTTGAGTCCTATTTGTTCCTGCGAAGAGGATAAATCTCCAACACAAGGTTTGTCCTTCAGGGAACAATGTGGCATTTTGTGGCTAAGGTGTACCAGAGTGTGCCAAGGGGAATAAATTGTCTGCATCGTGTCTGGCTATATTTGCACTCAAACACACAGCTGGTTCAACACTTTCTGCATGAGCCCAGCATGGGAAAGAGTCAATGCATCCCCTCTCCATCAGGCTCAGAGCAAAGCCTTGGACAGAGGGTACAAGCCAGAGCAGCTCCTCCTAGAGGAACCTGGAAATTTACAGGTGCAGAGCACAGATGATAACACCATGCCAGTGGCTGGCCCATGCTTTCTGGGCCATACATCACCTTTTTACGAGGATCAGGTGGAGCTAGGGACAGATCATTAAATAACGTAGTGAGGAAGACACATACGGGCATTAGTCTGATCTGGAAAGTGAGGGACAGGGGTTGAAGCTTTCCTATAAACATACCAATCATCATGATGCCGCACGTCAGTGAGAGTATTCACTTGTGTATCCTGAGAGTCAGAAATAGGAAGCATCTCGAGACGGTTACACAGGGGTCCTCCGAAGGCTTTCATGCCTTTGATTTCAGCTCCTCTCTGAAGCTAACAGAAGGGCCTTTTCGTTCCTTTGGATCTGCTGGAAGAGGGATTTGAGCAATGCTGAACGTCCCACCTTGATGCAGGAGCCTGCAGGATGAGGACATCATGGAGAGCTTCTTGCAAGGTGACTCACAACCTGGACTCTGAATATTGTAGTTGCCCACTGGTTGTGCTCCTGATGGATCTCCCCTGACTCCTTGGCTCCACTTTTGCCTCTGCTCCCTGCACATTCCCCTCACCTGGAAGAAGGGTTTTGCATTTGTCATCAGCGGGGTGGCGAGATGGACAGATGGAAAACGACAGCAGCTGTCAGTCCTGTGCACTCATAATTTTACATCAGTAAATACTGCTCCGGTCTCTGTCAAGCAGCTGCAGGGAACAGAGTGGTCCATTTAATGGTGGCCTCAGGATACTCCTTACTCTGCAGGTTCAGACAATGAATAAGGTCTCCTCTTGTCTTAACTCTCTACTATAGCCATCAGCCAGCACCTTTCAGCTCCCTCGTGGTCCCCAAGCCTTCCCTGGCACTTGTCCTGTTCCCATCGTACTCTGAAGCTGGCGATGCCAGCTGGGACTAGTTGATGGCAGCTCATTTACTTGTAAATCCACCTCAGTTAATGACTACAGCCGTTAGCATCAGTTACGCAGTTTACATCCAGCTATAAATAAGCACAGTAGTTGAGAAATTACTAGTGATCTAAAATTGGGATGTAACCGGGTGGTTTGCAGGCAGTCACTAACAGAGGGTGTCATTCACAAAGCACACAGGTTGTCTTGGAGTGGGGACATCCCACTTGCAGTCTATGGGACGTGTCCAAGCATCCCAAACAACTCATCCGATGCTGCGGGCTCTGTGGCACCATTTATTTCCGCAGCCCCAGTGCACCCAGAACGGGACTAAACGTAATTGCCATGGGACAGCTTTGCAGCCAGCTGTGCTTCCAGGACCCTCCTCTCTTTGCCGAAGACTTGGCCAAGAGCTGCAAAGAATTAAATATACCCTACAAGAAAGTGTTAGTAGAAAACAAGGGCATGCCTCCTTGCTCGGTGCCCAGAGCTCTGCCGGAGGGAGCCAGTGGGAATCCTGCATTACTCCAAATGGACAGAGCAGGGCTTGGCCCACTCTGGCTCTCTGGCAAATACAAATAAATATAACTGGCATGAAGCATAAACTGCCTGCCAGGACAGTGCAATGTCTCCATAGAAACCCCTGACAAGAGAACCTGACGCTAATTTAACGACGGCAAGAATAGTGCTGTAGCCCGTTGATGTTGTAAACTTCCTCGTTTGAGCTCTCTTTTTTTTTTTTTTTAAAGGACAGTGGGATGTAATCGCTGGAGACGACACCGGATGCAAGGCAAAGGATGGACACGGCGTCTCTGGTGCTGTGACAGCTAGTGATGACAGATGCATGCTCAGCTCGCACTGATTTCTCCTTCACTGCTCCAGTTCACAACTAAAAATAAGCAGAAGAAGGAGCTGAGTCCGCTTCAAGAAATTGTGGGGCAATAGATAAATAAAAATAAAAAGCAATGTCCTGAGTGGAGACATTTCTAAAGCTGGATCACCTCCTCCACTGCTGGCCCTTTAAACCTCTGCCCAGGAAAAATCACCAAATTAATGAGTTTCTGTGAAAAATAAACATTCCCTTCCCATACAACCGGGAAAAATACCCAGAGATGCATATGCAATCAGGACTGCAGACCCAAAGTGTTCAGGAAACACAAAAGTACCTCCCCAGACTGCTAGATCTGTGTAGAGAGAAGGATATGTATAGAGAAGTTCTGATTTCTTCTTTTTTTTTTAAGATTTGCTTACTGCTTTCAGGTCTCGAGGCAGTGCTCACAGTTGTCTCTGACCGCTGTGATTGCAGGAATCCAGGTTAGACAGTACCTACACACCTAACTGAGGTTATATTTTAACTGGGAAATCCTCTGGAAGTTCTGACTCCGGTCTCTCCCACTCTCTGGGTCAATCCCAGCTGCATATCAAGGTGAACCCTGGGCATGCACTGACCTGCTCTTCTTCTCCTCTTCATCCCCTGAGCCTGGGGACACCAGAAAGGATACTGAGCTGCATGAGATCTGACTACTCAGCTTAGGTGTTGGGGGGGATCAGGATCCCATGATAAAAAAAAAATCCATCGAGTTCAGCTGCAAATTTGGGCACTTTGCATTGCTACTTGGAATTTGCAGCTTTTTTTACCAGCTGAATAGTGAGATTTGAGCTCCCAATCAAACATTTAATTGCCCAAAGTTAGCTGGGGTGCATCCCTCTCCCAGCAGCTCAGGACCCCACTCCCTCTGCAACTTTTCGGTCTCTGCTAATTAGACTAGGTTTATTTTATGCCTTGATCATGCCTCGGCTCCCTGATGTGAGAAGGCCTGGTTATACATCATCCCTCCACCCCTCCCCTCCGTGCCCTGGTCACCTATAGAGAGGAAAATCATGTAGGTTCTCCACAGCCATGAGGAGGCTGAGGCTGGCTGAGGCTTGGGGACTCCAGAGACGACTCGTATGACACACATTAGTGAATTAATCATGCATGGGAACTTGGGCACTGAGGCCAGCTGGTGAATAAACTCCTTACCCTTCAAAACAGGGGGGCTTCCTGCAGGCTGCCTCCTGGGAACGGTCCCTGGCCCAGCTCCCAACCTGTGCTAAGTCAGAGAGGAGCCAAAACCAGGAAGATTTATTTGATTGTTGTTTCCTGTGCTAATAAAACCAAGCAGGAGGAAAGAGCAGAGTTACAGCCTCGCGCTCCCTTCGAGACCAGGCTGGGAAACTTTACTGCTTACTGTAATGTAGAGAGGATGAAGCGATTCCCAGGTGGCCCCGGAGGCTGGGGGTGGATTTGCCATCATAACAATAATGACCCGATGGAGAAGAACGTTGTGAGATTTAATTCATTAATGTTTGAGAAGTGTTTTAGAAGGGACTATGAGGTGAAAAGCATGCATGCCACCAGGCACCGGCAGAGCTGTGACTGAAAGGACTTGAGGAGTGAGACCTGGCTTCTGTAGGAACCTGCCAGCGGGAATTTTGCTGTTGACTTCAAGGGTACCAACATTTCTGGTAGCTTCGTGCCCTACCTCGGACTTTACACACGCAGATACATTTGGTGCTATGTACGGTTTTGTTTGTTTCATGACTGTTTGGTCTAAATTCCCCTTTCCTCCTCTCCCGATGAAATAAATAAAGCCGATTTCTCAGGAAATACATGTTTCCTAATTTGTCCTAGGCATAATCCAGCTGGTCTCAGGGTCTGAATATGATCACAAGTATTTACTCTCAGCTCTGAAATGCAACCAGTTTTGGTGTAGAACGTGCCAAAATTTTCTATTTTAACTTCCACATGGCATTTTCTTCTTTTTTCTCCCCTCTTTTTGGACTTCAGAGTCAAATAGTGAAAGTAAAAGGTCTAAAAACCACAAAGCGCTTGGAAGCTGAAAGGTTTCAGAGGAAGAAACATGTCTGTTGTTTCCAGGAGATTAAGTGAGGCCACGTTTCATTGGCACTGCTGTGACTTCCCCGCAGTGAACCGCTTTGAAGGTGTATTACATCAGAGACAGTGGTTCGGCACTTTCTCCTCATTCTCTTCAGTGATTATAACCTCTCATTGCTCCAGCTTCCTCTGCAGTCATGGAATAAGGTGATTAATAATATTTGATACTTCTCTGATGTGTTAAATAAAATACAGCGCTGTTTGGCCAATGTCAGGCTCTTGTCTGAACTGAGCCTGGAATGTTTGTTTCCGACTGTCAGGTTTCACTTCCCCTTTATCATGTTTAGGTTCATGAAAAACAGGCATTACATTTCGATTTCCATTGAATCACAGGGCCAAGCCAGTCACTGGAGCCAACCAATTGACACTAAGTGAGGAGCTGACTCATGAAATTGGCTGGTGTTGAATTACTCTTCCAGAGGAAACTGAAAGCTGAGGCTTTAACTCCCCAGCGATGTTCAAAATCCTATCGTGCTCTTTGCCAAAATGTCTGTATTCACTTTTCATTATTACCCCCAGCACTTGTTATATCAGGATAATTTGGAATGAAAATTGGGCAACATGTACATTATGTGCTTCCAATCCTGTTATTCCACCATTCACAGAGGTATTTCCTCCAGCAATGCAAACACTATCTGCCTACAGCATGCATAGTGCATGACCTTGGAGAACAGATTGTCCCAAACTGGGGACACCAGAAGTAAGGTTTCCTGTGCGGTCCTTTGCAGGACAGCAACCAGACTATGTCAAAACAGGTACAGCATGCCTTGAGGTCCTGGTCCCAAAATGATCTACATCAAGGGTGGGGCTACAGTGAGGCGTACCTCCTTTCTACGCCATCCACCTGCGCTGTTTGCTTCTAGAGAAGGACTGAGCTGCCCAAACGTCAGCATTTGGAGTCATTTGAAGTGTCCCCTGACATCTCCAGAAATGATGGACTGTCTGCTGAAGACGTGTGCCCTCCTGGAGTGGCAGGTGGAGCTCAAGCAGGGCACTCTGTCGTGACACCAAATTCCTGCCCTGCTCTCTTCTATTAACTACTCCATTTCTGCCCAGCTCATCTTCCCTCTCTCTTTCCTTTCTCCCCATCCCCCTACCCCTTTGGTCCTCCTATCTGAGAGACACGTGCCTCACCCCTCTGTGGTGCCTTGGGAAGAGGCAGCCAGACTCCTGCCATTCATGTCAGCTCTTGCCCGTATCATACTTGGCACTGGCCAAGAAAGTTGCCTTGAGCTCCTATGTTCCTAAGGTACGTCCCATGTGCTGTAGGAGCAGGCAGCAGAACACGTTGTTCACATTTAGGAGCTGTGGAGGGCTGAGATAAACTCATCCATGTTCACAGACATGTCTGCAAATTTGCCATAGACCTCATTGAACGCAAGCAAAAATGCCAGATCTTTCAAAGTTGTTTACGGAAGCATGTTCAGGTGGAATTTCCTGGGATAGGTATCTCTGTGACCATTTTATAACACATTTTATAACACTCCCAAACATTTTCTAATCTGGCAAAACAACATATTTTTCTCCTCCTCTCAAACCGCAGAATTGTTTAATCTGAAACTTTACACAAAATCTCAGCTGGAGAGAGACATTTGTCCCAGAAAATTCTTGTCCAAACAATTACAGTTTGGCAAAAGTTCTGAGCAACTGAAAGCAGGCGTTGGAAATGGGAAAAGCTGGGCTGCCTTAATGAACAGAGCAGCTGGAGCAAGAGGAACTAGCAACGGCCTGTATATACTATCTACAGCAACAGCTTTAGCTTTGCGTCCTTGAAACAAATTTCATTCTCAACATTTGGCTTCCGTACTGGCAAGACTGTCCTTGGGAAAATGTTATAACACAAGTGCACTTACTGCTTCTCTGCACTGTGTGGAGTCTTGCCCCTTGCTTCATGATGATTGCCCTGCCCCAAGGTCAAAAACATGGATACCGTGGCCTTTATGATTGAACTCCATTTCAGCAGTGAATGGAGCCCAAAAGCTGGTGTCTTCTCTTTCTGAGGAGATGGGATTCCAGGGTCTTCTAGAGATCTGTGGTTAGCCATGGCAGGCTTTGTTTTGCAACAGAAAATCTTGAACTTGGGTTGCACAGATTTTCAAAGGAGCTTCTAAAATCTCAGCAGAGTGGATGACAAATATATAAGCCAAGGGCGTCTTGCTTCACAGATGGAAAGATGCAAAAATCATGCTGATAAAATTACTGAAAACTGTAACACACCCACAACGCATAGGCTACCATAATTTTTTTGCATGCAAATTCCGAGTGATCCTGTAGCCAAAAATGGCAACTAGAAAAGCAACCTGAGGGGATGCAATTCCTTCATATAACTTTGCGTCCAAGAATAATGATGTGTGTCAGTTCTGTGGATATGTGCTGAACCAGCCAGAATGATTCAGAACGGTTGGCAAAACGGAAGCGTTAGTCACTGTGAAAGATCAAGAAGTTAGTGTTGGCATATCGTGGGCATGGCAAGGAGAAACCAAAACCAAATAGGGAAAAGGGTAATGTAATGGAAGAGAAGCTGCGAAGGGGATGGAGGTGGAAGGGGTAACTTTTCAAATAAAGAAGACTCTGGAAAATGAGACTAGTGCCAGTAGAGGCAGGTGATGGATGGGACAGAGTGGTTGAGCTCAGAGGAAGGGTATCTCTAATAAAGTCAAGCTGGCAAAGAGGAATGCGTCTTGCTCAACACATCAGTGCTCTCAGATGGGTTGCCCTGCATCCTTGGCCCAGCATTTCTGAATCTAAATCCATAAGCAGGCACTGCCCTCTTAGATCTGACAGTTCTGCAGGCAACTGTAGGTCATCAAACCTTCTGTACCAGATGCTGAAGCAGGCTCAAAACTCGTCTAACGTTCCATCTGATATCTTCTCTTCTTTCCCACTGCAGGCTGTAGCTTGGGCTGAATGCTTGTTCCAGCTTGAGATGAGCCCTGTCTGGGATATCTGCTGAGGAGGCTGGTGGCTGTCTATTCGTCCTCATGCTCTGCTTGGAGAGCAAGAACTGGAGCATGGTCTTTCCCAAAGGTGCAGAGGCACTCTTTCTGGAGAGGGGTTTGGCCAATGCCTAACACTAAGCACAGACAAACATGTGTTGGCTGCAGATGGGAGAGAGAGCGAGTGACAGCGTGGCAGGGAGTATCACTTGATTTCTTTGCCTGACAGGTAACTCAAGTTAACTCAGGTTTAACTTGAGTATAATACTGGGAAAGCGAGGCCTCCACATGGTGAGCTTTGCCCACAAAGCGTCGATGAACCACGTAAGCCAACAAAGTGGGCAGTGAAACCTGATGTCCTACAGAGCTGTAGCTCTTAATCGTGTCTCCTGGTGTCCTGTAAGCCTCTAATTAACAGACTCTATAAAAATCCTTCCATGCTTGGGAGATTCACAACATTTGATTGAAGCTGACCAATGGCTATCAGCCAGTTATTACTTTATTCCTTTAAAATTAGGAAGATGAACAGACAGAAGGATGCATGCATAGTCACCTAAGCCTTGTTTCCAAGGAAGCCAGGCTCATAGTTGTCTTGAGATAGCTCAAGGAATTAGGATGGACATCTTACACCTCTCAAGTGTTGATTCATAAACCCCCACACCAGGAGTGACCTGCCAGACAAAAGTCAACATCATGCTTTTCTTGGTAACAGGCTCTGACAATGCGTGTGTGTGTGTGAAATACCAGTCTGGCAACATCTGAAGAGGCATGAAAGGGAATCAAACGCACTTTTAAAATCAATCACCATTTTAGATTTGTTTCTATATTGAAAGGAGCGGCGGAGAACAAGAAAAGGTTGAAGTAGCATAGACAAAGTGATTCACCATGAAAGTGAAGGTCAGTAGGTGGGGATGGGCTATGCATTTACTCTTAATCTTTGTGCTGGGATTTCAGGGATATAAACGAGGAGCTGATGACCCTCTGCAGCGTAAGTGGATGCGTGACACCTCCTAGGCTGCATTGTGGGTTTTCATTTTGTCTTTGCAACTAAAAATTACAGCTTAAAACCTGAGAAAGAACACACTGTAGATATATGGTTCAGCAAACAGAATCTGCAGAGGGCAATTGCAAACTTGTTTTTTTAAATAAGATGAAGTTCTACGCTGATACAAACAGGCTCTATGTCTGTGGTCCCACAAACACCTGATCTGCTTAGATGGTATAAAGAAGAGCACAGCAAACATAAGCACCCATTTTAGGGCATGTGAATTACTCCCTAGGCTCCATTGCCTGATCTCCATTGACTACACGGGAGCTTGGATGCCTGTTGTAGAAGCGGCGACTCACGTGTAGACAAGTAAAATGGGGTCATCTTGTACAGAAACCGTTGTGTTTCTGTAGCTTGAAGCCCAAGGGGAACGATTTCTTACTTGGACTAGCCAGGACTCAAATAACGACATCAATGATAATAGCTAAAAATAATAATAATAAAGGACCAATGCGGATAACACTACATATTGTGATTTCTAAGTCATCACAGGGAGTCCAGAGACTGAAAGAGAGAATTTACAGGACTTGGCTTCAAATGCATGGCAGTTGTCTAAGCACCCACCTCAGGGCCAGTTGCGTTTTATTGTCCACTCTGGAGGGACTGCAGTGGGGAGGAAGGTTATCTATAACTCAGGGATGTGTATGAAGAGACCCCACTCTTTTTCTGGGTTGATGACAGATTTGTTACCCAGCGCTTCTTCCCAGTTGCCAGCACTGTCTTTAGACACAAAGTAGGTGGTTACCTAGAGCAGCAGAAACTGAGCTTCGAGCAAGATGAAGACAATTCTGAACAACACAGCAGCAACCACGACAGCAGAGACTCCCTGCAGGGACTGCTGGATCTGAAGTCTGAACAAAGTAGAGCTGGCAAGAGGTGGCCCAAGCCCTCCTGCCCGCTCCTCTGACCTTGCTCCACATCTGCGTCTCTGCATCCCGCGGAAGAGAACTAGTTTGTTCAGAGCAAACTGAATTTTGCCTGCAGCGCTGCAAAGCCTGTAGCCAGCTCTGCCAACTCCTCTGCCTGTGGAATGAGGGAGTGATGATAGTGATATTCGATGTGAATTCCCACCTGCCTCACACGGCTGGTTTGGGCTTTAATTAATACTCACAAACTGCTTAAAAAGCCACATATAGAAGCTGTTATGTAAGCACGAGTTATTATTATTAAAAAAACATTACAAGCGAGTTATTAGACTGACAGATGGAATTATCAGCAGAATTACAGTTTTATCAATCATCTTTCATTTTGTTTCATCTCATCTTTCTTTTATCACCCTCCAGCTCTAGGCTGGCAGCCCTAACACTGTCTAAACGGACAGCCTATTGAAAGTTGCATCACCGGATGGCTCTCAATGGCACAGATGAGTAAGCGAGCTCTTCCCAGACAGCGAAGAGACCATGTTGTGAAACTAACCAGAATCCATCTGTGGGTTGAAATGGGCGCAAAATGATTTAGAACCGACGATAGCTGGGACCTGAAATATCATTTCCCTCCCCAAGGCTGGCTCTCAGCTTAGGCAAAGCAAGTGGCTGCCACCCTCACGGGGAGCTGTGGGCTGCGAGAAGAAAACCTGCCAATGGGAAACATTTACTCTTCCCCAGCAGTAATTGTTCTTCATTAGACCTGGCAAACTGCTGTGATGGCGAAGGCTAATTTTCTCTCTTATCTTCTTGAGATGTTGGAAAGTCAATGGCACTATCACATAAGCTCTCTTTCCAGACAGCTACTGATTGGTGCCTGCCTTCAAGGCAGGCTTATGTACAACGGGAAGCAGCACAGATGAGGCTCCAAGTCCTCGTGCTCTGCTCTATCCTCTACGAGAACCTGTTGTCTCCAATGCATGGGTGGCCCATCACAAAGAGGACCTGGGGACAGAATTTGGGAGGATGATTAGGAAGAGCTCACAACTGCTCTCATGATGGGAACTCCAGAGGAAGCTCATTCCAGTAGGTCAGTGGTGAAGCAAAGGTTCACGGGACTTTTCAACAGCCCCCAAAGAGATGACTGTCCCCATCACAGTGCAGTTTTGGTAATTACTTCTTGTCTCAGTCTTTGGTGGGTAACTCTGTATAGTAAAGATCTTCTTCTTCCAGTTGGACAGTGCCTAGCACTTTGTTTCTGGCTGGGGCTTTTACAACCACAAGACATAAATATTTCTTTTTATTATTTGATTTTCACAGAGTGAATCTGTATCCAGAATCTGAAAAGTTTCTGGGGTATATATCAAGACTAAAGAAAGGAGGCCCATGCAGAAAACATCTACTGTTAACATAATCCTAATTTCCGTTAAAGGAAATCCTATTTCCTTCTTGACTGTACTGGGAATGAGCAACTGGGACAACTGGATCCTATAAAACATATACCTGGGTCTCGGTTGACTTCATACTATTCGTCCCCTGCCCAACCATCCCATCTGTCAAAACTTTCATATATCTGTTATTTGCTGCACGTTTTCTTTTAATTGCTACATTTAATTTATGATGCTATTACATTCTAAAATAGATAACCTGCTTGGCAGCATGTATTCCTAAAATAATCAAGCTCATTAATATGATTAACAGCAAAATCTTTTACTGCTTCTACTGCGCAATATTAAATTGAAGAATGAACATTTAAATAGGCAGTTTCTTATGTAGGTCTCTTATTTTTACGAAGTATAAAACTCAGTTAATTTTAAAGATTTCTATCCAAAAATAGTACTTACTTTAATAGTAAAGTAATAAAAAAAAATCTTCTATGAAGTAAGAAAGAAACAAAATGTTACGCATTGTAAGTTCCCAGACATTCATTGCATGACTAATACTGTAACGATGATTTAGACCGGTCAGAACCCAAGAAATAAAGATGCTATATAATATCAAACTATGAGAAGATGATCGTGCAGTTAAGATGGGGTGATGGTTTATAATTCGTAGGATTTTAGTTACCGTGCTAAATTTATATCCTTAATTTGCTTAAATTAAAATTGCTCAGTCTGGTTACAGCCTTTTCTTAGCCAAGTCGGAAAATGAACTACAGTTGCATGTTATTAGTCTTACTTTGGAGGTTTATAATTATAACATAAGCAATTTAAGGACGATAAAACTGAGGTAGTCTCCCATTACCCCTGAAGAGGATTTGGGGAATAGAGGTCAAGTCTCATACAAATTCAAGGCCTCTCTTCTTTCTCATGAGAATCGAAGGCTAGGCACCCAGTGCTGAGGGTTCAATTAAATAAAGTATTATTTTATTGAACATTTATCATTAAAGTGTCTTTCAGCCCTACTCACGGGCAAGGGCCACACTGTACCACGCGCTGCACATACACAGAAATAAAAAGGACAGTCTCTGTCTCACAAAGGCTACGGTCGAAGGATAAGGCAAGATATAACAGATGGAAACAGACAGATGGAGGAAAGCACGAAAACAATGATACAATGTCAGCCAGCATGACGGGAAGTCAGCTCAGCACCCCAGTAGTCTGTTAGGCAGCTTTTTGCAGGAATCGCAGCAAAATGCGGGGAGTGGCATGGGAAAGAGCATGAAGGTGCTTGTCTGCACAGTAGCACGGAGGTAACGAAGGCTGGCACCGCTGCCAGAGAGAGCTGGCTTCTTGATGCTGATGAAAGGTGAGGAATGCGTCGAGAGTAAGTTAAAAAGGCCTTGAAAATGAAGAACGAGCCTTCGAGTTGGAGGCAATGGGGAGGAGGGAGCCAGAGGACGTGGGGTATCAGAAGCAAAATGTTAGGTTTGGCAGCTGCCCCTTGGGTAAGTACAGGTGGGGTTGGTCTGTGAAGTCCAGAGAAGGGAATATCGCAGCATTTGGGATGGGAGATGGCTGGGTGTGGGTGGCTGCATCTCAGAGTCTTCAGGTGGAGAAGGTCAGAGACATGGAGACAGCTTGAGTGAAGGGACCGAGATGAAGACCCAAGCCAAAGGTGGGGCCCACGTGAAAGATCTAAGTGAAAGTCTGCTAAGAAAAGCAGAGGAGGGCTGGTGAAAACCATTCAGAGCTTGAATTGACATCCATAAAATATGAGGATACCAAAGACAGGCTGGGTTTCTGCTCCAGACTGAGGAGGGCAGGTGGTGAAAGGGCTGCACTTGCAAGTCGCTATCACAGAGGCAGTGCCTGGGTTTGTGTCTATGAGATTCTCCCAGAGGAGACATAGCAAGGAGACCATACAGCACACAGCATATAGAGCCCAGTGAGTCCTACACAGAGAGCCTGGGAGCAAGAAGAGAAATGTTCTCCAAAGTCCATCGTGAAGGATCCACTGGAGAAATAGGAAGGTGACAGAGAACAAGACTTCAGGAAGAGATCAGTCTAACTTCTGGAATTGATTGACAGGTCATGGAAGGCGAGGATGAAGTATTGGTTTTGAGATTTAACTTTAAAGAAGTCATGAGAGACTCTGGAATGAACAGTTCTTAGATATTGAAAGAGACTGGAAGAATCCAAGATAGGTTTGGTACGTCCATCCTTAGAGATGTTCAGAACTTGACTGGACAAAGTCCTGAGCAACCTGATTTAGTTGGATCTTCTAAATGACTTCCATAAGTCCCTTCGAGCCCTAAACTATTCTATGAATCTGTGGCAGCAATTGTTCAGTGTGTTCAATAAGCTTAGAGGTAAATAGAGAAGGCAAGATGGGGCAGATACGGAGGTTGCAAATGGGTTTCAGAATGGAGGTTTTTGAACATGATAGAACCTAAAGCATGATTATACTGTGAGGAGAAATCAGCAGTCAAGAATGAGGGCGTGAGGAGAGAGTAGGGGATGGGATGAAAGCAAGCAGAAAGGAGACAGTGCGAGATACTTGAGGCAATTGTGGGGATGATCAAGAAGCTCCTGCATTGATGACCACAGACGAGAAGAATGAAAGGCAGACTGAGAACAGGGAAGCACGGAGGTAGGGAAGGGTGACGATATGTCTTGTCCATAAACTCTTGGAAGTATGAGGCAGGATCCTGTCTTGGGAGAGAAGCAGAGCAAAGAGAAAGCGAACCTCAAGGAATGAACAGTGCAAGAGTCTGGCAGTGTATTAGCCAGACTGTATTAACAGAACTCAAGACTGAGAGAATCCACGGAAAAGAATGAATATATAGTGGATGAAGTCACCGTTGCTCTTCATTGTTGCGATTCATCAGACCAAAGATAGACTTTCATAGCACAGATATCTCCATTTGAGCAAGTCACCCTGGGTTCCCTTTAAAGTCAACACAGAAGAACAGAAACTTTGAGGGCATGCTTCATCTCATCCTAAAATAGAGATCTAAAACAGATCAGCTGACTCATGCCCTAAGAGAGCATGATTTTTCCCCACAGATTATAAAGGGAGCTTACACACCTGACTTCAGATTAGAAGTCTGTACTGTAGGAATACAAATTTAGATAACTGACTGTCCACTCCAAACACTCTGCAGTCTGAACATGGGAGCAGAGAGCTGGGGTCAGGGATGAGCTAAGACTGGGTAATCTTGCAGTGGGAAAGGAAGGCAGAAGAGTCAAAGGTAGAAGAGACTGAAGAACAGAGGCAAGATGGAGATGAGAGATGGCTGATCACAGATGACGTCACCAATACTGGTCATCTGGACATCATGGATAAACTGACTATGGTTTTATGGCCAATGATGAAAAAGAGCAGGTTGCTTCAGAAATTGCCATCAGAGAAATCATGTCTCAAAAAGTATTGAGTGTGTAGCTCCTCTTGAGAGTGCAAAAGTTGACCAAAAGTTGTAAGTACAAGATTGGGACTCCTGAAACAGGATTTGAATATGTGAACACCCGCGTATGAATGACATGTTTAAGCTCCCTTTACGGTCAACTAAAATCTGAGGATCAATTCTGTTGCCCAAACATAGGCATCGAGTGCTACTTGAGATGCCCAGCAGTATCACATCTCCATTTCCATAAGGGCACAGGTCTCCCATAGATCTGGTGTTGCATTTACCAGCTCTGCACGGATGTCTTGGGTGCTCTGCTACACCTCAGGTGGCACTAGATGTCTGTGGGTAGGTAACAAGAGTTGAGCCCAGTGAAGTGCAGGAGTGATTCAACTGACCCTCCAGTGGATACCCACATTTCAGCAGTTGAATGCCTCAGGCGTCACTGAAAGCTGCTATTGCAGAAGGGTGAGGGATTTCTCCCCACCAGCTCCAGGCAGATGTGGAAGTACCTTGGACTGAACTAAGTCTTATTTTTAGGCAACTGGATCCTGTCCTGCACTACCACCAATTGTGGAGGAGTTAAATACACAATCCACATGTAGAAACATCTGTGTAGATACTTAAACTCAGGTTTAAGTCATCTGTCAGCTGAACCTCACCCTTGGTGTGTAATTCAGATACCCTGAATGCCAAGGCATGAGGGCATTGGTGTGGTGGATGGACTTAGGAGTCTCCAACCGAAGAAGACAGATTGAAAACTTAAATAGACTCCTCAGCAGTTCAAGCATAAAACAGATGTCTTGGCTTCCACAGGCACAGCTTCAGAGCCCTGATGCTACTGCAGATTTTATCAGGGGGATTAGGCTGAAGAACTAGGTAGCCCTGGCACAACCACGTCTGAAGTGCCTAAAAGCCACCGATACAATTAGGAGAGATGGATGCATTTCTGGCAGCCCCATGCAGCACAGAAAGCAAGGTCTGAATGAGTGGTGGACTGCAACCGATTCCGCTGTCAGAGCAGAAGCATGCTGATGGGATGGCATGGACAGAAAGTGCACTGCAGGAGCTATTCCAAACCTGTGGGTAAAAGAAAGACTCGTTTCCAGCACTGCCAGTTTGTCATTTTTCATCACCACTAAATTCACTTATTTATTTTCCTGTTTAAACTCAGCACATAACTCAAAGAACGTTTTAGCTTGACAAGTGGTTTATTCAGGCAGCTGATTTGCCAATTCAAAGGTTACTCCCTACAGACTCCTACCAGAAATGTAAGCGTTCGGTCGTAAAACTCTGATTTAATTAAAGAAAGACTTAGACCTCCAAACATTATCACAGCTGGAAAATCCATAATTAGCCGTACATTTTTTCCGAAGGAACTTTCCTCTGATTTGCCTGAAACCTGGGGAAGGGCTCCATACCTCTACCATAATTTCCCACCACTTTCAGCTCAGGCATTAGAGACGCTGTGTGGGCAGATTTAATGGGTTCTTTCTCGCTTCCTGGTGAGGAGAAGGATTGCATAAGATGTGAGTCAAGACACCGGTCCTGAATCTGTGACTGCGATACTGGCAGGAGCTGCACTGTCTGCTTGTCGGCTGGGATCTCAGTAAACAGCACACTTTGCAGCAGCGGTATCAGCCTGCTTTTGGTCACTGGAGAAAAGCTGACTAAAATGTTCTCCTTCTGCTTGAAATCAGGGGTTCAGCGCTACCCACTCTTTGGGAGGAAGGTACTGGGGTTCCTCCTCTTATCCCAGCTTATCCTTTCATAATCTTAAGCTTTCTCATTCCTAAAATAAAGCTTTCTTTGGTGGTGAGTGCTCTTGATAGCTCTCTTAGGGTGATTTATTCCCTCTTTGAGGGTGTTTTCCACCCAGGTCCAGAGCCTTTCAGCGCAGGGTTTTCCCCCCTGTATATGGAATAAAATTTTAAACAACACATGCACTGTTGACAGAAAGAATTTTCAAGCTTGCTCCATGCTCAGGTCTCCAAAACTTGGGTGTATTTAACCTAATTTGGGGCATCTTACCAGAGTAAGACTTAGGTGTTTAGTTACCTGAGGCACCTTCTGGGTGCACTGAAAGGAACCATGTACCTTCAGAGAGTGGATCTTAGCCATGCTGAATCATTTTTTTTATGATAAGGGTGGTGGGATCCTGGGCCAGGTTGCCCAGAGAAGCTGTGGATGCCCCATCATTGGAAGTGTTAAAGGTCAGGCTGGAAAGAGCTTTGAGCAGCCTGATCTAGTGAAGGATGTCCTTGTCCCTGGCAGGAGGGTTGGACTAGGTGATCTTTGAAGGTCCCTTCCAACCCAAGCCATTCTCATTAAGGACTGCAAGGCAACCATTGTCCCAAACTTAGATACCCCAGTTAGGGACCTGAGGTTTGGTGGAGTGATGCTGCGCCTAAGTTCCTCAGATCATTTTATCTCATTAAACAGTTTTCTCAGTTTAATCCTGATTTGCTCTTTTGAGATCGGGAACAGCAGTTAAGCCCAGATTCTGTTTATCCCTCAACCTAATTTAGACAGAATCAGCTAATAAACCCTCCTACTTTCTCCAACAGCATTTCAGTAATTATAGCAGACTGTTAGCACTACCGCAGACAGCAAGGAGGAAAATCTTGTTCTGGCTTTCCTCAAAGTCACGTTGACCTGCGCCGGTTCTCTTCCACCTGTCCCAGCTCCTATTTCTCCAGCCTAGTAAGGCACGGCACGTAGCGCAGCCTCCCCACTCATACATCTATTTCCACCTTCCCCAAGCAGCGCCGACTCTTCGGTGCCGGTGCTCTAGTCATGAGCACTAACTCGTTATTATTATCGTTATCCTAATACCCGGTTTCATGTCCTGCATTGGCAGTTTGAACTCCTTCACTTGCACTAATATGTACACATTTCAGCTCTCCTTTTAACGGAGCACTCCCACTGTCCTTTCACTAATTGCATCACCTACCTAATCAGTCTTCTCGCGTATGAGCACTTTCTTTCTCCTTGCTGCCCACCCTTCTGCCCACTGGCACGCTTTATCTTCACTTACTTGCCTTTTCCCTCACTTTTTTTTTTAACCAAGACTAGATGGAGAGATTATCTGGGTCTCTACCACTAAACCAGGTGAATTTTTTCAATCACAAACCAGGAAAAAGACAGAGTGGAGCTGGCTCCGTCAGGTGTAAGTGTTCCTGAGATAGCAGATACTGAAATACGCAGACACTAAAATAGCTGAGATTTTCCAGAGCACCTGAAGAATCCTGTTGACCTGATCCCAATAATTATAAGTTTCCAACTACCTCAGTGCATCCAAATCTGACAGCCCAGGAACTCAATTAGATCTTCAGAAAAATACTTGCAAAACAGTTCAGTATTTCATCGGTGTGCCAAGAGGTCGGTTAAAAAGCTGAGGATATCACAACCATTTGTAGATCACTTTATCCTCTCAGGCTGCCTGCGATCATCAGTTGTGGAATGGGACAGAGACCCTTAATTAACAAGTCGTAATATTCACAGTACCGTGTATCTGCTTTTACTAAACACTTCCACTGAGGTCATATCCAGCCCTCTGCCGCCTGGGTGCTATTGCACTGGATAGAACGGATCCCTACGTCAAAAGCTTTGCAATTAACACATCATTGGCACAAGCCAGGGCCCGATTTTTAAATATTCCTTTTCCCAAGATATTTGCAGTCGTGAGGGACACCTGCATTTTAGATTCTCCTCTGGAATTAGCACATTAATCAATCGCTTTGATTAATCAATCGTTTTGGGGAAAGCCAAACCAGGCAGGGCTGGTCAGGCCTGGCGCTCTCTGAAAATCTTCCGCAGCGATGGCCTTTTTTAAAATTCCTCTCCGATTTTCATTTCAAGTGACATTTTATTGGAAAGGATTTTAGCATATTACATCTCAGACTGAGTAAGTCTCTGGATATTGTTAGAAAATTAATAAAGAATGTGAACAGCTTCCTGTATGATGTGTAAGCGATAAACATTCAGAAAACCCTTCCTCCTCCCCTCTCTGCCTGTGAATTGCTCTTCTAAAAATAAAGGGTATGACAGAATTTCTGTATTGTATGACAAGAGGAGCCCTTCAGTCATTTGCAGCAGAGAAAAGCAAATGGCAAGCTTTCTCACAGATGACATTTGGAACTGTTATTAGCGCTACAACGTACGGGCTAAATTCTGCTCTCCCTCGTACCACTGCAATTAGGGGAAAATGGCACTGAAATCAAACAGGCTCTTCCTCGTACTTCCCAGGGAAAGCAAGCATGGAACCTCGGCTTCTTGCAGCAGTATTTACTTTTTTATTGCTGCCTCGTCTCTTCCTCACCCAGTCACCCCAGGCACGCAACCCGATATGTGATATTTTCTTAAGCCTCACTCGTAAATTATTAGGTGATGATTTTGGGGATGTGCATAAACAAGGACTAGGATAGGCGGAGATGAGCAAATTTGATTGCATTTGTAATAGGAGATGGGTTCGGATATAAAGCAGCGCTTTCTTGTCAGCATTTTAATTATTTTAAGGAATGTTTGCCTTGACGTACTTTAGTGTTCTGATTTATCTAGCGCTGAAAAATAACACTCAATTCACTGCAGAATCAACGCAGACAAAAATGAACATACACTGCCTTTTGGGAGATGTTACGTTGGAAACACGGCAGATAACTGCTACGAGGAGAATAAATAACACAGGAGACAAAAAATGTTATGGAGGTGCCTTTATTTTTCAGTCTACTTCAGCTTAATAGAGAACGAAAACTGGTGCAGTTATTTATTGTCTTACATGCAGAGAGGTGGACAGTCTGGAGCTATATTCATACGGACAGCTGGATATATTGCTTATATCAACACCAGAAAAGCTCAATTGCTTTTGAGAAGGAGCTCAATAACTTTATGAAAGATTAAATGATGTTTTGCCTGTGAAACACGGATCGTGAAGCTATAGTCAATGACCCTGGAGGCTCCTATCACTCCTCCATACCTCTCAAGCTGTGAGGGAAGGACTGTCAGTACTGTGCCAGATCAATGATCTGCATCTTCTGCCGCTCCAGCTTCAATTGTCACCTGCTCTTGCTGCTTTAGAGGAAGGGTAAATAAATAAAATACAGCCAGACCACTGAGTTTTTAGGGGGAAACTCCTTCCTCGCCCTTGCCAACCAGCTGAAACATAAAGTATCATTACAGTCAGTACTGGTACTGAATGCCTTAGGGAGAGCATTATGGCTGTGACAGGGAAAATGCGGAGCTCCTCCTTCCTTCATAGCACCCAAAGGGAAGCAACGGATGATTGCAGGGGGCCCACCAACACCCAGGCCTTTGCAGGGGTTCACCTCAATTTCTCCGCTTGCCCAGGTGGCAGAGGATCTCCCCCAAACTCAAGGCCTGTCCTTTCGCCACCCAGACTGGGAAAACGGTCCCTGACAGATCACCACAGACAGACCACCCCTCCCAGTGGAGAGTGTTGAGTGAGCTGAACAGGCTTCCCCCCCTAGGAAAATTGCATCTCATTCCCCAGCGCCATCTCAAAACGCCTGCCACCAGATTTTAATGTACATTCCTCACCAAGCCCCAAGGCTCGCCATGATCAGGCGTCGCCTCTCTACAAGCAGACTGGCAGAGAAGCGCAGGGGAAACGGTTCCCTGTCACGGCAAAAGCACGCAGCCCCCGCGCTCGTTTGGAAAAAAAAAACCAAAAAACCCTCTCACAGACAGAAATTCCCCCTCCGCGTCCACCTATTTCCAGCTCACCCGGATCCGCCGGGCGGCTGCGAGAGCCGGGAGGGAAACGTTTGGGGCTGGAGGTTGGTTTGTGTGAGACTTCCCATCCGGGCACTCGCCGCCGCTCCGCGCGCCAAAACGCCGGCGCGCGCTCCCTCAGCCGCCGCTCGGCGGCGCNGACCGGGCGGGTTGGCCGGGCGGTGGCGCGTGCGCGGCAGGGCGGGGCGGGCTCGCGCTGGCCCCGCGGCGGGCGCTGTGAGGAGAAGGGGGCGGCCGCCATGGAGCCCCGAGAGGAGGAGGTGGAGGAAGAGGAGCGGATTCCTGTAAGTACGGGGTCTGCGGAGGCGCTCGGGCAGGCGGCCCGTGGAGGTAACGTGGCAGGGAGGCGG
>VYZM01011899.1:45290-66677 GCA_013398915.1 Dromas ardeola | reverse complement strand
CCTCAGCCTGCCTCCGGCCTGGGGGAGGGGGGTGTGGCAGGCTGGTTCACTCGTGTTTTGCTTTCCCCCCACGGTGTGTGTGGGGAAACTGGCCTCATCTCGCCTTCTGCCCCGCGAAGGGGCTATCACTGGATGGTTCTTCTGCCCCAGAAGGGAGGGTGCAAGTGTCCTGAGCCCTCCCAGCCCTTCTTCTGCCCTGGAGAAAAGGGGGGCCGTAACTGGTCTGATTGCTCCTCCTCTCCTGAGACGAGTGTGTGTGTGTGTGTGTGTGTGTGTGTGTGTAATTGTCCTGTTTCCTTTGTGCTTTAGTCTGCCTTAGGGGTGGGTACAGTTGGCTTGACCAGTGCAGTTGGCTTGGTCACTAACCCTCCTGAGAATTCATAGCCAGTGAGGTGGGAGTGGCCTCATGGACCCATTCATGCCCTAGAATGGCTCATACATGGCTCTGTGCACTTTACTGTGTTCATATCAATGCTGGAGACGGGGAAGAGGAGAACTCTGGAAATCATGGGTGTCCCATCACATCCTGACACCCCCACGTTCTGGAATCAATGTCTTCCTGCACTTGTCCCTTGTGAGAGTATTGGTAAGATTCCTTCCTGTAGTGTTGCACTGTTTTGGCAGCTGGTCTTAACAGTCCCACTCTTTTCATGGTGTTTTCCAGAAGTGTAAAGGGCTTGTAGCACCTGCACAAGTTCAGACTCTTGCAAACTGTTGGGAGGCATCTTTGTGCAGGGTACTTGAACAGCTGATATTGGACACTTGGGTCTGGAGATGTATATGGATGTCACGTTCACGGTTCTCTATTAGGAAAGGTGTAAGAGGGCAACCCAAAATGAAAAGTTACAAGATGGTGATCGTTCCAGAGCGTTGTCCCAGAGCTCTGAAGGAACTCAGAGGCACAACAGCCAAATGGCAACCAGTGGTAGATGCCATATAAATTTTTACAAACGTTCTCTGGGAAGGATCATGGTTTGGTACAGGTTTCAGTCTTATCAGGAAAAACAACAGAAACTAAAACAAAGAATGGAAGCAGCCGTATGAATAAATATGACATGTTAAAGGCAAGTCCAGCCTTAATGAACATGTGAATATGGGAACTTAGGTAGTGTAGTCTTACTTCAGTTTCCAAAAGGCTTCTGCTGAAGGACCTTCACCATGTGTTTTCAGGAAGACTAATTTGTCACAGAATAGAAGGGAAGGTTCTTGCATTACTGTGTGTTCTTGTGTATATTTCAGTAGAAATGGAAGTTCATTTGAATGCTGATTTACAGGCAAATTTCACAGGTGAACTTTATGATTCTAAGTTGTGTGTGATGGTATAGACCAGTGAACTTGCCTCCTGCTTTTTTGTTATGCCTTCATTGTTTTCATCACAGGTCAGTTTATTTTGATCCTTTTTGTGCATCAAGTTTTGTTGTTTTATGGTGGCCATTGCTTCCTACTCTGCATTTGTTTTGCACTGTGGTTTAATTGCTGCTCTGACAACCGTAGCTCAGCTCTGGGAGTACCAGATGGAGCTGAGCCAAGCTTGTTGCTAGTGTACTGCTGCTCTTCTGGGTCAAGGGGATGCAGGTGCAGATAGATAGCAGGCCAGGCAAATCTTCTGGCTGTTGTAGTATGGCTGCTCTTACACCTTTATTGTATATTTCTGTTGCAAGAGACTATTTTGGCTATAATTTCAATTGACAAAGAGAGAATAACTCTGAAAACCTGTATTTGTAACTTGTAACATGCAAGGCTTGGAACATGTAGTTTCATGAGTTGTATATAAATCAGCAAGCCCCAGCTCACCTGTCAAAAGAGGTGACCTGTCCTGCTGTGCCCTGATTACTTCTTGTTGCCTCTGTGTTGTTTTTTCGCTTACTCCAACAGACAACAAACTAGTGCAGCTAGGCAGTGGACTGTTAACTGTGGTTAAAATTGGCTTAAGAAACATTTACTCAACTTTTTTCTCAAGCTTTTGCTTACTGAAGAGAGACTGGGACTGTATCTTCCATGCAAAGTGCCAGTTTACGATAATTTAAAGGCATTATGGAACTTTTGGCCTTGGTCTGTAAGAGTAAGAAAAATTCTGTAAGCAACATAGTGATACTTTTTACTGTTTATGTTATTTTTTGTTTCATCAGTGAAAACACTTGGTCTGTTTCCTCTTTTAGTTTACTTTTGATTATGAGGATGATGTAAGCACTGTCCTGCAAAGTTTTTGATTCTACATTTAGCTAAACATAGCTATTACAAACAGGATCCAGTAGTATCAAGTCTTTGGTTTTCATTCTTAAGTGCTGCAAATTGATAGCTACATTCCCAAAAGTCCATCATTAATAGAATTTTTTTCTTCCCTCCCCCCCCCTTTTTTAAAGCTAAGTCGAAACATCAGACTAAGGTACTTCTGACAGATACCTTTTATTTCAATGTTAACATAGTGTGGAAGAGATAAAGGAATGAGCGTTTTTGTAAAAGTCAAAGGACAGTACAATACAAATTACAGCTGCTGTAAATATGATTTAAAAAACCAAACAAAAGTCTTAAAATCAGGTGATACTCATTGCTTTTTCAGTGTTCCAAAGATGAGAACGTAAAGAAGTAGTTGACCTCATTACATAAAAGCATTCAGGAATGCTGTTAAATGTTCATATTGGAGTTATGATTTGGACAGCAAGCTGTTATGGGATTTTTTGTCACAGGAATGAAAACAAGATGTCTAAGCTACCTTGTGTGAAACTGAATTTTGTCTTTATTTGCAGTAAGTAGAGAAGAGGTTGATGCTTGAAGGAAAGTTAATAGTTTTGATTATTAGCTATTAGATGGCTGAAGTGGCTGCAGCAGTGTTAACATATTGTGAATTTAGTGTGTTCTTGTAATTAGAAAGTAGGCTCTCATTTAGGCTCCCTTTCCCACAAGAGGTTGGACCAGGTGATCTTTTGAGGTCCCTTCCAACTGAGCTAATCTATAATTCTGTGAAACCCAAAATAATTACTTCTGAATTAATAGAAGAGGAATTCAGCTTCAGTTCCGAAGAAATGGGATAGACCCATGTTTTCATTTCAATCTTTCTTCTCACTTTGTGTGCTTAGTAGAAGAGCTTGTGGGTGAGAGGTAGTGCCTGGGATGGTGGAGGCTCAAGAGAATGACTACTTGAGTAAACTGGACACACGCAAGTCCATAGGGCTGGACAGGGTGTATCTGAGGGTGGTGCTGGAGCTGTCTGGTGTCACAAACGGCCTCCCTATATCAAGGCTGAGATATTTTTGATAACTAGAAAAAGGTTAATGTTACACCCTTTTTTTTCAAGAAGGGCAGGAAAGAGGACCTGAAGAGCTACTAACTAGTTAGCCTAGACATCTGTTCAAAATCTAACTTGTGGTGTTCCTCAGGGGTCAGTCCTTGGGCTAATGCTGTGTAATGTCATCACTGGTGACCCATGTGGATGGGACGAGTACACTCACATCGAGTTTGTAGATGACAGCGAGTCGGAGTGAGTGGGTGATATGCTGGAGGACAGGGCTGCCATTCAGAGGGACCTTGGCAAGCTGTGTTAATGGCCCAAGAGGAATCTCATGAGCTTTAGCTATGAAAAATGTGGACTCTTTCTCACTGAGAAAGAAAATCCCTGTACATCAGTACTGACTGGTGGCCCTTCAGAGAAGAGCCCGAGGACCTGGCGGACAGCAAGTTGAATGGGACTTGACAGCTCGATCTTTGCAGCAATGAAGGCCTGCCATGCATTGGGCTGCATTAATAAGAACATAACTGATAGCTGGAGGGAACTGAATATTCCCTCTTCTTGGCCACAGCTGTATCCTGTCTCCTGTTTGCAGAATGATAGGGGTTGGAAGGAACCTTTGGAGATCATCTAGTCCAACCTCTCTGCTAAAGCAGGTTCACCTACAGCAGGTTGTACAAGGTTGCGTTCAGGTGGGTTTTTAATATCTCCAGAGAAGGAAACTCCAAAACCTCTCTGGGCAGCCTGTTCCAGTGCTCTGTCACCCTCAAAGAAGTTTTTCCTCATGATCAGATGGAGCTTCCTGTATTCCAGTTTGTGCCCTTTGCCCTGTCACTGGGCACCACTGAAAAGACTCAGGCCCCATCCTCTTTAGACATTTATAAGCACTGATAAGATCCCCTCTCAGTCTTCTCTTCTTCAGGCTAAACAGACCCAGGTCTCAGCCTTTTCTTCTGATGCCCCATTCCCCGGATCATCTTTGTAGCCTTCTGGTGGACTCTCTCCAGTAGTTCTTTGTCTTTCTTGAACTGGACACAAGTGTGTCCTCATCAGGGCAGAGTAGAGGGGGGAGGATGACCTCCCTCAACCTGGTGGCCACACTCTTTTTAATTCAGGATATCATTTGCCTTCTTGGCCACAAGGGCACATTGCTAGCCTATGATCAACTTCTTGTCTACCATGTCTCCTGGGTCCTTTTCTGCAGAGCTGCTTTCCAGCAGATCAGCCCCTAACCTGTACTGGTGCATGGGGCTATTCCTCCCTAGGTGTAGGACCCTATGCTTGCCTTTGTTAAGTTGCTCTCCGCCCAGCTCTCTAGCCTGTCCAGGTCTCACTGAATGGCAGCACAGCCTTTGGGTGTATCAGCCTCCCAGTTTTGTGTTATCAGCAAAGTTGCTGAGGGTACGCTCTGTCCCATCATCCAGGTCATTGATGAATATGTTGAATTTCTAGAACTGGACCCAGTAGTGACCCCTAAAAGGAACTCCGCTAGTTACGTGCCTCCAACTGGACTCTGTTCCACTGATCACAACCCTCTGAGCTCTGCCATTCAGCCAGTTCTCAATCCACCTCACTGTCCACTCATCTAACCCATGCTTCATAAGCTTACCTATGAGGATGTTATGGGAGACAGCGTTCTGGGCTGCCAGGACAAGACAGAGGTCAACAAAGTGGCCTGCATCGGGTGGAGGCCACCAAGACACTCAGGAGACTGGAGCACGTGGTGCATGAGGAGAAGCTGCAGAGGCTGGGTTTGTCTGGCCTGAGGAAGAGGAGGCTGAAGGTGTGGATCTGGCAGTGGTGCTTCCCTGCCAGAAGGAGGATTAAGAGAAAGAAAGAGGAAGACTCTTCTTGGAGGTGCACGGTGACAGGACAAGCAGCAGTGGTGATGTTACAGTAGGGAGAAATTCTAACTGGAGACAAGGAAATAATTTTTTTATGAAGAGGATGGTGAAGGGCTGGACTAGGACCCACAGAGGTGGTTGAATCTCCATCCTTGGCAGTAGTCACAAGTTGACAGGATAAGGCCTGAGCAACCTGATCTAGCCTTGAAGTGAGCCCTGCTTCAAGCAAAAGGTTGGACTAGGTGACCTTCAGAGGTCCTGCCAACATAAGTTACACTGTGATTACATGAATAAAACTTCTGCTTCAGGCATTAAGGTGTATTACAGTAATCGGCTTTCAGATTGCCGTACAATGCCCATGGCTGAGGTGTGACTGTGAACAGGTAGTCTGCTGTCAGCCTTGGAAGCCTTACTTTCTTAGGAAACTGTGCAAAAAATAGGCAGACTTGTTGCAGATCAGCAATGATTAATTTTCCACTTGCTGTTTTAGGACACTCTGTAAAGCTATTGATGTTATGAACTTGACAGTGGAAACTATTATTTTCAAAAGATTCAAAATGATGCACTAGCAATCTTTGCAATGTCAGTGTATATTTTGTAAATATATGGGTTGCCTTTCTGGAATGCTTTTAGCACATCCCCAACAGTTTACTGTGTCACGAGTCTTCCCTTGTACTTGAGGTCTGCTGCGCTGGTTCTGATCACGGAATCATGGAATTTCAGAGTTGGACTAGATGATCTCTAGAGGTCCCTTCCAACTCCCCTGCTAAAGCAGAATTGCCTAGAGCACATTACTCAGGACTGCATCCAGATGGGTCTTGAAAGTCTCCAGAGAAGGGGACTCCACAACCTCCCCGGGCAGCCTGTTCCAGTGCTCTGTCACCCTCACTGTAAAGAAGTTTTTCCTCGTATTTGATCAGAACTTCCTATGTTCCAGCTTGTGCCCGTTACCCCTCGTCCTGTTTCTGGGAACCACTGAAAGGAGCTTGGCTCCATCCTCCTTCAGCCCACCCTTCAGATACTTGTAAACATTAATAAGGTCTCCCCTCAGCCTTCTCTTCTCCAGGCTAGAGAGTCCCAGCTCTCTCAGCCTTTCCTCGTAAGGGAGATGCTCCAATCCCTTAATCATCTTTGTTGCCCTATGCTGGACTCTCTCCAGCAGTTCCCTGTCTCTCTTGAACTGGGGGGCCCAGAACTGGACACAGTATTCCAGTTGTGGCCTCACCAGTGCAGAGTAGAGAGGGAGAATGACCTCCCTTGACCTGCTGGCCACACTTTTCCCTATGCAGCCCAGAATTCCGCTGGCCGCCTTGGTGACAAGGGCACATTGCTTGCTCATGGGTAATTTACTGTCTACGGAGACCACCAGATCCCTTTCTTCAGAACTGCTTTCCAGCAGGTCCACCCCTAACCTATATTGGTGCCTGACATTTGAGAGTCCAACATTTGTTGCATGAAAGTAGTAAAACTGTTCAGAATTTACACAGCACCTGATGGTACTGGTTGGTTATGCCTTCATGCCAGGAGAGAATGGCGTGGGTCTGAAAAGTACTGCTAGCGTGCCGGTCCTTATTGAAAAAACAAGGTACAGCTTAAATACTTTGTGTTTCTCACACCTGACAGCACCAAATCATTGTTACATTTTTCTGAATAATATTTTTGAAATCAATATTATTTACTGGTATGCTCATAGATGAACTTCTAGTGCTGAACTATTTGCAGACAATGGGAATTTTGTTATTTATTTCAGTAGCTGGACTTAAATGCTAACAATTTTCATACAACTTCTGGTGCTGGCTTCTGGCCAAAAATTTTTCTTTGATGTAAAAGCTTATTCTGCACTTGAATGAGACTTTTTTTTGACTTTCTGTTCTGACACACAAAGTATGGTTGATACGGACTGTAAAGCCATGTTAAATGAAATTGTTTTGTTATTGTGAAATGCAGTCGCAATTATGTAGCATTAAGGGAATTCTGAAGTTTCATGTAGCCTTTGAAGTGCTTTTGCATGGCAGTTGCTTTGCTCTTCCTTGACTGTTCATTACTAGCTGGTAGTTGTGCCATGAAAGGAACAAGTAGGTATGAGACAGTGTGTCCTACATTCCTTGTGTTCTGGCAAAATTGTTTCTTTAATCTTCAGGGACACAGTGGTGAATTCCATGTTTTAGCAGGTAAATATGCGCTTGTTTCGCCATGTTCCTTTGTTCCTTCCTCACAGCTGGGGAAGACCTTGCCCTGCAGCAGTGGGTTGCTGACTCCAAGTGGCATGAGGCTTGCACTGCACTGTCGTTACAGGTGACAGGAGAGAACTCACACCTTATCTTTCTTTGTAAGGCTTCCCAGACCGGAGACAAAGCCATGCTACAGGCTAGAAAGCTTGATTTAAGTATTATTTGTGACAACCTTTTATAGCTTTTTAAAAGTTATTACTGCATAAAATTGGAATATAAACTAGTGGACAAATAAGAACTTTTTAATATGTAGTACAAGTTGTGCAGCTATGAAGAAACCTCCGGTGAAGGGATTTCCATCATACATCCTTTGGGTCCAGTTATTCGGCAAATGTGCCTGGGGTTTGTAGGATGGGGATGTTTCTGCATCTGTATCCAAAATTAGTTGTGTATATAGACAGTCAAATTCATGATTATCTGAAGTATAAAATGTTGTTTATTTAATTATTCATTAATTGTGGGTTTTATATTGTATGCTTGTTCATCCATTAGAAGTAGGCAATAAAGGGACATAAATGCAAGAATTTAGAACAAAGTATTTGAAACCACTTGAAATAAATTAAGAAAATACCCAGTGTGATTTTGTTAAGGACAACTGATTTCAAACACATCTAATTATCATCTTTGATAGGGTAAGTGATCTAGTAAAAAAAAAAAAAAAATGTAGCAAGTTTGGAAGGCATTTCAGGTACAGTTTTTGATGTTTTTTCCTGGCTCATTCCTGTTAAGTATTTTCATTGATAAATTGCATGATTAGTAGATGGTGAGATGTAGAAAATAAGTAGATAAGGCTATGCTGGGGAAAGTGATTAATGTTTTGGAAAATGGTATCAGAATCAGGAATGTTCTTGACAAAATGGGCAAAAATAAGTCCTGAAGTTAGCAAGATGAAATCCAGCAAAGGCAAATCCAGAGTGGGATCTACCTCTAGCGCTATTTCATAATCACCTTACTTTGGTGTAAATGCTTGCTGATGTTGGAAGAGTTGGTCCTGAACTCCACTGCCTGTTTTTGCAGGATTGATGATTTTGCGGCAGCATATTCAGATGGATAAGGAAACTGAAACACAGATTTGTACTGAATTAAGCTGGCCGCGTACCTCTGATTTTCAGGAGAGAGAAATGAGATGAAATGAAGTGTTTGGAAGAAATTATAGTGTATTTCTGATGGTTTGGGAAGATCAGATTGTTAGAATTACTCATCTAGGGAGTCCTTTCCCATATCTCTCTAGATCTTTTACTTTGTTGTGCTGTGTTCTGTTGTATGATATTTTTACTGGGATATTTTCAGTGGGTCCGAATAAAGTAAGAAGAGCTAAGCCTGGATATTCAAACTTTCAATGGTTCAAAACTGAGAAACGTTCATACTTCTTTCTATGAAATGTAGCATCAGTTAAGAATGCCGAACAGGATCTGCTGTTCCTCCCATTTAAGTTAATGGCACTATGTTGTATGGGGGTGGTTGTAGTTGTTCAGCTTTATTTTTATCTTTTCCTCTCATGTATTTAGCAGCAAAAGCTAACTTTTGATGTATTGGATTTCAGGAAGAAAAATGTTGTTAAATTTTCTTCATTTGAGTTTAATTATATAGAAACCCCCAGAGAATGATTATACTCGTTTACTAAATCCTAATTTATTTCTTGCTTGCAACTGCTTTGTTATGTACCCTGTACCCTGGTACATGCAGTGCTAATATGTGGCAGATCTCTTCCATTGTGCTGTTTCTTTAATACTGCTTTTTGGTTTGAGGGTTAAAAAAGAAATAATGAAACAGAATGTGCTGTTGCCTGTTTCCTTTGCTTCCTTCCAGCTGCTAACCCACAAGGTCCTAGTGACTTGGCTCTCTTTTGAAAAGGAGAGATTATTTCCTTTATGGTGTTTTGTTAATGCAGTGTCAGGTTCCTTTAAAGAGCAATTCTAAATGCATAGCACAGCCTTATGTATGCACCATGAGAAGCTACAGCTGATGAGTATGTGGGTCTGAAGTCCTTTGAGCCATGGCATTTGTTATGTCAAAACACAAATCAAGCTCCCATGCTAGCAGGAGAATCCTACTTGTGTGGGAAGTATTTGACTTCAGGAAGTGATCATCCTTCCTTAAGGTCCTTCTATTACTTCAGTATCTCAAGCATGCTTGGCTTTTGATTCCCTTTGATTTCAGAGCATAAAATTTGGATATACGCAGTTGTGGATTTATACAGTTGTGTAAAACTTGCACTTTTTTTGTTTTATTGGAAGGAAATTTTGAAAGAGCAAACTACAAAGTAGTCTTAGGTTCTTATGGGAAGATTTTATGAAATGTATTGGTATAACTAGCACAATTTGTGCGAATCATGTACACGGTTCTTGTGATGAACAAGAGTTGAATGATTTAAATACCGATACTGAAATGGGTAAATGTATTGGTTTCACTGAGCATTTGCTAGGTGGGCTGCTCTGAAGCTGGGGCGGTAGGATTGCTTCTTGATTTGTAGAGCTTTTATTGAGTGGCTGTTTTTTCAGGTTGGTTGCCTTCCTGGGAGAACCAGTCACTGATGGTAACTTTTTCTTTGACGTGAGGTTTCTTGAGTTGAACACTACTGATGTTTCTGAGGAGCGTGTTTCAGTGGAGAATTCCTGACTAATTATAAGTATATCCCTTTTTCCGTGTGTCCTGCTTCATCTCCCTTCCATCTCACCCCACTCCCCAGTTCAAATCTGCTCCCCAGTAGCACTGCAGACAGATCAATAGCTTGTGGGTGTTTTGATAAGAAATGTTGACAAACAGTGAGCTGGAATTCAGAACTGGTAAACCTGGATGGAATTGGAAGACTAACAATCAGTGTTTCTTGCTTTTCTGTCATTGTATTTTTTTCCTGCTTGCTTAAACAAAAAAGAAGTATGTTTCTTGTTTGTATGAGGGAGGTGCATGCTGTAAAATCCTTTGAATTATGTTTTAAAAGGAATTGACTCTGTAAATATCTTTACAGTTCTGCCACTTTCTTCTAGTCTGCCACTGTGCAGATCACTTTTTGTGTTCATGATACTGTAGCATCACTTTGACAATGACAGAAGCTACTTACATGAAATATTAATATAGGTAAAGGGTATAATATTATCTATTTGTGATACAAACATTATTTCATATCATATTTCATGTTTTCATTCATGCGTTAATCTCTTTGGCTTGTGATGCTGTAGGTGTTCTTTTTGACTTTCTCTCATAATCTACGGGCAAAGACAGATGAAGTTTTAGAGCATCAAATAAGAGATGTGCATTATGGTCAGATCAGACTACTCAGGGAATGAGCTGTGCTGCTGATTTGCCATATTGTTGTACACTAAGTTCTCTGTGCCTAGTAAAAGGAGGATAAATATTTATCATGCACATTCTAAAGTAGTTCTATGAATCAGTGTTTTGAAACATTTTTGGGTCTTTGCATGGAAGGCCCTATATAAGTAGTCTTAGCAATAGTAATACCACTTTGATTCCTTCCAGCTCTTCTTGGTGACTGAGTATTTGAGCCTTTGGTAGCTCTGGATATAATTGTACTCTGAATCTTCTAGAATATTGCTATTTGTAGTAATTGCATCATAACTCATTAGCATTTCTCCACCAATTTCTTCTTGAGAAATCTGCATATGATACATCTCTGGCTCTGTTTTCCCAAAATAAGACTGGTCGAACCTATTCCAAATTCTAATGTGAAATGAATGGGTTTTGAAAACTGTAAGTGCCAAGGGAGCATTTGGGAGGAGGAGGTACTTCTGGGAAAGAAATTTCCACAAGTGGAAGCTCAGCTATACTTTGTTCTATATTCTCGTTTTATCCCCGTTTGCCCAAGACTTGCTCAGGTTAAATTCTCTGAGGAAGATTCTTGCTGACTTAATGTGATAGCAAAAGAGAATTATGATGCCCCCTTTTTTTTTTTTCACTCTGTAATAAAATATTTTGGTAAAAGATTAAGGTATGAAGCTACAGGCAGAAGACACCTGTTCAGATCATGTTTTTCATGCTTTTTGTTTTTTCAGTGTTCTGACAAAGACTATGTCACTCCAGGTGCATTGAAACTATGGAAAAATTCAAAGTTTGGCTATAAGATTTAATGAAATTATTGTTTTGGTCATATTTTCTTTAGGTTGCCAGTCAACTTTTTATTTATTTATTCTGGAAGCAAGCTAATCAGTAGGCTTTGGGAACTGAAGAATTCTCTTCATGCAAAGTGGTTCCTCTGGCATGCTGGTTGGTAGAGGGAAGTCTGTGATGCAACTCCTGCAACATAGAAAAAAGATTTTAATTTAAGTGGATGACAGGTATACAAGTAATTAAATGATTTTGAGAGGAATTGCTCACCATAGGCTAAAGAAGGTCATTTTAAAGGGAAGAATGAAGAATAACATGCACAGTTCGGTTGTTTAGTCTTTTGTTCATTGCGTGCATCTTGAATGCTGTCATTACTCATCCATTTTAATATCCTCTAGAACACCCACTTAATTAGCTATGCTCAACATATCTAAATAAAATCAGTACCTTTTTTTTTTTTTGGAATTAGTTTTCTAATAACAGAATGGGTCCCTTACCTAATGCTATTAATTTCCAGTTGGATTAATAAAATTGCCCTTTTCTGAAGATGTGTATTGTAAAACCAAAATTTCAATAATAGGCCTTAATTAAATTACCAAATGGCTACTGGAATGTTTTGCCTTCAGAGCTATTGTCATGTACACTTCAGTGCTGCTTCTTTTAATGACTTGATTAGTCTGAACAATAGGAACTAGGGGAATGCGATAGGGATTGAATATATGCATACAGGCTACAATTATTATCTTTAGTCCGGATACAAAGCCCAAACAAACTGATTTTGTGCAAGGAATTAATTTGGAAGAGTAGTTTCTGCCTGGCTGAGTCCTAGTTTCATAGGTGTGATTTATGCATGATCAGTAATTAACATTTTCCTTTTTGAGTGCCATAGGTTTTTTAAACATGGGCAAAAATATTCTTGCCACTACAATTAATTTACTTTACAGTGCTGGCCTGTATAGAAAGCTAGGTCATGTTTTTATTTCAGTGATGCTATTTTGCGGAAGGATTTAAGATGGCATATGGTACTGAAATTCTGGAAACTTGTGAGATAACTATGTAGAATTGAGGTTTTTGTAACTGTGCCTGAAAAATGCAGAGGTGGTGGCCCAGTGATGTTCTTTAGTTTGCAGCTGGACATTTGAGCGAGTGGCTTATTTTAAAGGAAAAACTGCACGTTTAAGGGGTAAAAGGAAAAGTCCTGAACTGGAACCTCATCTTACGAATGAAGTGGGCTGTATTTTCCAGGGAGGAAGAATTTAAGAGTTACGTGCTGTTCATGGGTATAATTGGGGCTGAAACTAACTGGAGTCCATGTGGTGCTTTGCCAGTGGGTCCTGGCAGTCCCCTGACCAAATGCTCTTCAAAGGCAAGAGAAGTTCAGCCTGTCTTCAGCACTGCATGTTCTCAGGCTTTGTAAGGGTGAAAATAAGGTATTCACGGGAAGCTTGGGTGCCTGGTAATTGGGAATTAGAGGGGAAGGCCCAACCTCTCTCTCTGTAGATGACAACCAAGCCACTGGATGGTGATTATTTCAGGTCTCTTGAACAGGCGAGTCAAAATTGAAGGGGTTTACCTCAGTTTATCTCCGAAATTTGTAAATCCACTGTCTCTGTGGCAGAATTAATGGCTTCTTAGGAACAGAACATAAGAGATGGAGAAAGATTCATTTGTGATGGCTGTAATTTATTTTTTGTAGATGGATTGAAGGTGTTGGTATGCTTTGTATAAGAATCACATTCAACTGAGGTGCCATAAATAGTCAAGAGTGAACTCACCTTTCCTATGTTCCAATATGGACTAGCAGTCCTGTAACAAATTAAAAAAAAAAAAAAAAACAACAAAACCAACTTAAACTTTCATTCACATCCTTTCCAGCTTTTTGGTGTGTAAGAAGAATGAAACAGAATTCAGGTGTCAGTTTAGCTAATCTAGTAGGTGATTTTCACATTTAAAGAAAGCAATCTCAAATGCTGAATTTTGCATGTTTCTTTTACATTGAAACAGGTCTGCGTTCTGGACTTTTCTCTAAGTTTGTCTGATCTCTTCTCTTAGAATGTAATTAATGTCTTCATGCAACCTCTCACGGCTGGCTTTTTTAATGATAAAAGCTGTGTTGTGGTTTAAGCTGGGATGAAGTTGACTTTCTTACTAGTGGCTAGTATAGTGCTGTGTTTTGGATTTGGGATGAAAATAGTGTTGGTAAAACACTGATATTTTGGGTTGTTGATAAGCAGTCAAGGCCTTTTCTGCTCCTCATATCGCCCTGCCAGGGAGCAGGTTGGGGGGGAGGCTGGCACAAGAAGCTGGGAGGAGACACAGCCAGGACAGCTGACCCCAACTGACCAAAGGGATATCCCATACCATGTGACGTCATGCGCAGCGTATAAAGCTGGGGGAAGAAGGAGGAAAGGGGGGATGTTCAGAGTGATGGCGTTTGTCTTCCCAAGGAACCATTATGCATGATGGAGCCCTGCTTTCCCGGAGATGGCTGAACACCTGCCTGCTGATGGGAAGCAGTGAATGAATTTCTTGTTCTGCTCTGCTTGCATATGCACAGCTTTTGCTTCACTTATTAAACTGTCTTTATTTCAACCCACGAGTTTTTTTTATCACTTTTACTCTTCGTATTCTCTCCCCGTCCAAACTGGGGGAGTGAGCAAGCTGCTGTGTGGTTCAGGCTGCTGCCTGGGGTTAAATCATGACAAGTTGCAAATGGCATGATCAGTCCATAGAATCATTGAGGTTGGAAAAGACCTTTAAGATCATAAAGTACAACCGTTAAACTAGCACTGCCAAGTCCTAAACCATGTCCCTAAGTACCACATCTACCTGTCTTAAATACCGCCAGGGATGGTGACTCAACCTGGGCAGCCTGTTCTAATGCTTGACAACATTTTTGTGAAGAAATTTTTCCTAATATCTAATCTGAAAACTCCCCTGGCACAACTTGAGGCCATTTCCTCTTGTCCTATTGCTTGCTACTTGGGAAAAGAGACCAGCACTCACTTCGCTACAGCCTCCTTTCAGGTAATTGTAGAGAGGGGTAAGGTCTCCCTTCAGCCTCCTCTTCTGCAGACTAAACAACCCCAGTTCCCTCAGCCGCTCCTCATAAGACTTGTGCTCTAGACCCTTCACCAGCTTCGTTGCCCTTCTCTGGACCCACTCCAGCACCTCAGTGTCTTTCTTGTAGTGATGGGCCCAAAATTGAACACAGTACTCAAGGTGTAGCCTCACCAGTGCTGAGTACAAGGGGACAATCATTTCTCTAGTCCTTGTGGCCACACAATTTCTGATGCGGGCCAGGATGCTATTGGCCTTCTTGGCCACCTGGGCATACTATTGGCTCATATTCAGCCAGCTGTCAACAAACACCCCCAGGCCCTTTTCCACTGGGCAGCTTTCCAGCCACTCTTCCTCAAGCATGTAGTGTTGCATGGGGTTGTTGTCACCCAGGTGCAGGACCCAGCACTTTTTGAACCTCATACCATTGGCCTTGTCCCATCAATCCAGCCTGTCAAGATCCCTCTGGAGAGCTTTCCTTATATCAAGGAGATTGACGCTCCTGCACAACTTGGTGTTGTCTGCAAACTTACTGTGGGTGCACTCGATCCCCTTGTCCAGATTGTTGGTAAAGATATTAAAGAGAACTGAGCCCTGGGGAACACCACTTGTGACCGGCTGCTGACTGGAGTTAACTCCATTCACTGCAACTCTTTGGGCCCAGCCATCCAGCCAGTTTTTCAACCAGTGAAGAGCATGCTTGTCCAAGCCATGAGTTTCTCCAGGAGAATGCAGTGGGAAACAGTGTCAAAGACTTTACTGAAGTCTAGACACACAACATCCAAGTCTTTCCCCCACCCACTGAGTGAGTCACCTTGTCATAGAGTAAGATTGGGTTAGTCAAGCAGGACGTGCCTTTCATAAACCTCTGCTCACTGCAGTGTTCTTCAGATCCTGCCATTTGCTGTCTTGGACACTAAAAATATCTCCAAGGGTAGCTTGGCTTTTAAAAAAATTTATTATTAGTGAGTTAAACTGGAACTAGAGTTGACATGAGGAAGAGGATGAGGGCAAGGAGAGGGGTATTAAAGAGATGGGGGAGCTACAAGTCCTTTTTCTGGTTGAGGCCTCATGTTATATTGCTGCATTAATAATATTACCTGATGTTCTCCAGTAGTAGTCCCCTTTTTTTTTTTTTTAAGCTGATAACTGCTTTCCTGGAACATTTTTGTTTGGGCTGAATCTTGGTGTTCCAGAAATGTCTCTCTTTCACCATTATATACCATTCTGTTTGAACATGGCTGGCTGTATTGTCTGGGAAAAGTTGTTACAGTCGCTGTGACCTCCAGCATGAGATATTATAATAGAGAAATTTCATTCTGACTGCAGAACAGCTTTCTCTGTTACCTCATGGGAAAAAAATGTCATATCTGCTTTTCTAGGCAGAAGTCTAATTTAACTTCAGTTCATGCCCTCAAATTGTGTCAAGTATTGCTAAATTATAATTTAGAAATCAACCTAGACTTGCCTTAAATATTTACATAAGATGCCTTTTAAAATTTAGTTTAAAACATTGATACAAGTAAAAACCTTATTTGTTAATAAAATTACATATGTAAAATTACTATTAAAAAACCCAACAACCACTGTTAATAAACCAGACAGGACAAATGCCAGAACCTGACTTTGATCAAGGTGATGAGTCTTTTTGGTATTTTGTGATTTATTCAGAGCTGCATGTACATGGATTGGAAATGAGAAATAAATTTCTGGCCCTCGGAAATGATTGGCTAATGTGCAGAAACTCATGTTCGCTGATTTTTTGGGATCTAAAGCGGCAAATGAACCTACCCTTTTTAGTTAAGTTTTGGAACTCTGAGTGGAATTTAGGTCACTGCCTAAGTACGTTGAGGTACATGCCTCACTTTCGGTGTTGGGGATGGCTTGAATATTTTATATATTTCATTATCCATTACGTAAATATATACACATGTTGAAATACTAAGAAACTATTTTCTATTTTAAAAACGCATATTGTTTCTTTTAGCCTATTGCAACAACTCCACCACATCGTGGGTGGAAGGAGGAATCCTTAAGCCGCAGCAGTAGTGAAACCCAGGCATCCGTTACCAGTGGGATCTCCCTAGGAGAAGCAATACGTCAGAAAACTGCCATTAATTGGGTATTTGTACTGTGCTTTGTTTTGGTTGTGGTTGAAGGATAATTACATGATTGAAAATAATATAAAGTGCTTTATCTGTATAATTTAGGCCTCCAGCTTCCCGCCCTGTAAAGATCTGTGTTTCTGTATCTTGGAACTGCAGAAAAATAGGATTGTTGTGAACTCTGTCAAGTCATCTAGTCTAGTCTTGATTCAAGTGCTACAAACCTTTTTGACATACTCAAAACTGAATCCCTAGTAGTTCAGTGATTTTATTTATTTTTTATTTATTTTATTTTTACCCCCCCCCTTCTGTTTTCTGCTTATAAACCTAATATATTTTCCAGTGGAATGTTTCCTTCTTTGCAACAGTATCTTTGATATGTATTCAGTTTGTAATTGGCTGTAATCCTGGTCCTGCTGCTGCCTTTAAATTATCATATCTGTCTACTTCAAAATAGATGATTTACATGTTACCACATGAACTAAAGCATGTCTCTGTGCTACCTAACTACTTTTAGACTTAGTTTTAATGATGTGTTCCATATGTGACGAAGGAAAACTGTACTTGCATTGTGATAGTCATAGTAGTTCTAGCTGATGGATATGCTTCCAAATATTTAATTACTCTGAGAATTGTGTAGGATCACAGGTGTTTTGAAAAGACGGATTGGATCAAAAATTTTATTTCCAAATGATTTAAGAATCTTGTGCAAAAATTATAGTTCATATAGAAAAATGCTGAAGTGAAAAGTAGCTTTTAATATGTTAGTAGTGTTTCAAAAGGTAGAAGAGCTTGCAGCTATTAAGTAGGGTTAGTACTGTACCTCTGCCAATTCACTGGAACACTTAACGTATATGTAATTATAAGTTACATATGCTAATGATGGTTTGCCTTATAAATGGCTGATATTCTTAATTCTCTACACTGAACACTGGTCTGTGCCTTTTGCATAATTAAAATGTATCTGTTTAATTACTTCCCCAGTAATCCCAATGCAAATTCTTTAATGAATTATCTGAACTAAAGATGCTCTTCCCCATTTGAACATGAACTGAAAGTCTTTTTCTTAAAATATACGAAAGAGTTGGCTGGGATTCTCAGGCATTATCTGTATGACCTCAGAATTTCTGTAACTAGAGACTTTCTTTAAAGGCAAACCAGAAACTGTTCTGCTTTTTACTCCCCGATTGTACAATGCAAACCATGTTTACTCTGCAGGGTCAGGAACTATATTGGCCCAGCAACCTATTGAAGGATTTTTCTTTCTAAGTGAGAGATTTCATTGTGGTTTGGAAAAAGTCTTCTGAAGTGGCAGGATTTGGAGGTGGAGCTCAGTTTAAGACAAGTGATGGAAGGGTGGAGATCAGATAATAAGCAATGACAACTTAGGCAGTAGTGAGAACTGACTGGGGACTTCAGCAGTTCATAGTGCATCATAATTCTTTTACATTAAAAACTGAGTATTTTTATAGGAAATACAATTCAGAAGCAATAGTTCCATTGTTTCATAACTTAGTATTTCTTTCCTTTGGAAATACGCCTTATAAAACTTTCTTGACGTTCGAGCACTTTTTTTGTCTCCACCTGTTCTTAGGGTATTGAGTCATGGTATCAACTTCCAGCAGAAGTGGATGCCAGCCATTTAACTCCTGCCTCGGAGACAAAGCTTGGCCTGACTTGTGATAGAAATGACCTGACGGAGTTCCCTACGCTGGAGGAAGGAGTGTTGCCTTCAGCAGAAGCATCTAGAAAGCAGTCTTCTGGAGATACAGCACATGGCTTACTGCTGGGTATGTTCAAAGTTGCCTTTTGTTTACCTGCTAAACAATTAGGATTTTACTTTTAAATCAATCCCTAACCTGGATTTGACAACTTCTAGTGGAAACTGGTGTTTAAAAATGCGTTCTGTGTAATTTTATTGTCAATGCCCATCTTCAAAATGAGATAGAAGGTTTGTGTACCTTCCTTTGGTCTTTTAACAGGTGAATTGATTATCTTTCGTCTCAGGCAAAATTGTAGTCTTGTTTTCCTTTAGAATTAATAGTAAACCTGAGTAAAGTTAGAAATTTTTGGTGTTCCGTCTAGGTGAGGTGATAGTTCTCTGTGTCCTTAAAATCTGTATTAATTTGTGAGTCAAAAATCTTTGTTAATTTCAAAACAGTGGATAGAATAGTATATGTAATTGAATGGATAACATGAAAAACTGCTTGATAAGAATGTGAGCATGCTTGCGCTCCTATTTCATGAATTAAAACTACTGTGTACTGCTTCTATGTTTCACTGCTTCTTATAGGATTTCTTTATACACGAAGTAATCTCCGAATACAGTTTTAAAAGGTTTTCAGTAGCCCTTTATCTTAGAAGTGTTACTGCTCTTTAATTAATCAGTATATGTATTCCTTTTCAGATAAGAGGAAAAAAATGAGGAATTATAGCTAGAAGTACCGTGCTACTGCAAGATTTAATCCAGGGATTTGCTTATATAGGAATTTAGCATAACAAAGACTACATGGAAGAGGAAGGTGGTAATTATTTACAGAATGTCTAAATAAGTTAATGTTTACACACTTTCACTGTTGCAGTCACAAGCACCAACTCTTATTCGTTCTTTATTTCCTAAGTGGTCTAGCTTGCCTATAACATGACAGCCTGGGATGGTGCTTTGCTGTACTCTGCTGGACTCAAAAACTCACTGTTGAGCTAACAGAAAAAGGAGCTTTGTATATGAAATGCAGCAACCTTGTTGTTATTGTCCCGTTGTCAGAGCACAGAACCTTCTGCTAACGAGTCCTCTGTTCTGGTGCTTAAACCCAAGTTTATACACACATTCTTACTTCATTCATATCAATAGTAATGTATTTGTTACAAGTCCTTACATTTCTCTCTGGGTTTGGACAATGCCCATATTGTAATGTACCACATTAATGTGGATATTGATTCTTTCCAATATATTAGTCATCTTGGCCTCAGAATGCTTTTTCAATTGGTGTGCTATCTTCAGTATTGATCATAGTGCTAAGATGTGAAAACCTGTGTGCAGTGTATTGGTATATTACAAGTGTTATCATTAACAACACAATTTGAAATACAAAAAAGCCTGCAGAGTGTTAAAAACCTAATTGTAATACAGCTGTGAGCATCCTTTAAGAATCACCAGTGGTGAATAGTTAGGGTTTCTGCATCGCTTCTGCATCGCTTAATTGTAATTTCTCATCCTTTAGCTGCTTCTTCTGTTTATTGTGATTCACCAATAAGTTTGTTCCAGCCATACTAATCCCAGTGTAGCAGTCTTCCACATTATGTAATTCTGATTAGCTAATGCACAGTATGGGTGGACACTGTATATGTTTCATCCTCGATATATACAAGAAGGATGTTACTGTTTTTTCTATGTGGGGTTCAGTTTTCTGATGTGATCCCCACCAGGCCAGATACAGGGAAAGAACATGCACGCAGCTGTTTCCAGAATCATAGCTGAGAGAAACATTAACTGCTAATTGGCACTTGCGTGCAAGTAGTTGTTGCTGCATTCAAGTACAGCATTCTTCAGGCTGTATTCATGTGGAACAGATGAATTTGTTACACTGCCATTTTTCATAAGGCGTTTTTAGCTCTATTAATACAGCATTAGTGATGCATCAAGTTCTTAACTTTAGATATCCAGAGTGATTGATGGATTGTTTTCGGTAATGCTGGTGGGGTTTGTGTATCTATTATTTGGCAGTCATCTTTATTTTTGACATAAAATATCCTGGTTTTTATTTCTCCTAATGACATGGTCGTATTTGTTCCATGCCTAGTACTTACACCAATCTAGACACTGTTTTTTTGGTGTTCCCCCCTCCCTCCCGACTGTTCAAATTATTCACATTTTTGTGGCAAAACCCCACTACTTACAGTGTTTAATATTCTATTAGTAGTCCTTATTGCTACCGCTTGTGTTTGGGTGCCGTTTACCATTTATATTACTGCCAGTAATATTTTCCAGTTCTAACACCACTTTAAAAAAGCTGAGCATTTCTGTTGCTTCCTTTCACATCTAATCATCACAGTTTAGTTAAAGATTGGTTTGAGAAGTTTCAAGATTTAATATTTCATCTGTATCCATCCTTGGTTACATTCATTTTCATCCATGTGGAGTCAGAGTATTCTGATCAGTTCTGGTGGTATAATTTTTTAGTCCACTGGTAGTAGTACATCTTTGAAAAAGAAAACTTCTCTTTATAATGCAGCATTATTCTCTGCGTCTTAAGACATGAACCATGTTACAGATTCATTGTGATAATGTCTAATAATCCTCAAAATAATGGAAACAGAGGTGCTCACTTTCTTCACTCATTGCTCTTAATCATAAGAAATATATCTGTCCCCAACAAGATAAACTTGTTTCTGTTGGAAATAAAGCCAAGTTTTATCAGATCCATTTTTCTTTATTAGCTTTATTTGCTCATATTTTCCTTTTGTTTTTTAACTTCAGGCTTCAGCTGTGACAATTAATCTGTAAGGAATATCTTTCCCTTTTTGTAAGTGTGCATTTAATGAAACCAAAAATGGCAAAAGCAGAGCTAAGCGATGTATAGTTAACAATACTTACACTGCTGAAGTGGTTTGCTTTCTCTTCTGTGCTATCTATGGAAGACAAACCTCGACAAGACTGTTACTGATAGCTGTTTTAGTTACCCGAGCTGGAATATTTTCCTTGCTTGCTTACTTTAGTTGTGTTCTTTCCATTTATTGCATTTCTGCTTCCTTATGCATCCAAGTTACTATGCTAAGCAACTGTTCACCAGACCCCCAGACATGATTGTTATCCATTGATTCCACTCTTAAATTAGCAGTTGTTGCATTTAGGTATAGAT
>VYZM01011899.1:15998-39153 GCA_013398915.1 Dromas ardeola | reverse complement strand
TTTCTCCTCTACTCTTTTTTTACACTTCCATGTGTGTTGTAATTATTTTTTTTTCATCCAGCTTTGCACAGGTGCTCATGAGTCTCTTCTGAATGCCCTTTTTTGTCAAGTTGCTTAGGAGTTGCTTAGCTATTCATACCTATTTTTTTTAAGATACACATCATCTCCTTTCCTATAAACTTCCAAAAAAGCAGATGGCTTTTTTTTACTTTTCATTCATGGTTGGTATTGCAGATAGTTAAGACAAGAGTGAAATGGAGTGGTGACCAGTGCAATGCATTCATGTAACAAAGTAAGGTAGAGAGTGTAGCTTTAAAGAGGTACTGGGTGCTAGAAAAACAAAGATTTCACTTAAGTTGCTGTAGTGTGTTTGTGCCATCTGTCCTACAGATGCTAAAGTATAAATTTGGCTTCCTCTAGGAGACATTAGGCTGGCCATGTGGTGGAGACAGCTGCTGAGATAGAAGCGAATCTCTGAAACTGTATAGCAACCATATTATTATTTTTCTAGCTGCTGATGGGGTAGGACTAGGGGGCATCCAAATTTTGAGCCAGTTTTGCTGTGTGCTGTAGAATTACTTCTGTCCATATAATTATCCTCTCACTACATAGTGTTCTAAAGTAGTTAAAAAAATGATAATTGGAAGCGTTAAATTAAAAATGAATCAGAAGGGTCATCTTGTGGTTCGGTACCACTCATCAGGAGATGTAATACAGGCTGTAGAAAGCCTCAGGATAAAGCTGACGTAATGTAAACTTGATTCTTTGTATGTAATGGCCATCTCATCTGATGATTATGCTTCTGTAGGTGATACAGAATATAGCTTGTCTGAGGTGGTTGAAAACTAATGAACATAAACTAAATTAATGTGAATTCTGGTTCTGAAAGTCACACTCTTGATGGCAAATAGCGCTCTTGCTTTTAAAAAAAAGAAAAAGCTTACTTTAATTGAAGTATAGGGATTTTTTTTTTTTGCATCAAAATGCGTATATAGTCATTTACACTTATCAGATACCAGCTTATAGTTGTTTTTATTCTTGTGTTATAAAACATTTCTGTTCGTTTTTGTAAGCAGTGAGCTGAAAAAAGAAGTGAGAACTACCTCAGAGAACAAAGAAATACATGATAGAAACTACAATTTATTGATACAGTAGTAGACAGTTGTACTAGCATAATTGTGATCACTAAGTTTTATTATTACTTGCATCTTGAAACCCTAAAGAAAAAAATCTATGCAGTTTTTGCTATAATCAAAATTTATGGAAAAATGGAGACTGGGGAAGACATCAGTGGGGATTCTTGGTTTTTAAAAAAGTCAATGGTGAACTGGATAGAAGCCCTGTAGACGTTTTCTGACATGTACAGACCGCATGGAAATCATGAAGGGAGATGCTGACTAGTGAGTGGAAAAGGACAGGGATGTGTGCAAAAAGAATTTTAAGAGGGTAAGTTAGGGATGTCAGTGTCAAGTAGCATTTTGAGATTGGCGAGAAGAAACCTGAATTTGATAAGTGATAAGAAAGTTGAATTTAATACATGAAGGAACATGCTTCAGTGGAGGATTTAAATGATGGTATTGCATCATTTTCACTGCAGTTGGTATGTTTTTGAATTTTGAAGGCTGTATTAGTTGGCAGGGCAGTTTAAAGAGGGATTGCCTGGCAAGCTTTTATTACTGTGTTATTGTTACTTTTAACAGATATTCAGGACAGTCAATTCTCTCCCTGTCTTCCACTGCTGATACATTCAACGCAAGGGCAAAGATTTTCAGATGAGACACTTCTCCAGCAATCAGAAATGGATTTTATTCCCTTAAGGTAGGATAAAGTTACCTGGTGTCATGACAGAACGCAAACCTTTTTTCCTGAGTGGCCATGAATTGTCCTACATTTGATAACTAAATAATTACAGATTTATGCTCACAGAAATAAGACAAAGGTGTAGTTTACTCTGTTTGTTTTGTATAGAGAGAAGGCATTGTCAGGATTCTACTCATCTTCTTATTTTCCTTCAAAAGAGTTTAAACAAGGGAAAACCAGAACAAGTCTCTTCTGAATTTGTCATCCGTAATGTACCTGAAGAAAATGGGAAAATGAGGAACTCCACCCTCTGAGACATCTTTTTAGCTTTCTTAGACTCCGAAATAAACTTCATGAAATTTTGGGGACAAAAATCAGATACAACTTGTATTTACAGTAGTAAATATACGTATGCATATACATGTAATAATATTGTGGTTTGTATATGCTGGAGTAATATATGTTATGTGTAATTTAAAATACATATTTTTATATAAAGTTTGAATACATAAAGGAATAACTATTTCAGTAAAAGTCTTTGTTCAAGCCTTCATTTTGAGGTGTGACAAATGATTCCTTTTGTGCAAAGAGAGCAAGAAATCCTCTGCCCTTTATTAAAAAGAGGAAAAAAGGAAGTGTACATATAAACACATATACTTACGGTTTTGTTGTTGTTTAGGCTTCCTTGTATTTTTTTGGTGTGTGACGGGAGACAGATTTGTTTCCTAATGTTGACTTCATTCATGTTCCTACATTTTGACTTCATTTTGTGGATCAAAACTTAGTTCCACCAAAGCCAGCGATCTACTTGCATAAAGTAATATTAATTGGGGTTTGATGATCATTTTCATATAAAATAACTATTAATTTGAAATCCACAATAAAAATATTAGAAGTTTATAGGAATTTATTGCTTCTGTTCCTCTGAGACCCTGGCTTATTTTATATCCTTTAAAGAAATAATCGATGTAATGAAACTGAAATAGGTGATTTATATTAAAAAAAGAAAAAACACATGGAAATTTATATGTGTGTAAGCAGCTCCTATATTTTATTTAACTAACAAACATCCTTTTAATAAAAAATACTTCAGTCCTAAATTGATTGAAAGGTATTGACCTACTAAGTAGAAACTAATATTATTTTAAAACCTTTATTTTTATAGGGCAGTAGGGCTTTTTGGTGTTTGAACTTTCTTTACATTTCTTCGCATTTTGGCCTGTTTAAAGGATGTATTTATGTGTATGTTGCTAAACCCCAGTTAGTTTTTTGAGTGAGGTTCTACTTCTGCCTCTTACATTAAAGCAGAGAATATGGATGTTGAAATAAAAAATATGATCAGAAATTTACTTACTTTTCTTGTCTCTTGTAGAGGAGTCCCTGATGTTTCTGGTGCATCTGAGGAGCACGCAAAGCCTTTGCACATCCATGAAGCTGTGTCACTGACAGATGCAGAATCTCCCTCTGGTGCACCCAGTGACTGTTTGACTTTGTCCCAGCATCCTCTTTCGTTCAGACATGTGGAACCTTGTGATGCCAGCTGCAGTGGGTGGTCGTCTCAGCAAACTTCTTTTTCTGGACAACTACTTGTGAACAAGGGGGCAAATGAAGTCTGTAAGAATTATACTAATGAGAAGGCATTGATTCCCCAAACAAGTGACGATTTAGCAAACTCCACTTCAAAGGTGGTGCTAACCAAGGCAGATAGACTGAACCAAATGGAAGTTTCTCTTGCAAAGCAGGCTTGTAGTACATCTATAAAAGACAAATGTTTCTCCCACAACAGCTACATACCAGCTACTGTTTTTGAGCTTTCAGAGGAAGACAAAGGGTTACTGAGACATGATGAGCTCTCATCTTCAGAAAACTCCTCTTGTAAAACAGCACTGACTAAGAATTTAGAAAAAAGGGAAAGAGAGATGCAAAAGGAAAAGGTAAAAATGTCTGAGAGTGAGTCAGAAGGGTTCATGAAGCAGCTGGAAAAGCTGGAAAAAGAAAAGAAGGTTCATGAGCTTGATTTGTCTCATAATTTATCTGATGATTTGAGGAAAGACAATTGTAAAAATTTAGATGCACGAGATGTTTTTTCTGCAAAGGCTTCTGAAATAGCTGAACTGTCGAAGGAACAGGGAGAGGATTTAAATGGCTCTGAAAGCTTGAAGTTCGTGGCTGTTGCTGAGGAAATCCAGGGGGCTTTCCTGGATCATCAGCAGAAACAACTACCTCCTGCAGTGAGATTTGAGAAAGAGGAATTTATCCCTACTGTGACAAGCACCAGTGACTGTGCACCTAAACAACTAGTTGTGACTGACGTGAAAGCTCCTTCTTCATGCAGTGAGGATGTCCCAGTGGAAGTAGAACCTGGTGTAAGCAGGAGTGAATTAACTAGTTCAGATTTTTCCATAGAAAGGGGACATAAAATTACACGCATTTCCCCTTCCTTTAATCTTGTAGGCGATGGCTCATTCTCTGTACACTTTGCTCATCCAAACTATCAGTCTACTCCAGGGATACTACTAAAGAAAAATGTTAAGGCAGAAGAACTTGGTGTCCTTGTCATCAAATCCGATATTCGGGCATCTCCTTCATGCTTAAATGAAGAAACTTCAGGGAAGTCATCTACCAGTGCACCTGTATCTGCTGAGAAACAACCTTCACTCCAATGTGCTCAGAAAGAAACCAATGAATGTTTTGAGTCCTTACAATTCAAATTTCCCCACACTGGAAGAATTCAGTCACTCCCATCGCTTAGTTTCGTGGAGAAGGTAGGGGCTTGGAATGTGAGCCAGCCAGAGGAGATATCTGATGCATTGACTTCATGTGCCTCAGGTGAAGTTTCTTCTAGAAGGAAAGCCTACAGTGCAATTGCCAGTTCTTCAAACAATATTTTGTCAATACAAAAAAGTGGTAGAGACCCCAAAGATTATGTTGCTGCTTCCTCTAGAGAGACAGGTTCCCTGGGAAGTTTGCATTTTCATAATAAAAATGTACTGCTTATGCACCTTCTTAATAGATCTCAGTCTGACAACATGGTTAATGTTTCCAGTAGGAACACATCCTTGGTTGAAGTTATTCCGCCAGCAGATTCAACAGAGGCAGTGCAGCCTCTAGAAGAAAAAAGTAATGTTTTAGGAGTGTCTGAAAATAGTTTAGGAGGCTCCACGATACAAAAGTTTACAGCTGAGATTGTTTCTGGATCTAGTGGTGAAGATGCAGAAAGTAATAGTACAGGACAAAGTTCAGACCCAAATGTTTTTGTATCTGTTGAAGGAGTCGCTCAGCTCCTTCGAGAGGATGGAAACTCTCCAACTGATGACCAGAAGAATTGTGATGCTCTTGAAAATCACTCTCACAACCTAAATATTCCTGCTGGCCATGTTAGTGTGGGCAATTTTAGTGATATTTCCCCGGATAGTTTGAATCTTCCTGTTAGTTCTGGGGAAAGTAGCCAGGGGGACTTGGGCTCTTCTGGGTGCTCTTCAGTGGTTTCCAGGCACTTCTTCACCAGTGCAAAAGATAACTTCATCCCCGTTGGAGCAACTGCTTTGGAAACTCCAGAGAAAGAAGAGCTTAATATTGAAGAAAGGATCCCAGTAAGTTAGTTTCTAACAAAAATTCCTAACTCTTTTTTTACTTTCTGATTATGAAGAGATCAGAGTACACTCAGCTATCACAGAGTGAGTAGGACAGAAGTGCAGAAGGTACGAGACACTAGCATGCTTATAGTTAGTTTGTGATATCCAGTGATGTTTGGAACCTGACTTGCCATAGTTCATCTTCTGGAAATACTAGCAAATAAGTGTTTTATGTAAGCCTAAAAAAAATAAATCTTAAAGGACCTTTTGCAACTGATTCTAACTTACTTTTTTATCCACTGTTCTGCTAGGAGCCTCTGATCTGGTCTAAATCACTACAGAGTAAATGAAATGGTTTTATGCTGGTCTGTGCTACTGGTGAATTTCATCCATGATATAACTTCAGCTTATCTTAAATACAGAGGTGGAAGAAATAACTTTTAGGTAATATTTAACATGGGCAAAGAAAAGGTTGGATAGGGGGAAGATTTTTTTGTTGTTGTTGTTTTTTCCATGTATTGATGATAGTGTCATGGTAACACAATGCAAGAGAAATGTAAAGATTGGTGGTTAATGGTGGTGGAACATAAAGGATGTTAGAACAGGACATAGTGAGTGGTAAAAAGTGAAATCTGTTTGATAAGAGACTTGTAAATAAATTGATTATAGCTCTTTTAGCAGAGCATTGATAAGCCATTTCTGATCTTCCAGATTCTTTCAAAAGATCAGGTTATAATTATCCAAACATGAGGTTGAAACTCTACTGCTGACTAAGGAAATGCTAGGCTGCAGAAGAGAGAGATGAACTTCACACACCCACGGATCTGCAATAATAGCAAAACCAACACAGAACTCCTTGGCAAATCAAATTGCTTTTTTTCCTATAAATACTCTTATAGCTTGTTCACTTTGTTCCAGTATCTAAGGCATACATTCTTGATTCTTCGTATATTGCTCATAAAGGATGTTTGAAACCTCTGCATACCTTTACTCCTTTATATCGTATTGGGCTAATGCAGATTTCTTTCCTCCTTTCCCCATTTCAGGATGGTTGGTGAGAATGGAGGGCAGGCTGTGGCAGCCATGTTAACTATTCTAATAGCTGTCGAGTGTTAGAGAAAATTAAATGCAGATTTATGTTAATGATAAACATGTAATTATCTTCTGAGTAAGTGGCTGTTCCTCTCACAAGATGACTCCTATAATCATTAGGTCTTTGGAACTGTGTTTTAGAAGCACTCTTCTCTGAGTTATCTCTGCAAATATGTGTTGAAACAAATATAAATATTGTAGGGGGGATATTTTAAATTCAATTCATGAGAGGTAAAGGTTGTCTGTTGCCTCCTTTTTTTTATGACTATAATTAGGCATGTTCTCCAGACCTAGTTCTGAGGAATTCTGCTCTCATAAATCACTGACAAGGTAAAGGAAATTAGGCCACATATATGGGTATTAATATGTAAGTTTATAATAAAATCATAGGAAATAGAATTGGCATAAGATCCATAAGGTAATTTATTTCATTATGTTGGCTAGTATAGGACATAGTACAGGTGAGTTGAAGTTAACTTGCCCCTACAGGTGATTAAGTCAAGGCAAATTTAGTTGGTGATGGTTTTTGTTTTCCCTGCATATAATGTGTGTATGTAAACTTAGATGCTCTGATAAAAGGAAAGAAATTACTTTCTCAGGAGATCCTAGATGGCCTTTGGTAGGCTCTTACCTCCACGAGACTCCTCCAGCTTTTGAAATGTATTAATACAGGGAATGATGCTGTGTGTGTCTGAATTAACAATCTCCTGGATGTTGCACAGAGAGAGTTGGTCTCATCCTCATGTTTTTCTCTGGTATATTGCAAAGTTTTAGGGTTTGAGTATGATTTTTGTTTGGCTTCTCTAAACTAATTGCTTTGTTTAATGTTAATGAAGTTACACTTGAATAGGAATTTATATATATGTATGTGGCATACAAAGAGTGCTTTTGTGTACTTGTTCCGTCCTTATGGAAAAGGGGAAAAGATATGCGTTTTATGCCGTCTTTACGAAGAAGGGGTTATTGCTTTAACTGCCCTAGTAAAACTAAGTCTTTGTTCTACATAGACTTTGTACACTTGGGTATCCTATATTTTATAGACTTAAACCAGTGCAGTAGGTTGTATCCAGAAATGGTTTCATAGCCAGAGCGCTTTTGAGGTACTGCTGAAATTTGTTCCTTGCACGCTAGGCCACTGAGTATACAGGCAATTATATATTAGACTACCTGTGCTTCTTCATAAAACTATCAACAGCAGAAGGTGATTCTACCCCTTGGCCAGTGCAAGCTTATTCCCTACAGCAATGTCACTTAAACTGTTTCATGATGTTTTTTAATCAGCTCTAACAAAAGGATTCCCAACTATTTGCCTTGAAGACTAGCCCATAATGAACTTGTCCTTAAGAGTGAGAAACTTTCCTGCTGCCTAGTTTGAAATTCAAAGTCTGATAATGTTCTCCGTGCAGCAATCATTTAGGGAGGAAAAAGGTTTTTAAACCAAACCTTTTTGTTCTTCTAGCTGGCAAATGTCATTTTAAACAGGTGAGGCTGAAGCTTACTAATCTCCTCTGAGGTATCAGACTACTTGCTCATACAGTGTACAGAGCATGCGTTTGAGTAAAAAGACTATAAGCAGTCGGTTCCATTGTTTCTGGATTCTGTGGAAATGGCTGGGCACTGGTTTGGTGGTAGCGGGCTACTGCCAGTTGCCATCTTTGGCACGTGATGAGGGAAAGGTCAGGAAAGCACTGGGGAAAAAACTGTTGGTGAGTGTAAGCAGGAGTGCTATCACTGCCAGAACAGTTCTTACAACTTATTTCTAAATTGCTGCCAAAGATAAATTAATGAGGAATAGACTGCAGGATATGTCGGTTGTTCTGCTGGGCTGCATGTGGTTTGTGAAGTGCCCATTGTGTAGGCCTAATCATACTATCTAGAAAAAGGGCTTGTCACTCATGGTCCAGAGAACAGAATAAAGTGGAGGTGTTGTCTTATGTGACTGCTTTAGTGTTTTGGGTGAGTTGAACATGAATGAGGCTCAAGATGTTTTAAAACAAGTTGTTTGTGTTTAAGGTGACTTGGAAACCATGTGCAGCTTCAGAATCCATTGACATTCTGTAAGACTGCCATATGTGTTATGTTACTTTTTTCTTTTTTTGCAGATATATCTTCGCAACCTTGGCATTGATCAGTCACCTGGAACTATACTGACACCATTTATACCCCGAGGACCGATCAGGGAAGTTGAATTTTCCCCTTCAGAGCTTAGAACGCTGAAGGACTCCACTGACACGCTAACGAGGACTGCTCCCCAGCCACAAGGTATGGGAAAGGAGGACCTTGTGTTGTGCGAGCCTTAGCACAGAACTTCAGACTCACCTGTGAAGTTGCTCTTGGCCTGGTAGTGCCAAGCGTGTTTCTTCTCATGTGATCTCTGTTTCATTCGTATGAGTTGATCTTCTCCCATCTCGAATGTGAGATACTTGGCATTGGAAAAGTCAGCACTAAAACGTTTGAAAACGTGGCGTCTTGCTAAGGAGTCATGGCTACATGGCACCTTCTAGCCAGTGCAGTGGCATTTTATCTTTTTTTTTTATTTATTTATATTTTCACAAGAGTTCTTAAGAAGGAAATGTTTTGTATCTGAAGTTTAAAGAAATGTTACCAGATTTTTTCTTCCCGTGACAGAAATAAGTCTTGGTTTCTATTTCTTTCTGAGACTTCTTGGTGTGTTCAGTGTGACAAAAAATCATACGCATTTTATAACTGACCAGATCAGTTCATAAATCCGTCCATCTCAATATATATAAAAAAATCGATATGACCTTAACAAGTTTGAGTCATTTCTATGTGAAGAACAGAGTGTGCTTGGTTAGGGGTAAGATGTTTTTCAGTGACATTCTCGTGTAGTGTGTCATTAAATGCATTGCAACTACTTTTCCTTAGCATATTCTCCTTTGGCATTTGCTTCTTGTACCCAGTGGGGAAGAGCAGATCTGAAGGCTCTTCACAAGAAGTACCTGTCTAACCCTTTGAATATCTGTGACTTTGAGAATCATGCGCTAACCTATCTTTCTAACCAGAAGTGATTAAGTACCTCTCTTCTTATGCCTGTTGGGCTTGCTTACTTTCTTTTATTAATTTTTCCTCCTTTAAGCATTGTGGGAGACTTGGCAACTGAAACAACTTGGCAATTGGTACAGGGGTGGAGTTCTCCTCAATAGAGATATTATTCAGCTGGGCTATGGACTACTTAATGTACTTGAAATTATCAGTGGTTGTGCCATGAAACAAAATTGTGTTTGAAACAAACAGAATAGCTGTTGGCAGGCATACTTGGGAGCTGGCTCTTCACTTTTGTGTGTATCTGCCAGCATGGATTTAAGAACAGCATTTGCACCTAAGTTTAGCCTTTTTTTTTTTTTTAAATTAATAATCTGTTATATATCCAAATGCTAAAAGTCCATCTTGTTGGCTTTTGGACCTTTCTAACCAGTAGTGGGAAACAACCTTATCCGGAGTGTGTCCTTTGCATTTTTCCAAAAGGATATTTTGGAAATACTGCCCCACAGCCCTCTTGTTTCTTGCAGTGATACTTTTATAATCCAAGCATTCATTTGGACATCCAAGCACCACTATGTCATTTATCTAAGAACATTGATTTAAAATCTAGTTTAAGCATTTATTTAAAAGCAAGTTATTTAAGTCAAGTTCTGTAGTTTCTTTGATATTTATCCAAAATGGTCCAAGGGATTTCTTTCAGTAGACACTTGTCATAGAAGTCTTAGTTCAAGTCTCATTCTAAAAACAGTTCCCTAAATGTTTTCCAATATTTGGACTCTTCCCTCCCTTTACATGCCCTCCAGTACAAGAAAAGTAGTCTTCACTGATGCAGCTGTTTTCTGGAGCCCCAAACCTAGTGAATCTTCTGTTTCTTTGTAGGTGAATTGCCACCAGCAGTTGAAATTACGCAAACAAGTTTTAATTCGGACACTTCCACTCTCAGTATGTCTATGTCAATGAATTCAGAAGTTGGCGCTGATATTCTGTCACCCCGTGAACTCTCTCCCCACTTCTCAAGATCTTTTGGAGACAAACCAGTGAGTCAGTGCAGTATGTCATGCCACCAACTGGAGGTAACTGCTCCACTTCCCACACAATGGGAGGCAAAGTGTTCAGCTGTCTCCAGACTAGCTGAACCAAACCAGCAGTGGCAGACTGCTGGTTCACCTGGCTGCTGTTCTGACAGAGAGAGTCCCACGCTTGTTGCAAAAAGTGTTCAGGATCTGCTAGCTAAAAATGAGGCAAAAGATGTAATTAGCAGCCTGCAGAGATGGACTGCTGGCTCTTTGGCTGGAGTTAAAAATGAAATGGAAGTTGACAGAGGATCACAAACTTCAAGTGTAGGTAGTAAGAGAAATAAGGGTCAAGAAAGTGATTCTTTGATTGGATCTGGTGCATTGCGAGAAATACCTAAGCTTTTGGCAGAGGATATAGCTGGTAGTCAGTGTGATCCTATCTTTTCCACTGCTTCTTCTAGAGAAACTGGTAAGTCTTCCCCAGCGCCGATGAGAAAGGAGGATGGCCCTGAAGATTCCACGTTAGTGAAAGACAGTGTCCCTCAGTTTCAGAAGATATGTTCATGGGATGAGACTATGACGCAAAGAAGTATGCAAGAAGAGGGGGTGGTAATAAAGCCTCTGAAGTACAGCACATGTGATTTAAGATGGGAAAATTCTTATGAAGTCGATTTGCGCAATAGTGAAGAGATGATGAAGGAAATGACCAAAGAGTTTAGGACAGGAAAATCTGTAGGAAGGTCTGAGCCAGAAGGCTGTAGTAGCATAACTACAGACAGAAATCAACCTGGTTTTGTGGGTCTTGCACAAAGCAATGGAAGTACTGGAAGAACTTCAGAGTTGGGGAATTCTTCTTCGTCAGAGCATCTAGGCAGTGTTACCAATGTCCCAGCAGGCTTCCAGAGCACGTTGTCTAAAGCTAGTGTAGCTGAAAGCAAGGCAGGAGGCTTGCAAGAGAGTGATGACAGTAGCAGTGGAGATTCGCTGGCTGCCCGTATCAAAAACCTTCTGGGGAATCCGTCTTCCTCAGAGCCTCTAGGCAGTGTCATCGATGTCCCAGGAGGCTTCCAGAGCACGTTGACTAAAGCTAGTGTAGCTGAAAGCAAGGCAGGAGGCTTGCAAGAGAGTGATGACAGTAGCAGTGGAGATTCGCTGGCTGCCCGTATCAAAAACCTTCTGGGGAATCCGTCTTCCTCAGAGCCTCTAGGCAGTGTCATCGATGTCCCAGGAGGCTTCCAGAGCACGTTGACTAAAGCTAGTGTAGCTGAAAGCAAGGCAGGAGGCTTGCAAGAGAGTGATGACAGTAGCAGTGGAGATTCGCTGGCTGCCCGTATCAAAAACCTTCTGGGGAATCCGTCTTCCTCAGAGCCTCTAGGCAGTGTCACCGATGTTGCAGGAGTCTTCCAGAGCACGTTGTCTAAAGCTAGTGCAGCCAGAGGCAAGGCCGGAGGTATGCAAGAGAGCGATGACAGTAGCAGTGGAGGTTCACTAGCTGCTGGTGTCAAAAACCTGAGAAATGGATCGCCTGTGATACATGCAACACCAATTCTGAAGAGTGCAGATGAAGAGGAGACAAAAGCACGAGGTAATAAAATGTCTCAGTTGTGTTTTATCAAGTTTTATGTTAGAATGGCAAATATTTATGTTTAAGGGATTGCTTTGAGATGCCTTTGAAATGACGAGATATGGACGTAAGAGGACATGAATCTGTTCCCCTGATTTTAAAAGTGGTTTATATTATATTATTAATGATAAACTTTAATGGGACAGGGCTTAAATGATCAATGTTTTTTAGTCATCTTATGTGGTATGATACAATGGGGTAGAAGTGGACTTTTCCAGTTTGAATCCCTTCTTTAGCCTAACATTGACATGAGAAGGTGTTTTGTCCACATAGCTACTAGGCATGTGTCAGGTTAAGAATTTGGGAAGGGATTGTGTGAAAGAGTGTCGACTTGAGTCTGAGACTGTAAAGGTGCCAGAACCGGGTAATGGGTCCTGGATCCATCTTTCCAAAGAAATGTTCAAAAGATCCATTTTAAATTGTATTTCTCGTCAGTCTGTCAGCTCTGATATTTGATAGTGGTCTTTGTCATGGTAGCTAGAAATGGGTAGCAAAGTTTTGATTTTTAAGTTATAAAATGGTTATCATACATGATGTGAGAAAATGGAAAGGGAACTGCTTTCTGTTTTATGTTCTTTGTATAGCATGGGTGAAGCTAAAACTGGCCAGCCGATCTCAGGAATCTGTGTCAGACTGGAATGAAGAGGACCAACGAAGACTAGAGGAAATAAAGGCAGAACTGCTTCTGAGTGCCAAGAAATCTGCACTAGTCAAGGTACAAAACAGGCAAGACAAACCAGCTGCTCTGGAGAAAATTTTTGAAGCGGGGGATAAATGCTTGCTTGTCTCATCTTAAAATGATGAATTATATTCCTGCAATATTTTTGAAGATTGGTGGCTAGGCAGGGAGAAGGGAGTGCAAACTATTGAGAGCTCTGTTTAGTGGAGACACTTGTTTCAGTTTAGTCAATTCCTACATACGTTTTAGAACCAGCCACAGCACATGCTGTTGTGGGGTTTTTTTTTTGGTTTTGTTTTGTTTTTCGCCAGACCGTAGTTAGATATCTTGGGTGAGAGGGGGTGGTTTGGGGGTGTAGGGGGCTGGCACACAACTGAAGATACTCTGAAGGAAAGTACGAAGGACAGAGATGTGGTCAGTGATGATGTGAATGGAGAATTGGTGTTAATTGTGGTGAGAAAGTGCACGAAGCTCATGATTCTTAATTGGCTTAGTAAGTTCTGCTTTTCACAAAATATTTATGTAAGTGCTGATTGTGCTTTGTAAACTCCTCCTTCCGTGGAAGGAGTTTACTGTACAGTGCAATATTCTCTAGGTGATAGGAGTATTTGTTGTGTTACTTCCCATGTGTTCTGAAATGTTTATAAAGGAGTGTGATATTTATCTTTGAAAGGATGCGTCAGGGAAGAAGGGAGTAAATTGTTCTTTCTTTATGTTGACTTTATCAAAGGCAATGGGCTTCAAGTGTGAGGAAGTGTCTTATTAGAAAAGAAACTCCTTAACGGTAAGGTTGATGAGAGGAAGATTATGGAGTGTTAATCACTGTATGTTTTTAAGAAGAGCTTGGGCATGTATTGGTAAAGAATCATCTAAGTGTAGTTAATGCTGATTTGGGGCGGGGATATAGGCTAGATGAGCTATCAGTCTCTTACAGCTCTATTTTTCTATGAAAACTTGTCATCCAATTGTTGTGATATTTTGCATATCTCCTTTGGAACATTTCTAGTTCATATATTAACATACGTATATCCGAATTGGAATTTGTGTAAGCAGGAGTATGTTACCTTCAGTTTGACTTCAAATACCCATTTTCAGCATTCATCTAATTATGTCATGATTCCTAGGGGCTGTCTGTGTGTCCCAAGATAGGGCACTATTCATAGAGAGTATTTTGAACAAAAAAAAACAGACTGGAAAAATGTGTAGATGTTTGTATAGCATGAGTAGTGGATGGATGATGTATTCATGTGTGCGGGTTAGAGAGCCCAGAATTGGTGGGAGAGGGGCTGGATAATTAGGCAGAGCTAAAGGTTGGGGCAGTTTCTGAGGAGAATGTAGAAAATTTGCATTTGAAAATAGAGTCATAATCCGTCCTAAATTGTGTGTTTCAGATAAATGCCCTTAGCTTTAGTAATATATCTTCCTTTTTTTTCTGTTTTTTTTTTTTTTTTTTTTTTTTAATTNTTTGTTTTTAAAATTTTTTTTTTTTTTTTTTTTTTTTTTTTTTTTTTTTTTTCTTCTTTGTAGACTGCCTGCCTCCAAGGAAAAGCAGTGGTTTTGTTTGTTTGCTTGTTTGTTTTAATTAAAAGTCTTGCGTCAGCAAGAATGAAGAATAGTGTTTTAAGAGTAGTCTGTGTTTGTGTTTATAGTTTCTTGGGCATGAACAGCGTTGGTAATATAGTCATCAGTTTCCAAAACACATCAGACAAAGCTTCTCGATTATTCACATACTGATGTAATCTTTGACCGAGGAGCCTAAAAAAAAAAACAACCCAACACGTTAACAGTTTTATTTATTTTTAGAAATTCAGACAATTCTTAAAAAGTAAAATAACCCCAAAACACAAATACATTTTTTGCTTCAGTCTGCTCGATCAAGACTAGAGGCCCTGAAGCCATTTTTTTCCAGCTTGTAGATTTTGTTACATCACAGCTTTGTCCCTAACATTAACTTGTACAGACTGTAACCAAGTATTTTACCTTTATGTAGCTCAGTGTCAGCTATGAATTTTATCCCAATTTAGAGTAAGAAAAAATTAATCAGTTTTGCAAACCAAGACTCCAAGAAATTGCTTTAAGTCAACCACAGCACTTTCTGCTTTGATCTTGAAAATATTTTTGCTCTACAATGGCTTTAGTTTGAGATTAAAAATAGTTTTGAATTTGCAGAATGAAGGTGGCTGGGGTTTTTTTGTTATACTTAAGATAAATGTATTTTTTCCTCCAAGAAAAACAATATGTCACTGAAAAATAGAGATTGTTGAAAACTATTTAACTGAAAAAAATGCAGCCAGTTTTATTGCTGACAAAATAATCTACTCTGAATTTAATGGAAACTGTTCTGTAAAATACCTGTTGAATTTATAGAGCAAAGCTGGCAATGCACTGACTTGAACAGAACAAAGATTATGAAAAGATATTTTCTTTCTCCTAAACTTTAAAGACTGAGAAAGACAAACTGTTCCTAGCACTCATGCAAACAATTCTTTCATCAGACCGTCATCTTTATTTTAGTGCCTCTGATGCAGGCTTATGATGAGTGTTCTTTTGAGAAACTTTAGACTCTGCATCTCATTTTTATAGGTGACAACTCAAGAAATATAATTTACCACTGTGATATTTTATAGTTTCCCACAGGAAACATGCGAACCTTCTCTATAAAAAAAAGACAATGCAATGAAGGAGCAGGACAGATCGGGAGAGTTCTTCTCAGTGATATTTTACTTCTAAAGATTGTTCCATCTTTTGAGATAGTCGAGTATCTGTTTGATAGCTGTTTGTCACTGGTGATGTGTTAACAGACGCTCTAAAAAAGAAGCATCATAATGATTTCTCAAGTTCTAGCTGAGCAGAGTGTTTAAGGAGGTGATTGGGACATATGCACATAAATGGGCTCCAAACAAGTATTCAAGTGCTAAGCTGAATAGTGGCCCAAAAAAAGGGAACATTCAAGATGAAAAGTTAATGTTGAAGAGATATCTCTAATAACAAGCAATGCTCATGAGTGTAACTCAGAATTTTATTTTCTTTGTTTTATCTTCTGTAAAATTGACAAACCTTGCATAGTGAATCTGTTCTGTACCCTCAATTCCTGGAGTCGTCTTGGTGATTTTATAGCTCTTCCATTACGCAAGGAGAGAAACATTCTACTCGCACTGTTATGTTTTATAATAAACACTAAATCTTGGCAGAAATGCTTAGGAGTAGATGGCAAACACGGAACTTTTGACATAAAGGGGTTTTATTCTAAATTTCATACTAACTCCACTTGATACTGGCTCTTCCTAAAGGTCTTAATTGGGAAGATAAAGTGCAATGCATAGAGGTTCTTTAGCAGGAAAAATAGACAAAGGCTGCAGATTTATTAACTGCACGTGCATAAGAAAAGTCACGTTTCAGATTGTCCAGAGATGGGTCTTGTGAAACTTACGATAAGCTGATGGCACTATAAACTTTTTTGTGATGAAGGGAGGTAGAGAGTTGCCAGGACATTCCTAAAGATAGGTTACTGTTTGATGAGTAATTCCTACATCTGTGGCCATACTGGCGTGGCTGTAGAGATCTGGTTTTTGCCTGAGCAGGTAAGTTGGTGGTAGAGTACTTATTCTTTTGATAGACTTGAGGAGTTTAACCCTAAGATGCATGATGCTCCTCAGTTATAAAGAGTCACAGAATGACATGAAGGTTGTTGGGATTTTTAAGAAAAGCATATAAAAAGTCAATCCTAGGCTCCAGAAATCAGGCCTGTTATTGTTCTTCCACTGAAATCATTAGGGTCTTTCAAGAATAATTGAGAATTTCAAGAATAACAAAAGCCAGTAGGTGGACTTCTGTTCTAGGAGCATTGTCTTTCAAATGGAGCCACCTCCTTGTGCCATTTATACATGTACATTTGTTTTGGTCCCCCAGTTGAGATTGAGGGGTTTTGAATTGCTGTTAGATAAAAGTACAGTTTCAGCATATTAAAACTAAGAATTCCAAACTGAGGACCCCACCTGTATTTTTGTGGGTGCCAAATAGCTCTTGAGTTATCTAAGAGCATTCCCTCTTTGTATACTGTATTCTTTCACTATGTGCTGTATTTTTCCACTCCTTGTACTTTCTCACTTTTTCAGGAAGTTCACTGAGTTGTAGCTATAAATTTGCACTGCAATCTCTTGTGGATCATATGCCATACAGATCTTTTTTGGAAGGATGACACATAACAAGCACAATAAGACATGTGAAAGGCTTGGGAAGATGAGTTTATAGCAACTTCTGTGCTTGCTTTCAGTAGTGGGAGTTGCTGTGTATTATTTCAGGCCATTGAACTGGTACGTGGTTTAGGGAAAAGATCGTCTTGGGAGCATCCCTACCCTGGCACAGGACTGCTCTCTGTTCTTGCATTTTTCTACGGTCCCTTGTTGTCCCTCATGGCTGTAGGAACTACAGGAAGCCAAATAAACTAGTTTACTTCCTTAAAATAGATAAGGCCATGGAAAAATACTGCTTTGGAGTAATAATCCAGACCTTGCTGAAATAGTTTCAGCTAATGACATCTGGGATGTAGAAAGGATAGAAAATCTGTTGTGGAATGCACGTTTATACTTAGTGACTTACACCAAAAATGTTTTTGACTGATTTTTATTTCCAAATTCCAGCTAGCTGATGAGGGGCCTGTGTTACACTTTATTAATGAAATATACTCTGCTGTTTCCACAGTTGTTCCAATCAGTAGGAAAAAAATAAATACAGCCTAGATTTTTCATTTTATTTTTTAAATAAGCTTATCTGGCCCATCTCCATGACAGTACATTTATCTTAGATTTGCTCTCTGCATCTCAATGAAAGTACTGTAATTTTAATGACACTTACATTAAGGAAGTGCATATACTGATAAATTAATAAAATTATGTCCACGCTTAATAAATTCTCTCTAAAGAAGGCTGGTGGCCTATAGTTTCACATATAATAACATGAGCTCTAATGATTTGGATGCTGATGAAATTGTCTTTTGTATTGTCCATTTCCAGTGTTCACTAACCATGATACTGCCTCTGATGCTAAACTGACCTGTCAAAAGACTGGGGTGAAATAATGTAAGAGGGAGCTGCTTTCTAGCATGTTGTGTGAAGCGTGGTGTGGTATTTTGTGTCAGGAGTGAGACTATAACTGTATGATACCTGTTCTAGTTAGTGTGCATCTAAGTGAGGGGAATCTGAGTTTATAGATAAACGTTCATTTCTCTAGAATCAATGCAGCTACTTCCAAAGGTTAGTGTTTTAGTTCTTTTGTTATTGCCCCTCGTTGGAGGTGCAGTGTTAACAGATCAGGTGAGTAGTTGCCATAATTTGCTTCAGGGCAAAATCTGTTGCATTTTTCTGATCAATGCTGACAGTAATAAATTACCGTGAGTGGTAACTTAAGGTTTTCCCAGTTGCACTTGCAAGGGTTTCTCTTTGTCCTCTTAGAGTAGCAGGCTTTCTGCATGCATCTGGGAGTGTGATGTTTTATTCACTTGTTTGTAGTGTGATCTTTAATCTAGAGGTATTTGCAATTCTCTTCTTCCAAACTGCCTTCTCCTTGCACCAGTCAGGTAAGTTGCTGCAAGGATCAACTATCAGCATTTGGGAGCTTCCCAATGAGAAAAGCCTTGCAAGCAAAGGTCCTACCCATCCCTACCTCCAGCCTAGCCCAAACCACGACACACATGCACGAGGAGTTGCAGAAAGTAAGGTAATGAGGATGGTGAGCCAGTCAGAGAGAGAGGATCATATTTTGTTTGTCTGTCTTACTGATCTCAGTAAATCTTTGCAGACCATGAGTGTCCCTTGTTAGTATCGGCTGTGTGTAACGAGTTGAAAGAAGAGTTTGGAATATCCAAACTTCATTGAGTATTTAAACACATTTATTTCTATGTTGTTTGGCAAGTAACTAGAGCTATTTGCTGAGCCCTTCATACCTTTTATCCCTGTATAGTATATTTAGTGCTTTGCCTACAAAAGGTGTGTCAAGAAATCAGGTTACATTTTGAAATGCCAGAAGAAGGTGTAGGTTCTTTAGTGAGCAGGGACTGCAACCCTGGGAATTTTCCAGTTAATTGCAGCATCAGTAATCTGTCTCATTAATAGGCAGCTGAAAGGCAACACCATCTGATGAATATGCTCAGAGAGTAGGGTGTGGATTTATTTTGTCTGATTCTGTCCGGGGAGCTATAGCATATGTTGCTTTATTTTTATTTACCTGGTATGATAAGTTACTGTTGATTGTTGCTGTTGGGACTTTTTTTTTGATGGAATGAGGCTTGAGGTACAGGAGAAGATGAAGCAATGAGGACTGGAGAGCATGCTGAAAATGGGAATGGTTAGTAAAGTCAGGCAAAGAAACCAGGACAGAAATTAGTATTAAAGTGAATTATTAGTTTCAGTTTCCTAAATGACCATGACCACAGGCAGGTAATTTAAGACATAGCATTTTATACTGTTGTGTAAAATACATGCCAGAGATGCCTCAATATGTGTAGTCAAATAGCAGAGTCCTACATAGAGTGGCTCTGATACTGGGAGGTGGTACAGATGTGGCACAATTTGCATGGTCAGACAAAGGTGTAAATGTAACTTAGCTTTAAAAAGATTTTGAGCAAAGACAACTAACAGTGAACTTCCTTGGTTTTGGTGGGTTTAGTGTCTTATCTGTTGCTAGGAATACCTTCTCTTTTTTTTTCAGAAGGAGTACCTTCTCTTTTTTGTCACCAGCTTTCCAAACAAAAAAATAGTATTTGTGGCAAACATACCCTTTTTGATGGGAGAAAGAAAATGATCTGCACCTGAGAATTGGCAAGTTTTTACAAGTTATCATTTACCTGAAAGAGAAAATCAAAGCTCTGATTGTTTTCCGTCACTTTTAATTATTGTCGGCAGTGGTGGTGACCGTAAAAATAAAAAGACTTATTACAGCTCTTGTCTGAGAGGGAAATTGGCATACTTGTTTTCGGGGAAAAGAGAAATATCAATTATGGAAAACTAAAGCTCTTCTAATTAAATATTTTCTCATGCTTTGTAAAGAACAGCTTTCTTTGCTTCTCACTTGTTCCCATGTAGCTGTGTTCCTTTCATTTCAGTTCTGCTTCATAAACACTAGAGTCAACTCCAGTGCAAGGGAAAACCTTTTACATCAAGTTCTGTTTTATATAGTGATATTTATGGCATAGTGAAATGTCAGATGCAGAAGTATCCCTGTAACCCTAAAAATGTCACATGTAGCGCTTTAATAGCTTGGAGTTTGTTTGGACTCTGGTCCAAACCGGAAGAATTTTATTGTATGTCTGCTAACTGATTTCTTGGAGGTCACCAGAACTTAATATTACATACTTGGTTAAGGTTTGAGTACTTACAACTGGAAGTAAATGTGAATTTCTGCGTTGTTTTGTTTTTCCATGGAGCAATGAAGGGATTCCTTTGATCAGTAATTTACAGATCACAAGTAGTTAAGTTGTATACAAGTTCTCCTTCCTTGGAGATTTTCGAAACTTGATGAGACAAGGCCCTGAGCAGACTGGCCCAATGTTGAAGTTAGCCCTACTTTGGATGAGAGGTCAGACTAGAGACTTCCAGAGGTCTCTTCCAACCTAAGTGTTTCTGTGACTTCTTGTGGCTAATTGGCTATCTTTTTAATTAAAAAAACTATCACTGAAATCACAAAGCTTTAGCGGGGTGTGTTTGTCTCTCCCTGCATCCTTTTAAACTTACATAGTGCATAAATATTCAAAAGATAATCATTATTCCTAGTACGTTATGAACTGTGTTTATGATAAATGTTAACTGTGTGTGAAGCCAACTAATAAAAAGGAACAAGGTTTTATTCTTGTTTTCCAGTGAGTGGAGTGATGTTGAGAGGTATTTACAACTTTATAGTTCAAAAAACTAAAGGTTTCTATTATAGATGTCATTGCTGCTGTTTGTTATAGCATCAAAACCTTGTTAGCTAATTTGCTGGCACTTAAAATATGACAAATTTTTAATTAGTTCCATTAACAGATGAGTTCCAGAGAAAGCGTGTGCTCTTTCATGATGACAGACTCTTGATTATTGACAGCACTAGTCTTTCTTTGAATTCTGCAATCCAGATTTTGGCAAGGGCTGGAAGTTATCCACATAACCTTTGTGAATTCTTCTGTATTTTTCAGGATTCGTGGGGATGCAGTTTGGAAGCTGCTTCTCAGTATAGCCATAATCAGGAAGAGGACATGGAACATTTCAAATCTTCAAGTGACAAAAGATTTCAAACTGACAGACAAACACAAGTAGTCAAGACTAAGGAGCTTTTAGAGCCAAGCTTACGACAATTTGTGCCATTATATAGAGATGGTCCTTCTGATTGTTGCCTGATGAAGGATACGCAGTTTAAATCTTTGAGTACCATTCAAACACCTATTTGCAACCAACATCAGACAGTTGCAACTAGTCATTCTGATGCACTTGTTGAACTTCATCCACCATTGCAGATGGGGAGAGACACATATGCAATGAGGTCTGCAGCAAGAGAAGTAGTCTGTTTACCAGCTCAGAAGAAACTGTCTATGGAAAAGGATTCTGAGGAAATGGCTAAGCAAATTACTTCTATCACTTTTTCATCCCGAAAACGTTTGCCATCACCTTTGACTTCCATGGTACTCAGCAGCAGTCTTACTAGAGATGGTCTTGATGGGATAATGCCTTTGGAGGTTGACTCTGCTAGCGCTGAGGAAAAGAGCCATGACAAACAACAATGGGAAAGATCTAAGACCTGTCCTCCTTCAAGTCCAATGCTTTCTGGCTCAGTGTCTAATGAGATTGCTTTTACTGCTGAGAAAGACAGGTTTCATCATGTCTCTGCTGACAGTAACAGAGTTGGAGCTTATCAAGAAACAGACGGTTTGTCAGATGAGGATTCTGTAAGCATCCATGCTGATAAAAGACAGACCCTTAGTGCAAAAAATTCTCATGTTCTGCCTCAAGATGTGACTGAATTGGGCAGGCATAGTGCCAGACTTCTGGGGCCTGACTGCAATGTAAGATTCAGTCAAGAAATGAATAGATTTAATGAGTGCCATTCTATAAGCTCTTACCAGCAGGAGAAACGCAGCCCACCTGGCCACATCCAGTTGTACGAGAGCTTAGAAGGTTCAGATCCAGCCGTACAAACTGATTTGCTGAAGGGCCATATTAAGATATTTGAAGAAGAGAAGAAAAGTCCTTCTGATGAAGTACCTCTCATTCAAAAAGAGGATGCGAGAGAGCAAATTGGTATGTCTCACCATTCATCTGTGGATGAGATTTTATCCACCACGTCCGTATCTCCTTTGTCACCATCTAAGAAAGTACTGTCTTGTGTCCACATAACACTTTCCTCAAAGTGTAATAACTCAGACCTGCATGGTGACTTGAATACTGAAAATGAGATGAGATCATGGGGTAAACCTGAAGTTAATACTGAACCAGTGTCTTCAAAAACTCCAGAAACTTTAATAGAAGCTGTTTCTACATTATCAGCTGCTAACCTTATTCCAGAAGATCAAAGACCTTCATCTTTCCCAAGGCCAGTGTCTTCAGCAGATCCCTGCCTAGTGCCTTCCCCTGTTACAAGCACAAAAGGGCAAGAGCTGCCTCTGCAAAGCAGTGAGAGATCAGAAGTCACTGTTCTGGGTTCAGGGGGGTGTAGTCTGAAGAATATTCCCAACTCTGTAGTTCCTGCAAAGACTGAGAAAAGTACTTCTGATGCTACCACTCAGATAACAACAGAAAGTCCTGAAAAAATAACCTTTTCAGCAGAAATTTATGTTAATTCACAAGACAGTGAAAATGCTGTCCACCAATTGTCTCTCCAGAAAGCACATGAACTTCCCAACAATACAACTTCATCTCGTAACAAGATTTCCTCTTTCCCAAGGCAGAATGGTGAGCAAATTAGTGTCTTATATGTATATGTAGACTTTCATCTGTTCAAGTTTGAGCTATTTATAGGTATTGGAAAACAAAAACAAACCCACTGTTTTTTTTTTTTTTTTTGTGAAAGGAATATTCTTGAGATAATTTTGATATTTAAAGTTGCTCATATGGGAAAAAACCCAATCCTTAAACTTGGACTTTGCAGTCTTGTGGGTAGGGCATTGTATAAATACAGTTGTAGTTCAGTTCAGGTTTATCTGGAACTGAATTTTTTGGGTACAAATCTGGTTCAAGACAATTTTCTGACATTTTTTTCCGGATAATTTCATTTGGTTCACAGCTTAGAGTTTATCAAGAGGTATATCTGGTTACTGATTTACTCTCTAGTCAAGGTAGTACAAAAGCTAAGAGGAGAATATCTATTCTGCACTATTTTCGGCAGAATAAAATAGGAAATGTGA
>VYZM01011897.1:157790-195587 GCA_013398915.1 Dromas ardeola | reverse complement strand
CCCTCAGCCCCCTGACCCCATGGGGATGTGGCCCGGGTGACACAGGGGGACAGCTGGGACCTCAGCAGTACCTTCAGACCTGGCCAGACAGTACTTGTCTGTCCAGTAGGCAGTGGCATCGATGGTGTTCCTGTGGTGCTCCTGCATGGCCACCTTAATCAGATGCTCGGGCTCACCTTGGCTTGCTGGATTTTGCACTGGGGGCAATGTTAATCCCTAAAACAGTGGGGAAGGGGGAGAGACACCCAGGCCACATGGCAGCGTCTGCCTTTGTGGCCATCGGGGCACACGGTGAAGCTGATTATCGGGCATGGTCTAATGATGGAGACGCAGCTGAAGATCCAAGCACCAAGCATCCCTTCGCAATGGGTGGGCATGGGGGTCATAGCAGCACCGTGTTCCCCCCCACCTCCCCAGGCTTACCACTTGCCCAAAACCGGGAGACGGGAGGTGGTTGGGCATCTCTGGCTCCTCTCCCCCTGCACCCAGGGTGTCCGTAGGCATCTGGGCACTTTGCAGAGTGGGAGATGGGGTGGGTGGACTGGGGCTGCCAGGTATGGGGCCAGCAGACGTTGAGAAGGGAGTTACAGGACCGAACCAATGTCCTACAGCTGGCAAAGCCCAAGAGGGCTGGGGTCTTGCAGGGCAGGTGGATGTCCTGGTTGCGTGAGCCATTTCTGTCCCTGCACAGTGGTGACATCCCGCTCCATGCCCTCTGGTGGCTCCCTCGTTACAGTGCACATACTAATGAGGCTGCGAGAGACGAGCTCGTTTGCAGCGTGCTTTGCATTGGAGCCTGTACACTCGTTAGCCGGTGTGGAGAAAGCTGCATGTCCCCCAGGCACCCCCCCCCAGTGATTAGGGATCCCTCTTCCACCAGGACCAGGGCTGGAAGGGGCTTTTTGGTGCTCAGATCTCCCCTTGGCATGGAAGGCCCCCCAGTCAGAACTGAGCTGAGCCTGGGGGCTGTAGCAGCTCTCAGAGCCTTCAGAACCTGCCCTTCTTCACCATGTGTCACACAGCAGCCCTGGCCTGAGCCCTGCCACTGCCTCAGTTTCCCCTTCCTTGGCAGATCCTGCCCCCTGTGGACTCGGAAACCTACTGATGGACGGGGCTGACGTGTGAGAGCTTGTGCTGGTGACCGCCAGCCCTGAGAGACCGAAGCCACTGCGGGGTGCAGCTCCAGGGGACAAAAAGCCAGCAAGCACAGGCTGTGGGGTGTCAAAACCCTTCCTAACCAGGGAGCATGCCACCACACGCCCCCCACCCCCACTACACACATGCAAGTGAAGCAGCCTGTGAGTCCCTGTGCCACCCACTGTCAGGCACCAAGCATCCGCAGCTGGGTACAGGTAGAAACCCTGAGGTTTTCTCCTCCGGTGGCATTTACCTTTGTCATAAAACTTGTTTTCTTTCCAGTGCAGCTGTGAACTCTGCTTGTACATGGTCTTTTTGATAGAGCACGGTGGGCGGTAGGAGTCGGTGTAAGTGCTGATGGGAGTCTTGTGTTTGTTGGAGAAGAGGAACATGGTGGAGCAGCCCGCTGGGATGGGAGTGCTTGGAGTCCCAGAGGGTCCCGAGGATGCCCCACTGGATGAGCAGCACCAGGTGGGGCTGGGGGCTTGCAGCCCATGCAGGAAAGGGAAGAGGGCTGGTGCCACTGCCCTGCCAGCCCAGGGTGGTGCTTGTGCTATCAGTGATGTCATAGTGTGGGAGCAGGGGGATTTGGTGGCTTTCCATCAGTCCCGTAGCTGCGCTCCGGTTCTACCCTAGGGCATGGCAACTGCTGCCTGCATTCCCCCTGCTCCTGGCTTTGGCTCCCCTCATGCAGGCAACTGCCCTAACAATGGTAGGAAACAGTTATCAGCTGATCCTAGTCAAGATAATTTTATTTTGGGAGGTGCAGGAGCAGCGATTGTGGCTTTTCCAGCCCCTCTCTCCCGTATTTCCTTGGAAACCTCCTGCAGCAACCCAGCTGCGCGCACACACCACCACAGCTGTGCAGCCACTGCCTGGGGCACAGCACTGCTGTCACAGCCTGATGGGGTAGCCAGGGGAATTACCGCCTGCTCCGCCTCCCCTTTTTAATTACAAAGCTGGATTTTGGTGATCCTGTGTGGCTCATTTGCTCTTCTGTCCTGAGTGGCGTGCTCTGCTGTCAGAGTGAGCTATCCTCATCCACATCAGTGCAGAGAGGCAGCAGGGTTATGCCAGGGAGGGATCTGCATGAACTGGGTTTGAATCCCGAGCTGTGGGGGTCGAGCAGAAACCCCTGCCCCTGCAGAAACCCCGCCGTGGCCTGGCTTGTCACACAGTGCCAGCTCAGAGCCCTGCTCTGCTCCTGGCTCCCGCCCCTCTGCTGCCACGTTTTTCGAGGTCACCAGTGTCACCCATGTCCATCTTGGCAGGGTGGATGCCAACCCGCCCCCCTGAAGGTCTGCAGAGCCCTGCTCTGTTTGCTGCGGGCGACGGTGGGGCTGGGCAGCCCTGGGGCGCCCGAATGCTTCCAGGCAAACGTGATTAATGGACCATTAGAGATGAAACGAAGAAAATGAGCTGCCATTGATTTTTCACACCCTGCTGGTCTCTGCTGAGCCAGGCTCAGGCTCTCCATCAACCTTGTCCCCTGCTGGGAGCCAGCGGGAAGCTGGGAGGGGAGGGTGGACAGATCCGAGGGGCACCGATCTGCAGGGAGAGGTGGAGTCCAGGCCTCTTGCTGGGGGGAGATGGACTAATCCAGCGCCAGACCGGCTACCAGCATGAGCCACTGGCCCCCTCACGCTGTCCCCTGTCCCCTGGGGTTTCCAGCTGCTGGCACCAGACTTAAAAATCAGTGCTCGGCTCCCAATGCCAACAGCTTTGAGGGGCAGAAATGGCTGCAATGCTGGAGAAAAGGTTATTCCACCCATCGATGTCAAACAGATGCAGCACTTCCTTCTGCTTCTGTCGCATCCCAGATGCAGGGGCTGTGTCCAAGCCCACATGCCTTCTCTTTGGGGAAAAGCGTTTCCCAAACATTGGCTAGGGGCTGGACGCCCCGGCGGGTTTCCCTGTGCCATAGGCACATCTCCACACCAGAATCTTCTGCTGGGCTCAGGCAGGCTGGTATTGGGCATGGCGTGAAGGCTGGCACCCCCTTATTTCAGTATCCATGATTGCTGGGGGCTCAGAGGAGAGGGTGCAGTTCGTACTCTCTCACCCCGGTTCGCTCCAATGAGAAACGCTGGCAGGCTGTTTTTCATATGTATGCTTTTTAATATCATTAATTCTGTTACACTACACACAACCAGTAACAATGATAAATACTGCAATGGAAATGTTAAAAAAAAATATTATACATGTTTCATGTTTTTGAAAAAAACCCCACATTTTAAAATAAATTAATGCATTAATCTGATGGTAGAAAAAAAGAAAACCCAAAACAAACCACAACACAACTGATCTGTTTAAGGCAATACTCTACGCAGACAGGAACAGAAGTACAACAGTGTGCTACATGTTCTGAACGGGAAAAAAAGAAAGAAAAGAAAACCCACACAAGATGCAGACTGATGCTTCGGGAGTGAAAAAACTCCCAAAACCAGATAATAAAACCAATGGCCAAGTTGAGTGCAGCATTAATACACTCTGCATGTCAAATGATTAGCAGGTTCCTAACATGGACTAAGGTCAAGCTACAACAAATTTATCTTCCTAATTAAAAGGTTATTCAGGTCAAACCCTACATTTAACTCTACTTTGCATTTGGCTGCTTCAGCTATGTTTCACTATATGCAAGGACAGCTGGAAATTCATCTCCTGCTCTTGAGATTAACGCAAAGGTCGGGAGGTCTGTCCTCCTGAAAGAGATTTCCATTAAATATAACCAAAAAAGGATCTCACTTTTGGTGATCCATGGAAATGCCTCCTTCCACTCTATCCCCTGGGGCGCCAGGCACCGCACGAGGAAAGGAGACCTGGAAAGTGTTTGCTTGGGTTGAGTTTCTTCCAAGCTGAGGGCATGAAATGGAAGTGCAGCATTGATCTGGACTCGGAGGAGTGCTGTTTCCCTGTCTGCCAGAAATGCCTATCTGTAGCCTGCTGAAAGCGTTTTGCCAGCATGGGAGAAACCCAGCCTGGATCCAAGCTCTGGATACAGCCACAGCGTTTGCTACTAAGGTTGGTGCGAAGCTCCATACCTGCTGTGACAGCCAATGAACCCCAATTATTAATGCAGCCCAGAACTTGGCCACTGGAAGGTGGACAATAATCATAATGCTAAAAAAATCCCCCTCTTGCTCAAAAAAGAAAAGAAAAGGGACAGTAGCCACTTTCTGCCAGCTTCCCCCGGTATATCCCCATCAGCTGCCACCTACGCAAGATCGGCAGTGCCAGATCTCACCAGCATTGACCCAGTACATTCCCAGTAAGGTGCATGTCTGCAAGGTGCTGCCAGGGGGCAAAGAAGCTTCTTGGAACGTGGTCAGAGCCTCCTGTGCTGCCCTGCTAGAGTGCGTGCGGAGGAAGATACGGTACATGAGGAAAGAAAACCCAAGCGGAATTACAAGACTTGTGATGGCCAACAACTGTTTGGGCTGCCTTGGGTTTGGGTGGGAGATGGGGATGCAGAACTGGGCTGAGAGTCACTTTGGTGCAACTGCCTCTGGTGCTCATCACTGGTGCGTGGGGCGGGGGGAGGAAAGACGATGGCTGCTTCAAGAAAAGAGGAGTGGAAGGAAGACGTGTGCGATACAACAAGGCTTGCCATTCTAGGACTAACCACTGGATACAGATACCAAAGCTTACCTGTGACAACTAGCTACTCTCCTACCATCGCTGCTCCTTCCCCACTTCCTGGTCTGATTCTTCTTCCGTCTAGGAAGCCGTGGCTGTTTGGCATGATGGCCAGCGCTGACTCTCCCACCCCAGTCCCCGCACAGCGTGCGGGGTGACTCAGCTACAGGATGTTATGAGGTCTGGAAGTCGCATGTTAGGCACAGACCAGCTCTACATGCAAGTAGCGCCTGCTTTCAGATCCTTCAGAAAGCGATTTAATGCTGGCTCATTTCCTTTATTAAACTGAAGGTTCAATAACCTCTGTGGGAGCAGTGAAAATGGTTAAAAATGTGCAAAAATTTTCTCCCCTGCAAAGACTTCATCCTCTGCAAGAGTCTTTCTCCCTGCAGAACTACAGCCCTACCAGCGTGTCTTACAGTGCCCAGCCCCAGCGCAGCGAGAGCACAGCCGACAGGCATCCCACCCATGCCTCTGCTGCAGGTCTCCACGCCAGCTCCTCCTGCACCAGGAGGACATGCTCTGGCAGGCCCGGGACCTGGCACTTGGGTCCCAGACCTCCCACAGCACTGACAATGGGAGGGTGAAGGCAGCCAGCTTGGCTTGCCAGATCACACCCAGGTTTTACACTAGCCTGGTGAACCCTCAGCCCCACAGCCTTCACGGTTGAAGAGAAATTCCAGCCTGCCGTCTGGATCACCCATGATCTTAGATCTCCATGATTGTTGGATCTCCCAGTGGTCTGACATTTGCCTTGGGTTTGTCTCAGGACAGAGGCAGCCACAAGCTAAATAGAGCTGCTACTGCAGCTTTTCCGTGCAAAGAAACTGAGCAAAGAAATCTGTGAGCTGGGGATGGCGACGAAGGTGACAAAAACCAGAAGGGCTGTTATGAAGAGAGCCTGTCCAAGTTTTCCAGCTGTCTCCATGCACCTGTATTACATCTCCTAACAAACTATGCTTCTCCCAGATCATGCAGGCTTGAGTAAGGTAACAAATGGGGTTGCAGCTTTTCTGGGGTGCAAAAGCAAGAAGGCAGTCTGGGTGGAGAGCAGAGCTTCCTGGTGAGCTCACCTGGGGCAGCTGGATGGGCAACTAAGGGGGGGAAATGCCGCTCCAGGAGGGTAAACATCTCGGCAGGTAAAAAGACTTATCTCAGCATGGCCTTCTGGTGGCCTTTTCTTTTCCTGATGCCTACTGTGATGGTTTCCAGTGACACATCTGAGATGGTCACATTTTAATGAAGGTTCTTTTGTACTACCTTCCACTCCCCGACGCAATCCCACCACCTGTATCGCCATTTGTTACTATGGAAATGGTTCCACAGACCAGGCACAGCCAGCAAAGTGGGCTCCTTCCAGAAGCAAACCCATCTTTTGCCAGAGCAGCTTTTCAGAGAAAGAGAAAGGCTCGGAGCCACCACCAGTGGCAAATGGGTCTGGGAAGCAATGGGAAGAGCTGCTCTCCACAGGCACCAGGGAAAGCTGCAGCCTCTCCAGCCAGCGTCCACGCTGCTCTGCGACATGGCTTGCTGCACGGTTGCGTGGGCCGTGGTGCTCTGCTCCATGTAATCTCAATTAGTCCCCAACCTTTGCCTCCCCAGCAAACTGTCCAAGCAGTGCTCAGCCAGGGAGCATTTAGCTGCTGTGATCCTGGGATTGCCACCAGTGTCAAGGGGGACAAAGCAGGGGGTGTAGCTGTAGTTTTCAGGAAGCAATGCAGCAGCTCAGCTGCATAATATAGGGAGTTAAAATATGGATGCCAGCCCCTGTGAGAAACCTGCATTGATCTTCTGTAGGTAATCCCAGGTCACAACCTCTCCCCTCTATGCTAAATTGCTGGCCCTTCTGCTTCAGGGCTTGTGCGGCTCTGTAACAGAGGCGGGTTTGTCTGATGAGATGCAGTTTTGGAGCAAGGTTTGGAGCAATTCCTCTCACAGGAAAGCCTTGAAAGGAAGTGAGAGGGATGCAATGTTCTCCTAGGAGTGAAAAAGCACCTTAAAATGAAGACCTTCCCATGCCTTCCCCTTAGGCTCAACCTAGTCCAGCTTGCCCTGTGGCACAGCCCATTGATACAGATGTCTCCTGTGAACATGCAGCCTGTGCTTGCTGAGCCAAGCAGCAGCCCGTGACAAAACCTACTTCACTCTAGGTAAGAGCGGCCATTCCCCATGGGAGCTTGAAGGGAGAATGGCAAAGTAAAGGAAAAGCCCAGGCAAAATTGCCAGTTTATACCCTCAGATGATTACATGGATGCTAAAAGTGAGAGCATGAAAGTGCCGTGGGAATATCCCAAAAGAGCCCTTCCATGCTCTCTTCCATCAGCACTCGCTGTCCCAGTTGCACTCCTAAATTCCTTAACTCTACTCGCAGGTGATGGTGCTGTTGGGCCACCAAATCTTCTTACATGTTCCCTGTGGCAGCATGCAGATTGAGAAGTCAGTTGTGCAAGAGCCAGCTGCCAAATAACTGGGAAACACATCCTTGCCAAACATCTTCCCCTAAAGCTGTTTAATCTCTCTACTAACCTCCACCCTGCAACCTTCTGGCACATGCAAGCAACATCAGAAGCCGGTAAGCAGAGGGAAAGCAGAGCAGTGCTTTGAAAATATGCATAAAATTTCTACAGCATGCTTTTTGCATCTTGCTTGCAGAGCCTATCAATGGTGCCCGTCACACACTTGGCAACATCCAGGCAGGGTGGTGGCAGCATCTCAGGAAGGCAGGTTTCTCCCCTGTGCTGCAGGAGGGAATGGACATCAAGAGAGGATGCGACCTGCCTGAGGTTAAAGCAAATGTGTACCACGTGCCAACGGCAGCAAGGGACGCCAGATCTCTTTTCTGTGCTCTAACACTCCAGCAGACTCTCTGCAGTAATATTTGGCTGCAGTGCCAGCTCAGGGACATGGTGTTTCTGGTGTGTGCATCTGGAAGCGATCTTGGCTCCCTGCTGGTACCAGCACTGCACTGAGATGGATTAACTCGGACAACTGGGATCTGCCCTAGGCCAAGACAACACTTGGCAGCCTTTCTAGTTACTGCTTGTTTTCCTTTTCCTGTTGTTCCATCTGGTGCCCAGCTGGGTCCTTCCTTTCTTCAAAAGCATCTTCATGTTTCTGTTGAGTCACACACAGAGCGCTGCACTTTTCAAGCCTCCTGCATGCCGTTGTACAGCTCGCAGGCCAGCCCGAGGACAGACTCTGAGTGGAGAGGAAAGGATTCTGCTCAGGATTGCAGAGACCAATGTGTCAGCCAGCAGACAGCTGAGCAGAACGGGTGCCTCCTTTTGGGAAAGGAGCTGAAGAGGCAAACCAGAAGGAGCTGAGTCCATCCTGTCCATGGGGGAGCATCCTGATGTCCCTTTCAAAGTTCATGCAGCAGGCTTGGTCACCTGCTTTTGCAGCTGCAAGGCATCTGCAGGCAAGACAGCCAGAACAGCATAGCAGACCCAATGGCCAAGTGTACACGTTGGGGGGTGGACATGCAGCAACGTCAGATATGATCCAGTGGCTCTTCCAAGTGTTGGCTTCAACATTTGTCTGATAAGACATCAAACGAGCCTTCGGCATGGTCGCCTGGACATCAGCCCCCTTTCAGCCAAAGTTTATTTACAACCATCAGAAAAGCAGACTAGACCACGCTATCTAACAACCTTCCTCAACACCAGGAGGATGCTCCTCCTCACACAGACATCTGAAAATGGGGAGTTTGCAGACTGGAGAGACAGAGCTGAGTGTTGAGACCCTAGAGTTCAAAGCCAGCTCACATTAAGGGGTAAAACTAATATCTGATAAAAGGAAAGGACTTCTTAAACTCAGGTAATTTGGTGACTGAAATTACATAAAATCCTAACAGAAAGCCAGTCTGTCTTTAGGAGGCATAAAATGCAAATTCCTTTGTGGAGGCACCAGCATCAATATCCTTAAATCCTATTTGCATGGTAATTTAGGTGGACAGCAATGCAGCCTTTCATACTCCACCATGCTTCTCCCCTTGGTATTCTGTACAACTTTGGAATGAAAATGGGGCCTGAGAGGACCATCTGGTTTGGTGCAAAGACTGGAACGAGGAACAATTTGCTTTCTTGCATGCAATCTGCATTTAGGAGAGTGCCTAGCAGCTCTGCAGATTTTAGGGCTTTATAATGTTGCAACAGAAGGTCGGGGTCCGTGCTTTTTGCTTTTGCCTTCTCCAGGCCATGGTGGCAGAAACTGGTCTCAGGAGAGCAGTGCCAGGATGGCCACGTATCTATACACCTTCCCGGAAAGTCACCACAGCGTAACCTCCAACAATAAAACCTTCTGGCGGAAGCAAAGGTCTGAACACAAGACCAGAGAGGGACAGCCAGCCCAAGCTGTGGTTAATGCATACTGACAGGCTGACCACCATATTCCATAACGAGCGGACAAGACATGCCGCATGGTCATAACCTGCTCAAGGGGGCTGCGGTTCAGAAGGGTCAGTGTTCAATTTCCTGTGATAGCCACATGTGCATCGCCTTAATCCATTCAAGCCTTCCTGATAATGACCCTACACAGGTAACTACTTTTCCCCACCCTTTCTACTTTATTCCCCTAATAAAATATATGAACACAAAGCATAGAGAGGAGAAGCCAAAAAATTGCCATTTTATGGTCCTGTACTGCATGCCAAACCAGCTATTTGTGCAACCAGCTCCTTCTGTGTGCAGGGAAAAACACCTGGCTTGTGCTTCGGTCTGTATTTGGAAGAAGCACTGGGTGTAACATTTAAACTCATCTCCCTCCCTCACTAAAGGCTTGTGCTAGAAGCAGATGCACAACACACAATGCAAAGGGCTGAGGGCAGTTGCAGGGCTGTAGGGTTGAGGAATACCTCAGGGCACGACAGGCAAAAAACAGCAAAAGGGGCAATAAAAAAGCTTGGTTATGGTGCCATGGGGCAGTGGTTATCAGGGAAGGTCTGTCCTTCAGAGGGGAGGTGTTAATCCTGGGAGATACAGTGTCAGCAAGCCTCATTCTATCTTAGACCGAACATGATGGCAGCACGACGGAGACCTGTGAGACCTGCAGTCCTCCATGGCTGACCCAGGTAAAGTGATGGCTTGTTGCTCTAACAGGCACACTGAAATGCTCCGAGCTCCTGAGCAAGGGCTGTGGGAAAGGCTGAGCGTGTGCAGCCTGGCTGGAAGGCACAGAGGCTAACTCAGGAGGATAAACGCGATGAAGACGTTGCGTGGTACCAGTGCTGAACTGCAAAGTCCCTCCTTAGAAAAGTGAAGATTTAAAGAGATGTCCTGTAGGATTTGGTTTGACCATGGTGTTTCTCATAGGTTTTGACTACATTCCCCATTAAAAAAAAAGGCTCCTTAAGGAATATTTTTCCCTTTCATCTTTTTTCTCTACACAGTGTTGTTAGAGCTCTTCCCCCACCTCCAGACAACTTGCTAACCTCAACCTGAGCTAGCACTGGAGAGGAAAGCAAGCACACGAAGGAAGAAGTGAAGAATTGGAGACCTGCTTCTTTAGAAACATTTTGGAAATATGCCCCCTCAGCATTACCAGGTGGTGAGAAAGGGAGAGGAATTCACTTGAGAAACACTCTTCCTGGAGGAGCTGGCAATTTAACCAGTACTTCTCCATGAGGAGGCAGGGATGATCCTTCTATGGGCTGGAGCCAGAGTGGCAACACCCTGTTTTAGGGAGGGGAGGCGAACAGTTGCCCATACCAGCTAGTGAATAATAAAGTCCAGGAATCTTGTGCGTCTGGTCTTTTGCTTACGCTGTGGATGGTATCGTGCTTTGCAGTGCACAGAGTCAAACCCCAGGCTGTTAAATAATTCTCCGCCTAACCATGAAGAGGACTTCCTAGAGACTCGGCTCACTTCATGCAGATTTCAGATGGGGGATCTGTCTGTCGGGGTGAAGCTCAGGCTCTGCCTTGTGACTCAGGAGTTCTGATGGGAAGCTCAGAATTGCCCTCACTTTTTCCCTTCCCCAGGCTATAAAGCAAGTGATGACCCAAGGCAGGCGATCCCTCCTCCTGGCAGGGCAGGAAAACACACAGTTGTGCCTGTGGCAAAAGATTTCAACACTGAGAAAAATGACAGCCCATCCCTCGCCTGAGCCCCACATATGCTGAAGCCAGCAATGTAAGGCCGGCCAGGGAGGGGACACGTTTCCTAATTCCAGAAATGATTTTGCATTAAAAACAACCTGCTGGTCAACTGGCAATTCAGTCCAGCTACCTACTGTAGTGCCAGATTTCCTGACTATTCCAGCACCAAATAAACACAATTGCTCCCGACATGGGACAGCCTGGTGCACAAGTGGGCAGAGGTGAGACAAACAGTAGTTTCCTCCCATGGGTTTTTGTTTCAGCTGAAGCTGTTCATAATTCTGCGGTTGTTGAAAACTCCCCTGAAGTCTGACACCACCACAAATCTCTCCCACAGGCACCAGGAGACACAGTGTCAAGAGAATATAAAAAGTTGAGCACTGTAAAAATGTGCTTTCCTCAACTAGCTTATCTGGCACTGACCTTCAGACTGCACGGCTCTAGTTCTGTCTTGCGTAGGACTCATTTTTTCCTTAGTTGAACAAAGTTTAAGATTTTTGGAGGCAGATGGGTCTCACAGGAATTAAGTATAGGCTGAAGTCAGTATACGTGACTGGACTGAACTCAGGAGTGTAGTATTCTTGGGCAAGGACTGAATCCCCAAAGAGCATGGATGGATTACAGATCGAGTCTGGTGTGTTCGGTGATAATTTAATGTGGAGCTAAGGGTACATTGCATTGGATATGTGACACAACAGTTCTAGCTAGTACTAACTCACAGTGAAATGTCACCTTCACAAGTGAATGAATGGTGTCATGCTAGTCCTGGCTATCCTTGCCATAAGAAAGGATCCCCTGGTCCGTTCCCATTCCTGTGCCCCTCTTACAGTATCATTTTGGTTATGCAAATGAAACAGGTTTAGTGAATGAATAAAGAACTGACCTCCTCTCACTGGTAAAACCCCCTGACACCTCAGACTCACCCCTGGTTTCACAGATGGATTGGTTTCAGTGGGCAGGATTACTTGCAGCCCCATCTGACCCTTCCCATTCTGGAACAGACACCTTACAAAATATCCCCAGTGCCTGCACAAACCAAGGAGGTATCTCTGGACCCCTCTGTATTCGCTCTCCAGACCAGTCAGTTCTGCCAGGCACTGCCTGGCACTTTGAGCAATTTTTCTTTTGTTTAACCATAGTTTAAAATAACTTATCAACCAATCATAAAATGAATTTTTTGGTTTCTCCTGGCTCCATGAACACAAAGAGGTGCACGTCCTACCATAGGAGGAAGCAATGGCTGTTAAGTTTTACAGTTATAGTGGAAAGCACTGATCACAGCCTGCCGGCCTCACTACTGGATGTGACAGGCGGTGGAGGAGGTGGCTTGGCAACACATGCAGGTAGGGTTGACCGATTTTGGGGGGATTAGGTCGAGGTCCTCGTCATCTGGGATCTCATCTAACCGGTACCCATCCTTTAGCAGCTGGATGTTCAAGTCTTGGTTGATCTGCTACAGACAAAGAGACAAACAGTCAAACACTTGATGCTTCTTCCTTCTGGTGGTGAGAAGATGAAGGAGCACCCTTATTCTGGTATATATTTCCCCATCATTAGCAGCTGCCCCACCAATGAAAGAGTCCCAGTTTTTGACCACAGGTGAGGGCTGCCTTCTGTTGTTCTAGTTTCTTCCAGAATAGGAGTACCAGAGTGAGATATTCCGGAGTAGCAAGTTGATGCACTATTTTATTCTGGAATAATCTTTCAATGGAGACAAGCCCTCATTTAAAGTAATGTAATAATAATAATGATAATAAACCACTGTCAGCTGGACAGTCCCTCCTCTCAGTCTAGGGCACACTACAGCAGTTGAACGGTGATAAAGCCTCTTGCCTCTTTGTAATCTCAGAATCAAGTGCTGTCTAAATAGATCTGGGTGAATAACACTTCATCAGGGCCCAGATCATTCAATCTGGCCCTTGCTCTTGGATGTTTCTGTGTTTCAGAGGTATTTTTCCCAAGGAAGGAATACAGGGTAAGGAGTTCCCCTCAGCTAGAGTGCAGAATGGCTGCTCAGCACCCTGGATGTAAAATCAGATCCCGCAGAAGCAGTCGCCAGAGGCCAGGCAACTAATTCAGGAGAGGTCTTGGGAATATATTCAGAAACAATGCAGCGGGATTAACAAGTCTGAGCTTCCTGCCTTTTCTCTTTGAAAGGACAAGAGTTTGTATCTGCAGGTACTCCCTGGAATTTCTGCCTGCTCCAAGTAAACACGCATGGCGTGACTGCGACCCCTCCCCAAGAACTGGAAATCACAGCACACCCTCAGATCCTTTATTCGTGTCCTTGGCAAGCATATGGTTGCTGAGCTGGCGTGACAGACAAGTTGATGCTTTTGCATCGCATGGGCCAACACTGTGGGACTGAGCAGAACTGGGAAAAGCTTGAGTGAAGCCAAAGGTAGCTGTGAAAACAGCTGACGGGCAGATCTGTGCCTGTGCCATGGCAGTGTGGGGACAGAGCCAACTGGATCACCAGGGAAGAAAGGAACATGACACAGTTTCTGCCATGGTCCCTTCCAAACTCACAGAGTCTACAGCACTGGTAAATTCCTTGTGTAGCTGTTTTTGGCAGCACAAGGCCTCTCTAAGCCGTTTCTGGCTGCTCTACTATTAGCATTCATGGAAAAGATGGCAGGAAGGAGTATAACTCACCTCAGCTGATGAGTATCCCGAGGAGGAATATCTGGACATATCAAAGTCATCATCACTGCAGGGAAGGACAAGATACAGCAAAGAAGGAAACAGTTAGAGAGATTTACTGTATTCCCTGGTTAGCCCTACCGTCCTTGTGGCATGAAGCTGTCCTTGAGGCACAGAGAAGTTACGTCACGGGAGTCTGAAAAGTAACTTTCATCTGTGACCCTCAGACCTTTTCATCAAAGTGAAGCACTCTTTACTCACATTTTTTCCTACTTGTTTACACACACAGAGCAGTTATGGCATACACCGAAGGGCACAGCAGGGAGGAGTGCGAGTGGCCCACGAGAGTGGCTGCAGCAAGAGTTAGCTTCAGTGCTGCACTCTGGCACGAAAGCTCACTTGCACTGTAATGTTTGTCTTATTAACACTTTGCGTACCTGTCTGTATCCAGGGCTACCAGTGGCTTTTCATCTGGACTCTGGTCTAATGATGAATAGCCCTTATTGGGAACGACGAGCCTGAAACAGTTAAATGTTGTTGGTTAACCACACAGTAAAGCTCAGTACCACACATAATCTAGGGCAAAGCTTTATGATAGTTATGCTCTCCCCATTTCAATTCCTTGCCAGCTTTCCCTTATCGGTGAAGACGTTTAAATGGGTGCAATTCAGAGGAAGCGAGCTCTGTCTCTGGGTGGCTTAGAGCTGTTTCATGGGGATGAACGCTGGATGTGCCTTGGGAACACGCTCCTCCCTGGAGGCAAAAACAGTGGGGACACTCTACGCTTCATTCTGGTGAACCTACTTGTCATACCACATTGCTCATTTTTGTGTTGCTTTTTTTCCCTAGCAATGAGTACATGACGCTAGCAATAAGTAAATAGGAGAAGGCGGCTAGGGGAAGGCAGAGGGTCAGTGCTCCTACTGTTCTACTATTAGGAATCAGGGATATGGTCTTTCTGCCTGAGTCGCTACCCAGCCCACAACACAACACTTCTGAGGTCTCAGTGCTAAATTTAGTAATATGAGAAATACGAGCTGATGTGCACCAGTGTAAGAGCCCAGTCGGACTAGCACTTTTTAAATCCCATTATTTTATAATGACTTTCACTTCATCAGAAGTGTTACAAAGGCTGACGATGACTTTGCACCTTTAATTGCCTAAGAGAGTTTGTGAAATGGAATACAGGCTTCAGAGCTTCTAGGATAAGTAAAATGCATTAATACAGTGGTATCTAGTTCACAACAGAGTTATTTCATCCACAAAACTGCACAAAGGCTTTGGTTCATATTTAAAATAAGATCAACCAAACCAAGCAAATGGAATAAGATTCTATGTTCAGCAGGTGGGAACTGCAACAGTGATGAAAATCTCCTCGTTAAATGGGTTAACTCAGATTTTCTCACAAGTGAAGAACTGGTCTTTAACAACACACAATGATGCACAATGACACTTCACTAAGATTTTGGGAAATACAAATCTAAAGACGATAATCCATCTCATCCATGCTCCAACTGCTGTCTAACTACCTGAAATGTTTTTCCTTCTGCTAGAAAATTTCAGGAAGCCATTACAATTTAAAAAATATAAAGGCCTGGCAGGCACTGAAGATGGGCAGGCTCAGGGACAGTAAAATATATCAAATGATATCACAAAGCAGACATATAGGTTCACGACTAGAGGTATTTTCTTCCTGTGTTCATTGAAATGCAAGATTAAAGAAATTAATTTTAGAGCTGACGCAGATTTTCCAACCTGCTGCACCAGGGGACTGGAGAAAATGGGATCCACTTGCAAAATTCAATACCCTTTCTCATAGCGCCAGGGCCATCCTTCTGCTCCTGAAACACGTAGGAAGGAAGTCAAGAAACAAAGATGTCTGGAACCGAAGCTGTGATCTGTCAGCAGCAGCTTGCCCATACAGATAACAGTACTGACTTCCATTCTCGCTCTCCAGTTTTCAATTCACTGCTCCATATATTCTCAGTGAGGGTTGTTACTATATAATGAGTGAACAAAGCACTATCAGGGGACCTGGGAAAAGAACCCTTTGTGGTGCAATTTACTTGATTGAAAAAAAAAAATCACTACATCTTTTTCTTGAGAAATGTCTTCTTTCTTTATAACACAGAACTTCAATTTTTCTGCAGCAGACAAAAACTGGGGTAATGTCTCTGCCCCTGATCTAAGTCTTTCCTTCACATCCTGATTGTCCTTATTTTTGCTTCCCACTGTCCTTGGAACAAAGCCGGGTGGCAGTCATAGCTGCTTTCATCTGCAGCTGTGATAGTATGAGCTTCTTGCCTTGGTGTTTTTGCTCACTTAACATGAAATATGTAATGACATAAATCCGAGTTCAGGTTATTCTCAGACTGGTCTGCAGTATCTGGCTGTGCCCAAGTGGTGTGGGTGGTGGCGTGGGCTCTGCCTGTGCTCGTAGCAAGTGTGCCAGCATCACCCCAACCTTGTTCACATTTTATTTGCTCTTAAGGAGTGAGAGCGTGTTATGGATCCAGATCCTTTCACCCCTAAGGCTGGCTGTGCCCCTGCCCCGGGAGAAGACTGAATGGTGAAGGCAACCTTCAGCCTGGAGGCTGGATGTCAGCAATTCATACAGATAATATGGAAGAACAGAAGCCTTGGGGAAGGAGGAAGAGGTGGGGTATTATGAGAGGCAATGATGCGGTTTGCCTGAATGAAGCAAAACATATTTGATGAGAAGACCAGAACTGTTAAAGAGGGGGAAACAGCTTTAGCTTATTCTCCCCCTGCACCAGAGGAAGCCAACAGTTTAGACTTAAAGACCAACCACAATCTGGATGTTTTGCAGGGCATCCCACTGGAGCATCTCCCATTATACTGCAACCATTATACCGTGAAAAGAAGCTGCTTGAACAAGCTTTTGGCATTTCTGCCTTCCTGAGGTTGCCCTGTCTGTGTCAAGGCAGACCGAACCATTCCGAGGTATTACCAGGGCTGTGCTCGTGGCACAGCTGGGTTCCTAGAAAGCCAAGGGAGCTGAGGGATGAAGGGACCTTGTGCAAGATGCCTCCCAGACACATGGGAAAAACGGAGCTTGGCTACATCTGCTACTAAAGCCATGGCTGCGAACCTCTGTTTTGCAGATCCCAAGGGGTGCTTCTAAAAGCTGAGTGAAAAGTGATGAAGAAAAGCAAGTCTACTGCCAGCAGGCTTTGCTGGCTGTGGAGGGGTCCACATACCCTCTGAACAGTGCTCAGGTGTCCACACGCAGAATACAACTGAGCTGTCTGTTTGAAAGCTTTTGTCAATAGGTGTCACTGCTCTGCTCTTCCCCACTCAAATCACTCTTCTTGCCATTGGCAGCACGGAAACAACCACCTCACCAAGCAGAAGTCACTAATTTTACTGGTAGGCATCTGTACTTACCGAACTTTCTCTCCCTTATCATCTCCCTCTGCTAATTTCTGCGTTTCTAAATCTCTCAAGCAGCGAATGTCCTACCTTTCCTCTTGGGAAGCTAGCATGCAGCCCATTGCTAAAAGAAACCAAGTCTTTCGAGCTTGTATTTGGAAGACAAGGAGGACAGTGGGCATGGGAAACCCAGCTGAGAGCGTTTGCTGAAATTCTTGCTGCTGCGACAGGCCCTGGCTCCTTTATGTGGTCTCAACAACAAAACACAGAGCAGGGAGCAATGCAGCGTATCCCACCAAGATTGCAGAGGCTTACAAATAAAACTTGACAAAGTCCTGGCATGATTTATGACTACTATTTTGGGTTTTGGGAATTAATGTGAACAAGGAGATTTATCTATCGGATGCGTTGCATACAGAGAGGCTCTGAATTGCAACTCCTGTTCTACTTAATATATGGTAATCCATGCAACTTTCCCATTCCTCGGTAAACACCCAGCATTCACGCAGATTCTCCTGTCATTTTAAGTGAGGTTCGCCAGTAAAAACTGCCACTTTTCTAGTAGCTTGCAAAGTGTGCAATTCCGTGGGCTCAGGGAGGTCCCTGCCTCCTGAATGCAGGTAAGTAATACATTGATGTCCTGAAGCTTGCAAGGAAAAAGCAAAAATACTCTAAAAGAAAGTATTCATCTGTGTTTACAGCGGTTTGTAGCACTGTCTGATACTGTCAATACAGATGTGCCAAAGCAGCTCCAGCAAAGTATTACCACGCTGTTCAAAGTGCAGAGGAGGTGTATAGCAAAGCACGCAGAGATGGATTATTTACAAGCCTTCATTAAGTCAATCAGTATGGGAAAGGGGTCATCATCAAAAAAGAGCATGGGAACTACTGCGATAAAAGCAGCCAAGGCAGAATTAAGCTCTAGACCAGCCTGTGTTCCATGAAACAGCATCGTACCTCTCCCGCTGGCAGGATTGTGTTACATGAGGCTACCCAGAACACGCAAGGCAGCCGTATCAAATCCCTGATTTCCACCAGGCTGGGCTGCCTCCGCATCCTACAGGCTGCACGGCCACTGGTCCTGGGCTCAGCTGTCCCTGCATCTCCCCAGGGAATGGGATGCAACACAGCGCAGAGCATTTGGGCCTGCCAGCTCCGGAAAGAGCCATCACCGCTCTCACAGCGTGTTTGGCAGTAGGCAAATGGCAACGAACTTCGTCCTTGCCCCTCCTAAGGCCATTAGGGATTGAAGCACAGAGCACAGCTGAGTGCTTTTCCAGTCCTTTACCTTGTTCGTGCCATCACGTTGTTCTTCTTGGGCTGCTGATTAACCGGGCTTCCCATGTTGCCGTTCTTCAGGGAGCCCTTCCGAGCCAGCTCCCTCTGCTTCTCTGCATATGGGATACAAAGGGGAAAAGAAAAATTAGGGCAACAGCCTGGCTGGCCACCATACAGCTGCAGAAACCCAGATTTGATAGCAAAAGGCATAGCAGAATTAATAGCAAAGGACATGAGCTCTCCCACCCCCATGAAGGGACACTGCAGAGGCCCAGATGAGCTGTGTCCCATTGCCTCCAAGGTTCACCAGGGGCTATAACTAATGTACCTTGACTCGTGCCAGCTTGTTGACAACACCACACTAAGATGGTCAGGGAGCCTCTGGATAGGACCCATCTGGGGCAGAGAAAGGGCAGAGACCTCGTCTCTATCTGTACCCGGCTGCTGTATGGACCCCAAAGCTGTGCTTTGTGCCGGGCAAGGGGATTTATCCTTCTACCTTTTCTCCTCCTAATGAGGCTGCCACTAAGGGCCCCAATGGGGCTAGAAAAGTGTCTCCATCAAAGCAGCACCATCATTTAGTGTTAGCCCAAGCTAGCCTGACACCAGGCCTGAGTTATTTCTGTTTCCCCAGACAGTACCTCACCAGACTAACACACCCTACAGCAGAAAAGTGTTGCTGCCTTCCCTGCATCTCCTCCTGGCAACCTGTGATGTCCCCCGTGTGTCTTTCTCTTTTATCTCACATGGATTCTTGGGAGCTTGCTTTATTAAAAAAAAAAAAAAAAAAAAAGAGAGAAACATTTTGCAGCTGTATTTTTAAACAGCATATTGTTGGCTTAAATTTTCAGAGGATGTTCTACTCGCTGCTGAAATGTACCTTAAAACATGGACAGTATGTCAAGCTTTCTTTATGTATTCAGTGCAAGAGGGAATTTAAATTAGCTTCTCCTTTAGGAGATATTATTTCTCTTAATAACTTCTCACCACAGGATCACAACTAGAATTCAGGTCCAAAAGCTAAGCCTTCTGCAGGTATCCAGTGTCCGTGCTGTATTAATACAGCCCTGCCTCCAGCAGGGATCGGAGCCCATGGATGATGGTTTTTCATATAAACTGATATTCAATTTTCTGATTCAAAGTCCTTCCTCGTTTCTTGTGGAAAAACAGTTGGGTTGAGTTAGCAATTAGCTGCAAAAGTTGAGCTAACTGCCCCAATCTCATCCTGCAACACCAGACAAGGCTTGTAGGGAAAAGCTGAGCGTGGGGCAAGTAAGGCAGGAAAGGGCCCGGTTAAAAATGTTCTCGAGAGTGTCAGAAAATATTGGGAACTATTTCTGTGGCACACCTGAATAACAGGGGTTTACCAGACTGCTGGCTGGGGAACCTGAATAGAGAATTCGTTTTGCTTCTTGTTCCCCGGCAGCATGTGAAATGTGCTGATATATTTTTTTCTCTTGCAGATTTTACTCCCCTTGGAGAGAAAAGCACCTTTTCCCACTTGCCATAGAAAAGCAGTGTGCCTACTGGGGTGTACAAGTGCAAGGTGGGCCGACTCTGCCTCTTCTACATAGGTAAGAGCAGGGGGGACATTATGTCCAAGGCTGCCTTTTTTGAGGGACAAAGAAGCAGCAGAGATGCCTCGAGAACATGATGGTGGCTGAGGAACCTGTAGAGAAGAGCACATACTCATAGAAACCTTGCCCAGCCCTGCTCCTGCTGACAGCAGCGGAGAATAAATGCTCATTGAACTTGGCAGGAAAAGGATCGGATTAATAACTCTCTCTGGCATGAGCAACAAAAGAGAGTGATACAGAATTGAAGTCAAAACCTTAAATCAGAGTAATTTCTCAGGACTGGAACTTGCAAATGCATTGGTTATCTTTCTCCAGACTAAAAGGCTGGTATTCTGCAGGCCACATGAACTTTGCTATTCAGACACAGAGAGATAAAGCAGGATTTTATGGAGGCAAATGTTTACAACCCTAAATACAAATCAGCTTCCACCCACCTACACCAGAATCTCCAGCTCTGACCACAAATACACAGTGCTGAGACAAGCTGCCAACGCTTTAAGAGGCTGTATAATTCACAAAAGGCACCTGATTCAGAAACAAGGGTACAGGTTTCATTTTCCGTCAAGGCAGTTAAGGCATGCCTGTGCCTTTTAAATGGACCGGTGCTCTCTACTTGCTATCGATTGCTTGGTACGAGCGCTAATGCTCTTCTCCAACTCAGATTACTCATACGGCTGATGAATCTGGACTTTGCTAAGTGGCTTTTTCCTACAGTAGGTCTCTCCACGACTATTTCTATGCTATTACTGCATGCTACTGCAATGTGGGGTGGGTCTGAACAATATGAGATTTCCTTTTTAACCCCTTTTTTCACTTATTTCACTTGGAGCGAACCTTCCCAAAGCAATATAAAGCGTAGTAGGAACATCCATGCTTGTGTCCCCAGCCAAATTTCTTAAGCACGAATCAACAGTTCATCTCCCTCTTAGATGCTATGAACCCTGAGTCCCTGGTGGCCAAAACGCGATGGCTAGCAGTGGGAATAGGAAGTCAACCCAGTCCCGGTGTGTTAGGACAAGCTCCTGGAAGGTGATGGAGATGTGTATGAATCATGTTAAGCTTTGAGGCAAGGAAACCCGCTCTCTGAGCTTTAAAAGTATGAACTGCTGCTACTTCCACCATCACCCAAAGAAGCTGTTTGGGTGCCAATCTCCTGAAGAATTCTGGGCTATAAATTCCAGCCTAGCCCACCAACCATCAGGTCCATCAGAATGGGGAGACTTTCACTGTCCATTTTCTGCTCAGTGCTTCCTCCTGGCGTAGCAGATGGAGCTTGTGAACTCCATTTCTATGTAGTGAGCTCTTTCCCAGGCTTCCAGTTCTTGTGGTTTTGTCCCCGAGATGTTCCTTTAAAGGCCAGGGCCCTACACTCTAAGTACCTAAGCTTCTTCTACAAATGTAACTGATTCAGGCACTTCTGAAAATGTTACTTTCAGGGTCCAACTTTTCAACAAAACCCTGCAATTTCACAAATTTAAGTTGTTCTCACAGAAGTGGCCATTAAACACATAAACCAGCACTGTAAAGAGAAGGTGAGAGAAGGACACAATCTAGCCTTGGTAAGTAAATGGCATTTTTCTTTGAAGTCTGACTCATATTGGCTGATGCTACACCCACATGAGCATGAATCCTAAGATCACAATCCTCCACTGACCCAGCTGTGTTAACCTTTGTGTGAAACCTGGGAACCACTCACCTGGGCAATTCTCAGGGAATAAAAAACTAAGATGGTCGTTCCTTCTGAGTCATCCCAGACTCTCCGATATGGTAGTCAAGTACTCCCCATTGGACTTAGACGAGGTCTGTGATCCCACATGACTCCCCCAGCCTCAAGGTCACTGCTTAGCTTGAGACACTGGGGGCATGGACCCACCAGAGAGGACAGGCATAGCTTGTCCTCAGCACCTGGCAGTTTCTGGCGCTGGCTATGAAGAGGCTCTCCATGTCCAGGACTGACTGTGCTGCCTGCAGCGTTCCAGTACCTGAAATAAGCTTTCAGGAAGGCAACACAGCTTGATGGAAAATTGATGCTGACCCTACAAAACTGCCTACTTCTGGGCAACTCGTGGGCACCGGAAGAATAAGGAAGGGTTAACAGGTCTGCCAAACACAGAGAAAATGAGACATACAAAAACTAATGAAAAAACAGAAGACTGTGATTTCCAGCCACTGGTTATTTTGTGTCTGGTGAGTGTGCTGTTGGATGATCAATAAAAAGCTAATACAGCAGAGACACAAGGTGAAGGACAGCGACTTGGAGACGGGGAAGCCAGAATGAAACAAGGCTGCTCTCCAGCTACTTCAGAGAAATCACTAACTGCTGGCAGTAAAAAAGCAGTATAACAGCAGAGCTCCAACCATGCTCTTTACATGGCATGTGCAAGTATTTGAAATAAATTGTTTAGCTTTCACTTCATGTGGCCCTTCTATTTTTTACTGTTGCACCTAGTGAAATACTCACACTTGCAGTTTGTCACTCCACTTCCCATGACGCGGTTATGGGTGACTGAGCACACTGTGAGTACGGGTGTAATGGCTTGCAGAGCTAACAGGAAATCATTAGCAATACCAGCAGGGCTGGTACAGCTGGGGAGAGACAATTTTACCCAAATCCAGGTTCCTGCTGGCTTTTTACTGATTTTCCAGAGAGACACTTCCTTGAAGAAGCAGGATAGAGCAGAGAAGGTTGGGAGGCCATGAAGCAGCTTGCATGTACCTCTGACATTAAGAAGGAAGCTCAACTAGGAATCTGAAGATCCTGCCTCATCATTATCAGGGTTGTTGTGTTGGGTAATCTACCTGGCTCCATGCTTGAGTGGAGCCAAGCAGCATTAGCTTCTGTTTCAGTGGAGGGCTCGGAGAACAGAGACAGCTGTGCTGTCAGCCTGACGCACTGGGGAATTTGCCTGCACCAGTTTCACTTAAACTAATCCTGGACATTATGTCAGAAGAGGAACAAGTGGAGCGGCACATGTGTGTGCTCGTGTCTGTGTGTGTATGTGAGGAGGGAGGCCAGGATCCTTTTGACACCACTATACTGCTCTGAACAGCATGCAGGACAGCCTTTCGTCTGGACCTGCCAACCACCATACCACATCTCACCCCTCCTTTCTTGTCCACCTTGTCACTTCATCTTTAAGACTCTTTGTCCGCTAATGACATTAAAATAATTTAAAAGAAAGAAATTTGCTCAACAAGCAAGCCGCTATGTTTGTGCTAGCCTCACGCTAGCCTGTTCTGCGTGCTGGCCCCACCTGAGCCGTTCAGCACCTGCTCCAAGTGCTGCTTCAAGGTGACAACAGCCGAAGAAGCCCACAAAGCTTTCAGTAAGGCAGGAATAACACCTAAGTATAAAGGAGAAGAGGAAATGCATGCTGCAGACACAATCAGGACCATAACTGGACCAGCCTTGCGTCCTGTCTGGTAATGGTCTTGTATTATAGCTGCACACAAAGGTCCGAAATAAGCTGGTTCCTCAGCATGCTAAGCACTCAGCAAACTGTCCCTGCCCTGGTGTGCTTTCACCTGCCTGATTTAGGACGTGTCAGAGGATGGGCAAATAACTGCATGCTGACAAATGAAGCACACTCCCACAGGGAGCCTCTGTTAGAGAAAGTCGTGTCTAGGTTGAGAGGGGTTGAATTTTCCCCTTACCACTGGGAACAGCTACAGCCCTAACAAATGATTTCAAGCACTGCTGGATTACTTAGTGCAGTTTAAAATGGTTACCTGTTCAGCTGGCTGAATGTGTCTAGCTGCCTTATGACGAGAGAAAATAGTAATGGAGCATGTGAAGCAGAATGGACTTAACATGAATGTGTTTACGTTAAAAATCAGACTTGAATAAATCCTTACAATTACTCCTCTGTTTTCAGTGTTTAAACTAAATAATAATCAGTTTTAATAACATTTTCCCATTTTTAGAAAATTAAATGCTGAACAGCTTCTTTGGTACATGTTGCTATGTAGGGGGACAATGGTTTTTTGCCTACACTCTGCCCCAAGCCAGAAATGGCAGAAGTAGCCATATGCTTCAGTCTCCTGCAGAACTGCTCCTCCTGCGATACCAGGCAAAGCAGACAACCCAGGAGTTTGGTGAACATCACCCTGTACTACGCTAAAGAGCTATTTGGAGCGTCAGACCTCCCCAAACCCACAGTTCTCATGCCAGTGGGTGACTCTAGCTATGGTCGGACAGCGGGGGGTGGAGAGTGGTGTTCGGGATGCCATCGCCTCTCACTGCCACTGTGCTTGAGACTATGTGCATCCCCCTCATCTGAGGCAGCCTGATCGGCACAAACGCCATTCAGACGAGGCAGATTTGCTTCCTTTGCAGTGTGGCTGGAAGCACGCAGATGCTGGCTGCTCCCGTCTCTGTGCTGAGAGCTGCTGGATGAACCTCGCTAACTCAATTGCTTGAGAACCCCAAGCAGGGGGAGACGGAGCTTCCTGCTATGGGGACAATGCAGTGTGGGTCTATTTGCTGCAGTGGGAAGACAAAGAGAAATTAATTCGTTGTGACAGAGTTGTATTTTTTCATCTTCACGGTCTATGAGACAAGATTTTGGGATGCATTTGCCTTTCTGCCCCCCACAATCAGCCGAACCCTTTCAGAGGCTGAGGACTGCAGCGATTCCCTCATGAATTCTACCTCTGCAAGCCGAGAATTTAAATTACACAGTAAATAAAATTAATCTGTCTACTCAGATCCCACTGAATGATGAACAGAGTCGTGAGCAAACGGAGGGAGAAAGAACGAAGTGCTGACTACAACTTCCACTTCCAAGCCCAAGTCTCCTGATTTCAGCTCACTTGCATCATTTAGCTCAGGGACATTAGCATGCATCTGGTTAACACTGAAACCTTCACTACCTTTCACCTCCGACAGAGAGTATTTGTCAGCAAGGACTGTGTCACTTCTTGGAGAGATTTCAAGGTACGTACATCAATAGGGGCTTTGCCTGCAGGCTGTATAGAAAGGGAGGTATAAGAAAGCTGTGTGCCACGCTGATCCCGGAGAGGGCTGTGCTCCCTGGGGAGATTTGGAGAGTGTAAGTGCGACGACAGGGGTGGCATTAGTGCAGCTGACGGCTGTGCCTCCCTGCATCGCAAAGAAAGGCAAAAGAAACACAATTTTTACTAAACAGGGTTAGCAGAAACAAAAAGGATCTGTCTGCGGTCAGCCCCCTGCTCTGAATAGGGGGAATACGGTTTCAAGCTGATATACACTGGGCGTCAGCGTTGATTATTCAGGACAGGCCATCTGAATCAGGATTGTTTCATCCAGCTTCAGAAGACTGTTCAGATAAGCAAGGCTCAGATAGATAAGTCAGCCAACTACCAACTTGGGCAACACAGTGAACTATGTCTAACTGTGAGAACCCCCAGAGCAGGTGTATAAATCTGTCTCCCAAGGTCCCTCTTGGACCAGGTTTTAAACATCCAAGTAGCTGCATTTCCTTATGTTTTATTGATCTGGCTACTGCTCTGTCCTTTTGGCATGGCTGAGAGCTGGCACAAACACCAATGGGCTTGGAGTGGTTTTAAGCTCCCTGCAGCTCCCAATAAGGCCTGAGAAGACAAAGAACTCGTAAATGACCTAGGAAGTACAAAGACGATGTTTGCATCTCGTATTCAAGGATGCAGCTCTCAACTTCTCATACAGGAGCTACCACAACAAGCAGACAGTGCGCTGCACGCAGCGCAACACAGGGCTCACTCTGGGGCTCATTCTGGGGTGATGCTCACCTGGGGCGCTGCCTGCATGACTTACAGAGGTTTCTCATGGCCTGGATGATGCTACTTTTTGCGTTTCCCTTCAGAAAACACACACCAAACTGAAGAGCCACACTATTCCTTATCACAGAGGAGGACAGGTAAATGAGTGCTGCAGTCCAGACCAAAGCTATCATGTACTTACACCACAGGCATCTCGAAAAGTGGCTTTATGTTCCAGCAGCGTGTCCCCGTCCCCTAGCCACACTATTCCAGCCCCAAAGCTCATTTGTCTGACCCTCATGTGAATATAGGAAGGAACGACTTCTCTGTTTACATCCACTACTGGGCTTAGACGCGTAGGAGAGCAGGGCATCCAGTGCAGTTAGCTGTCTCGCAAAAAAAACCTTTTTGCTGCACACTTCAGGGAAAAAATTGACATTTTGAATACAGAGCATTTTACCTCTTCATGGCACGACATAATCGCGAACCATCTTTGTAAAACAGTGAGTTGTATTTTACTGCCAGGAGGAAGTATTCAACTGGTTTACCTTAAAGTCACGTAGAGCATCTGTGGCAGCAGGCAAGCAGAGAACGGGGATTCCTGGCTCCCAGTCCTCGGCCTGAGCTGTCTCTGCAGCCATTTTATTTAGACAGGTTGTGACTACGTAGCAGCAGGCAGCAATTCATCTCTCTTCATCTTTGAACGTCTTTCTGTAGTCATTTCAAAGGCAGCTATTGTCGCAGCTCCCAGCTCACAAGGGCACTTTGTTGTGATTCAGCCTGTGCTTTTTCACTTAGTTTTTAAGGATTAAGACTTTTATTCCTGATGGCTGCAAAATACTGCATATAAAGATTCCATTTATCACTGTCAAAACTGGAATATCTGAACAGTATTCAGTTTTATCTGATTTTTTTTTTTTGATTTTTTACATTTACCTTCATTTATTTGATATTTTCATGTACTTTTCAAAGAATATTTTTCCTGCCAGCCAGAATAACAAAGTTAGATATCTGGGGATTGTCTGCATCCTGGCAAGCCTAGCTAAAAAGTTTCAGTTTATAAACTGAACTCTACAAAACATAATCCATAAACCTGAGCTACTCTTTCCCTTAACATATTTTAAAGGGACAGAGAGAATAAAGTTATTTTACCTGGAAAGAACTTCTGCAAATGCCCCCTCAGAATTTCTACTCAACTGAACAGATTTAAGTCAAAGCAATTTGCTTGACCTGGCTGGATGGTGTAGGAGAAAAAAAAAAGGGACAAAAAAGTAGTCTATGAAGTGCAATTTAACTCTCTTCATATAAATATCTCTCTTCATTTAAAGCACCACTTACGCTAAAGGCACAGTCTATCAGATAAACAGAGTTGATATTAGTGCCCACACATTTGTAATGGGTCCTGATGTTCTGTGAAGAAGCATTTAAGGTCACTGATGCATGTAGTAAGTGTGATGTGTATTTAGGAGAGCAATAGTACAAACGTGCTTAGCTGAATACTCATGACCTTCGGTTACACAGGATGTCATCATACAGTGCATATTTGTATAAAAACCACTCAAATAGAGTCTGACATAAGTAGGCTTGAACTGCATACACTTAAGTCAAATGTCCATGCCTGCATGAGTGTAAAATACACACTAAACGATTGGTCTACGGCAGAGAGCATGTGTTTTATAGCCTATATAAACTACAGATTTGATTTATTTTTAATATGTTGTCACTGGGAAAGCTTTCACTGGTTGGCAGATACCACTGCTTGGAATGACTTGTTGAGTTCCCATCTAGTAGCCAAAACAAATAGGGACAGATGTGCTAATGCCACAAGCAGCCCGTGAGCTTGGAAGGGACTCGTAGCTTGCTGACTCCAGTATCCTGCTGGGAAAGGACCCTTGGACTTTCCTTGTCCCCAGGACTGGACTGAAGTTGACAGTCCCAGCCCTATTTCTGGCTTTGATTTAGCAGCAAAATGTCATATATTTGATCCATGCTCTTTTGTCATGTGCTGTATTGGGTTTCTACAACCCCATGCATTTCAAACAAAATTCCGTATTTTCTACCTAATAAAAAGAAAGCAGATGGAGAAAGGCAACCAGGCTGATAAACACAATGAATGGATGAATATTCCTCACCCCACCGTGCTTTGAGAAATCTCTGCTCTGCAGTTTGATACCTGCTGCTTTCTTCCCCGGAAAAGGGAAAGAAAGAGTGTTGCTACCTTAGCATGTCACCCTCCAAACACTCTGCTCCCCAGAAGAGGACTTTCAGGCACTGTTTCACCAGATGAATTGCCTGTTTACCATGAATCTCCACGGGAGAACAGGATATGTACAGCCCAGGGTGCCTCTTCCTGCTATTCAATTTATCAGCCCCAGTCCCAGGTACTTGGATCAGCGGCAGCTCAGCCAGAGAGCCTCAAACCTGCTCCCATAACAGGATTACTGACCTCATCTCTCCCTTGGCGAGACCGCCTTTGCCTGGGAATTTGACAAACAGCCTCAGAGCACAATTCGTTATTTAATAAATTTATGATTAACCAATCTGCTGATTAAGCTTTCATTAATTAGGTTGGCATGAATTCTATTTCAGAGGGATAGCGGCCCCTAATTTAATACATTTCCTCTTGGAGCAGGGTCGTGGATCTCCGTGTGAGCCCTTGTGTGTGGCATGCCCTGACACCTCTCTCTCCTGCTGCAGAAGTGCCTGCAAGAGCTGTTTGGGTGGCACCTGGGGCTGCTGCCAGATCACCAGGGCATGGTGGCCCTTGAGGACAGCTCGGCATTGCAGCCCGGTCATTATACCTGGTGCAGCTCAAAGACTCCCGCTCCTCTCTTCTGAAGTCTCGCCAGGCAGTGCGGAGAGAGGCAGGCAGGGCTAATCTAGGGCAGCCACAGACCTCACCAGTGCCATTTCAAAGAGCCTAGCCTGCCATTTTGATATCCACGCAGCTCTCATCTGGATTCGGATGGGTGGCCCACCCCAGGGAGGAGAGGGAACTCCTTTTCTCTTTCTCTTTGCAAAGAGTTTAGAGAAAGCTCATGGCTTCATCTCTGGCTTTGTCCTTTGCCGCATGCTCTGAAGGATGGGGCTCACCGGGTGCTGCGATCTTCCTGTAGGGTGCCTCAGCAGAGGGGGCAGGATGCTGCCACCTTCCTCCTCCAGCTTGGACCCTGCTTTGGTAGAGAAATCAGAACTAGGCTCAGGGATTAGTCCCAAACTATCATAAATGACTAAACCTTTTCCCATCCTCAAGGGATCTCTTGTCTCCGTTCTCAGGTAGGGCTGCTATCTGTCAGTGTTACCCAGAAGAGGATGGTGGAGGGGATGGCAGGATGCTGCTGCCACCTATTTTATGTTCCTTAATGTCTTCCTCCTTCCAGGTGCAGGGCTGGGGGTTTGGCAGCTGCCTTTTACTTCTACCTCTCAAAGGGATTGGTGGCAAAATACAGCCATGCCTCGAATGGCAGAAAGAAACAGGTCTGGCCAGAGAAAACTTACGTCCCTGCTGAAACCCCTGAGAAAGGGGCTTGAAAGACAAGATGAAAGACAAGGCTGCTGGCTGCAGCTGCTTTAAGTGCCACAGGAGGGGAAGAGGGCTGGGGGATGAGAGATGCCATCCCAAACTGCAGAGCTCTGCAGCTGGAAGCCAAACGTGTGCTGCTGAGCTGAAGCCTCTGCCAAAGGAGCGGCAGCTCCCACGGCAGGGAGAGCCCAAAGGGATTCAGGGAAAGCCTGACTCATGCTGAAGATACCAGTAACGTGCAGGTAACGATGATGACAGTTCTTAACATAGAACACCGATGTCAATGAAACGTGGTTTGGTATTTTAATGCTGATGTATATTTTACATCTTTGTTACCCTCTGTCAGGACAGTGCGCGGGGCAGCGATGCTCAGAAGCGGTTTGCCAAGAGAAGCTGTCGGGCGCTGGTGTGCCGTTCAGGGCTGCGGGTATGGCGCTGCCAGCCCAGCGCCACTCACTGCCAGACCACAGGCAGCCCCACAAGAGAAAGGACGGGTGCTAAAGCACTGCTGGCCCAAGCAAGGTTAAGACTCCTTTTGGTGTGACTGTGAGTCTAGGCGAAGCGGGGGCAGGTATAACCTAGACCCTGAATGTCAGACCCTGCATCTAACTCCACACATTACTGAGCTTGCAAAGACTCACACTCTTCTGTCTTGCCGCAGCTAAAGGCCTAATGAGATCCCACTGATTGGCAAATAAGCCCACCTCCCCCAAACAGCAGGCAGGGGAGGTTCCTTACTGCCTCCCAGCTGCCTGCTCTCAACACCGTAGCAGTAAATGAGATTGCTGGCAAGGCTGCAGCTGCTGTGTCCCCACTCTCTGACCCACTCTCCTAAACGGCCCAGTGAGGCAGAAATGCTGGCAGAACCAACATTTTTACCTCCCTCCTCGATGGCCAGCTGTATGCACTGAAGGGAAGAAAAATCCCAGCTTGGATTTACTTATCAAAAGACCATTAGCTGAGGATTTTCTACAGTATTTTTAAGAGAAAAGGAAGGAGGCAAGCAAAAGCAATCAAGAATTATCATAGTTTCTGAGCCCCTTGCATGCCTGGGTCAGGTTTAGTGTTGGGCCACAGTGCATGCACGTTCAGCTTCACTTGGCACATACATATTTGTGAGCTAAAATCACCACCTGCATACAAACATAAGGCTTATTGTTGTGTAGTTACCTGTTTGGCTGCCTGACTGGAGCTAGAGATGAGATGAGAGGAAGAGAAGAGTTATTAAGAGTAGGAGAAAAGAGGAGAGAAACAGCCTGAGTGTCTCAGCAAGCAAGGCTTTATTGCAGAAGTGCTAAGGGACTAGTAAGTGTGCATAGAAGACATCTAGTTCCTTGCCTGAGGAAATTAATACAGAAAACAGACTGTGCATAAGGAGTACAGACAGCCAGAATGGTAGGTGTTTCAGTGTTACACAGTTCCTCTTGGTTCCAACTTCAGTTTGAATTATCTTTCAATAAATAAGATTTATAACAGGCTTTAACTTGTGTACACAGACACTTAAACACAGAGAAAGTGGGTGAAATTTAATGATGGGAAAAGTGGAACGAGGAGATGGTCAGCTTTTTTTCCCTGATAAAAACTTTGCCAGAGTCTGTGCTAATTCCAATCCCTTTAAAGGACTTTATAAGAAATGACCTGCCTGCCCTTCAGCCAGGTGGTGCTGCCCTGTGGACAGGCAGAGGTGAAGGGAAGGGAAGGGGAGATAGCAGCAGGGAGATGCTGGGTGGGTACCACATATCTGCTGATGGAACAGGCAGCAGGGTGTGCAAAGAATAAACCCTACAGACTCCAATTTAGAGCAAAAGACATGAAGAGCTCTGGGTTGTTATCTTAAGGCATGGTGGGATTTCAAAGGGCCTTTGCAGACATACAAGCTTGCTTCATTTTTCTTTATGCTATGCATTTTTTGTAAAGAAACTAATTTTCCTGTTCATAATCTGTTTTGAATCAAGAACACAGATTTCCATTGCCAACCAACTGTACACAGGGCTAGTAGTATCAACTGCCCTATTTTTTGCCTCATTATTTCTCTCCATACAAACCTCAGCAACTTTAAATCACACTGCATCTCAAATTACCCCGGGGACAGAAAATAAGGGTGATAGGATTATCTGTCCTGGAGACAACTTCAGTGTGAAGCAACATCAGAAACTCTCTCTGAACGCACGGGCTGGGGCATCCGCAGGAGACAGGGAGCAGGAATGCGGTATTGGTTCCCCTGAGGCAAGAAGTTCAAGCAAGTGCAGGGAGGATGAAGGAGATGCAGCCTATGTACACACACACATGCATGTTCAGTAACTCTCTCCAATCTGGAATCTCCTTCTTATGCACAGTATGCTGGAAAGAGCCTGGCTTTTGCCAAGACCCAAACAGAAATAGCTTTAACGCTTAGATTTCCTGACAGTCTCTCCACCCCACTGCTGCTGGCACACTCAGTGCTCAAAAAGGATGGGGAAAAGCTGGGAGCAGAGCGAAAGGGTGGCAGAAAACACCCTCTGCTTTCAACGGGCCCTTGTGGTTGCCAACAGCTGCCCTTGTGAGGTGAACGGAAGGGCAACGCCAAGCTTTGGGGAATAAAAATCCTTTAACTTCTCTCCAGGTCAGCACCAGTTAGAGATGTGGAGGAAGCCCAGGCACTGACAGCCTTGCCCTTTCCAGGGATGGCACTGAAGCCAAAATCTGGGGCACTGGGATCTGCTGAGCTGGGCTTCTCTCCTTGGGCAGCGCATGCACTGGGGAAACAAGAGGAAGAATCATCATTTCCCGATCACCCAGCAAAGCCATCTGATTGAGGGGATGTGTCGTGACTTGGAGCTCACAGTGATAAAAAATGAGCAGAGACAGAAAAACAACTCAAGCTGGCATTTTTCTATCCCCTGCATCTGTTCCCCAGGCACCTTAAGTCACTTTGGCTCATCCCAATGACAGAAACAAGGTTTCTTCATACGAGGTCTCCAGGGACCAGTAAAATAGATGGGAAAGCAAGCTGCATCTCCTCTCCTGACCGCACTGTGACGAAGTTGTCAGAGCAGCTCTGATGGCATCACCTCTGCAGCAGTATCTGGCGGCAAAGGCACGGAGAGCCATCGCTCTTCCGTATCCCTCTGGAGAGGACATTATTGGAAACCAGAGATGGAAAGTATTTTCTTCTGTAAATTGCATCAATTTGATGCTTACAAGCAGTGAACTGGAATAAATGAGAACACCAACAAAGTGCCTCTGTTGCTTCTGTGCTAGTAAGGGTGCTTTGCAACAGCAAATTCCAGTAACACAGAGGTAAATTTGAGGGTTAAACCTAACATACTTTGCTCACTGGAAAGGCCTCAGTGGCTGGGACAGTGACAGTATGGTTTTCTTACTTTACTTGCAGTGTTAAATGCACTCTGCTTACTTACTTACACTACTTACTTTCTGACCTTGTGAAAAATCATACTTAGGATTCACCGCTGGCTCCATCTGTTGCTGCATCTGCAACAGACCTCACGAAGGTCAACCAACACCTACCACTGACAGCGCAAGGTGGTGGGGACCTGGCCAGGCATCACCCTGAGAGACTTTGTGTTTACCAGGTACATCTGACCGTCTTCCAAGTGAAGACAAAAGCGTCCAAGTGAAGGGGCAAAGCGAAAGCCAGTGCTTGGGCAGATGGTACCCATGGGGCACTCTCCCTCTGGAAGTCTCTGAGGACCACGGCCACCCTTGAAGCCACTTGGGTGACTCCAACACTCCTGGACTGGCACAGACATCCGTATGTAGCAAACCCCAGAGGCTTTGAAGGACTGCCCCAAAGCAGAGGTTTTACAGTGGTGTCCACTTACAAATCATGACTTGCCAGTACTTACCCTTTCCTTCCACCTGACACAACCCTGTTTCTCCACAGAGCACAGCTCAGAGTACTCAGCCTTTCAACTGTTTGTTAACCACTGCTAAATGCCCTCTTGAGCACTAACTACATCATGAGTAATTAAGAAGCCAGAGTAAATAATTTGCTGAGGTGAAGGACTGGAAGAAATGTACTCATGAATCTTCATTTTTAGAACCTCAAATATTCTCTGCTTAAGGAGGTTGTTGGAGGTTCTCTGCTTAAGAGAGGTGGGGGTCGGTCTCTTCTCCCAAGTAACAAGTGATAGGATGAGAGGAAATGGCCTCAAGTTGCGCCAGGGGATGTTTGGATCTGATATTAGGAAAAATTTTTACACTGAAAGGGTTATCAAGCATTGGAACAGGCTGCCCAGGGAAGTGGTGGAATCCTCATCCCTGGAGGTATTTAAAAGACTAGTGGATGTGGTGCTTAGCGATGTGGTTTAGTGATGGCTTTTGTCAGAGTCAGGTTGATGGTTGGACTAGATGATCTGAAAGGTCCCTTCCAACCTAGGCAATTCTATGATTCTATCATTCTAATTTTTCACAATTCTGTGATTCTGCCTCGTATTACAGAGCTGGTCTATGAGGTTTGACAAGTTGCTTTTTTGTTGTATCCTGCCTTTGAAAAGTTTTAGTATTGTTTTGTAACCTCATTAGATGTAACAATCAGTTTTTCGTAAGCATCTCTTCATTCCCAACTCCAAAACCATGAAAGGGAATTTATTTCTTGTGGGCTACAGCAAACACATACAGTTTGCTCCAGACCAGCATTTATTTTTTCCCAAGGCAACCTTCACACCTTTAACAGTCTTGAACATCTGCCCACTGCCTCCACTCCTGCCCTAAAATCCTCATAAGATCAAAACAGTGTTTTTCAAGTTATCAAAATAGTAGACCTCATTCTCCAGGATGGATTTTAACTTCCTCTGCTTAAAATAGATTCCCCCATCCTACAGAAAAAATGCATGGGATGCAAATGGGAAAAAACATGGGATAGGAGGATTCATTAGGTTTTTTTTTGCTTCTGTTCTTTCTTATGATTATTGGTGGCATGCAGCAGGTAGGGATCTGTGTGTGACAGCCAGCCTCTGGGTCATGATCTTTCCCTGCAAAGTCCCTGAAAAATTCCAAATTATAGCAGAAAAAGTCCCTCTGCCAATTTAAGATTTAAGTGTGTCTTTTCCAATGGCTGGCTGACACATCACCAATACCAAGAAGACCTCAAATCGGTTGACAAAATGGAGGTGTTCCACAGCCGCCTCAGCAGCTGCTTGAAGTCACCTGTGCTGCAAAACACATGAACATCTTGTGCAAAACCTTGAATTTGGTTCTGCTTTGTAATATTCCACTCTGTGAATGCCCTTATTTCGCTAGGGTATAGTGGGTACAAGAAATCAGCTGCTTGCTGGTATTAGAAGATCACTCAGCATTGAGAACCATGGATAAAATGCAAGTCAGGGAACACATCTGTAAAAGAACAAATTGCTCTGTCTGTGCACTGGAGTCAGTAAGAGATATAAGCAAAAGGGAAAATTAGTTTTATTATGTTCTTAAATTCAATCACTGTACAACCGAGGAAGTTTGGTGAATTAAAGAGAAAGAACAGAGAGCAATACTTAAAATTTAAAAAGAAGAACATTTGTAATGGAGTGCAAATAAAGTAGCAATTGGGTTTCTCTTGTTTACCAGTGGACATACACAGTGCTTATGCCAGTATACGCAAGGTACCTAAGTCTACCTCTGCAGATCCTACCGTATTTGTCTTAGGAACCCAAAAGAATAACTAGGACTTAGATAGGCCTTTTCAGCAGTGAGTAGAAAGTATATGACATCTAAAAAAATAACTGGAGTCCCAACTAGGAATAGGATCACAGGATACTTCAATCTGGAAGGGACCTTGGGAATCATAGAATCATAGAATGGTTTGGGTTGGAAGGGACCTTAAAGATCATCTAGTTCCAACCCCCCTGCCTGGGCAGGGACACCTCCCACGCAAAGCCCCATCCAGCCTGGTCTTGAACACTTCCAGGGATGGGGCATCCACAGCTTCTCTGGGCAACCTGTTCCAGTGCCTCACCGCCCTCAGAGTAAAGAGTTTCTTCCTAATATCTATCTAAATTTCCCCTCTTTCAGTTTAAAACTGCTGCCTCTCATCCTATCTCTACACTCCCTCATAAAACCCCCCCTCCCGATCTCTCCTATAGGCCCCCTTGAGGTACTGGAATGTCGCTATAAGGTCTCCCCAGAGCCTTCTCTTCTCCAGGCTGAACAACCTCAACTCTCTCAGCCTGTTTTCATAGGAGAGGTGCTCCAGCCCTCTGAGCATCCTTGTGGCCCTCCTCTGGACCCGTTTCAACAGGCCCATGTTCTTCTTTTGTTGGGGACTCCAAAGCTGGATGCAGTACTCCAGGTGGGGTCTCATGAGAGCGGAGTAGAGGGGCAGGATCACTTCCCTTGACCTGCTGGCCTCCTAGGAGCTTTCTAGCCCAACGTCCCACTCAAAGCAGGATCAGTTATGGGATCAGACTGGGCTGCTCAGAGCTTTATTTAGTCAGGTTTTCAAAACGTTCAAGGATGGAGATGACACCACCTCCCTGGGAAGTCTTCCAGTGCTTGATCGTCCCCATGGTGAAAAAGGATTCCCTTAAGGTGATTAAGGTGAGAAAAGAAACAAGTTGGTAACGAAGTACCCACTAGATGCTACAGGCAATTTACTGCCAACTCAGGCATGTTGATATCATTCTTCACTAGTACAGATGAAGTTTCACATGAAGCTTTTCCACTCTTCTTACAACTCTGCAGATTATCCTGGTCATCTCCCATCTGATGGTCATTACCAGGTAAATGCAGAGAGCTGGCACTGTCTTTTCCCCTTTTACTCCTGCCCTTTTCCCTTTCTCTCTCTGCCCTTCCCTGAAGCAGAGGAGATTACAGCTTGGTTCTAGGTCAGATAAATGTCCTGTAGACCCCCTGGAGATACTTCAATTCACCTAGTCAATGAGACCCAGAGCAGCCATAGCCTTTTCTAATGCGGTCGAGACACTATTTTCTAGGGAGTTGGAAACTCCCGGGTAGCCATGAATGTTTAATTGCTGATAGAAAGAAGAACATGGACAACAAAGGAGCTAAGATCACCTCTGTGCTACTGATCATCCCCTTTCAATGAAGGACAGCAAAACTCAAGAATCCAAAGCCAAATTCAAGGACTGTCGTGTATCATAGCTCTTCTGCACATTGGCAGAAGTGAGTTGGCTATGTGAGCAGGGAGAAACTAAACCCATAACATCTGCCTGCACAGAAATAACTATGTCAAGGTTTTGCTTTCACATTTTGCTTCACCCCCTGTCCCACAGATTCAGCCCAGTAGTTAAAGCATTCAGGCAGAAAAAGGAATTGAACTTAAATCCTCCATGTTCTGGGTTAAAGTCTGCAGCTAAAAAAGGCACAGCTGTTTTGTGACTTAAGCCTCCCAAACTTTTTATAGCCAAAACCACCTTGTAAATTAGACATGAATTTGTGAACAGTTTTGGAACACCCAATTACGTATTCTTTCAGTGAACTTACAAAAAAAAAATAATGCTAGGGTTTACTAGGGAGTTTAATCCCAAGATACTTGTTTTTTCTTTAAAAATTGTAAGCAAAACCTGAAAATCTTAATTTTAAAAGCTGCCTCCATTCTGAACTCAAACTACCCATGCCTGACAGCATCACTTTAAATTTTAAATATGCTAGCCTTGTTCAAGACATATTTTTAGCAGAGTGTCATTCAGTATGTCAAACACGGTTTCTCAGATGAACTTACACAAAGTACAATTGTCCCACTTGTACTATTCATCTCTTCTCTCAAGTTCCTAGTCCTACAGCCAGTACTTAAACGAAATCAGAGCAAGTCTTTCTTTTTTGAAAACCTGCTCTTACTTCTGGTCCGGGTAGTGACAGGGGACAGAGAGGGGCTGTTTTCTGGCACGGAGCGCCTGGTGTTACTTGGGAGCTCCATTGCAGCGAAGGGGCTGCCAGCAGTCTGCAGCTCCGAAACACCCGATTAAACTTTCTTCTCACAGCCAGCTCACTGTTTACTCATAGCAGGAAGCACTTTTAAGCTCATGAGGCTCAGGAGCTAGACAGAAGAATTGCATCATTCCACCAAAAGACATCATCACCTGCTGACTTGATTGCACTGATTTTACAGCAGTGAACAAAAAAGAAGGTACATAGGTTGTGTGGAAAAAGTGGGGTTTGTCTTGCATTTAGAGCAGAAGGTAGAAAACATCAAAGTTATAGCAACCATAACAAGATGGTTTTGTGTTTACAGTAGAATTGCTTTAAAACCCTGCAGAGGATGTATTTTATTGTGCTATAAACAGTGGTACTTTACAAGACTGAGTTAAAACAGTTCCCCATTCACAAAGGCTTAAGCTGAATCAACTCAAGCTCTTCTCAAGGTAAGCAGCGAGAGAGAAAAAAAATGTACAGAATTAAAAAAAGAAAAAGAAAGAAAAATATTTGGTACAGTTCACAGGTGAAAGGGACATGAAGAGGCAGGCAGGTGTCAGTGAGAGGCCATGGCTCGGCTGTGCAGTCTTAAAAAGTGAGGAAGGATGATTTCACTGATATGGAAAGTGGGAAGAAACCTGAGAGAGAAGCAATTTGCAAAGTACAGTGAAGAGAACAGGAGTCTACTACTCATACTGTGTTAAGGATGGAGGCAGAGGCGAACAGATCGCAATGGTTACACAGGAGAAGCTGGAGATGATTCTTTCAGGAAATACATGAAGACTTGGATCTATCTGCCAAGAACATACTTGTTACCTCTCTCTCCCCTTGTAACTGGACCTGGAGAAAGGATGATGCAAATGCTGTCTATGGGGCACGCTTTTTCTATAGGTTAATTTAGAAAGGGGGGGGGGGGGGAAGGGTAAAATTTTTAAAAA
>VYZM01011897.1:92214-157748 GCA_013398915.1 Dromas ardeola | reverse complement strand
TGATGAACAATTCCTTGTTTTCCTTCTGGAAGAAGTTTCAAAAAGGGGACTACAGCTATTTTGCACAATACCAAACTGCGACATCTCATTTCCATGAATGATGCAATAAGTGCATATCCTCAGTCCAAGCTACTCAGCCATGATTCAGGCAGTAATTAAAGCTTTTTGAACGATAGTTGTGTTTAGCAACTGGAGAAATGGGATCAGACTGTCCAATTAACCGCTGTGACTTTACAACTTCTTAAATAAAATCTTATCTTGGTAAATACGTGGCATCTATAAAACCAGCTTTATTTTCCTCCATTGAGACCTGCTTTATAGAGAATGACTGCCAAGCGGAACAGGAAAAGAGCTGTGCCAGAGGCTTGAGGTTTTAAAGAAAAGGAGGAGAGGTGCCAGAAGGCTTTCTGCACACAGCAGAGCAGAAAGGCTGTGGCTGGTATGGGCTGTGGTCTTTCCTGCCTTGTTACTGACAGGAGTGAAGCAACTGTCAGGGAACAGGCAAAGCTCCCTTTTAGTCCCACTAGGACTAAGAAGAAGCCTCTTTGCACAACTAGTGCCACCGTCTCCACTGCAGCTTAATTCCTGGTCCTAAAACTTCTCCAGTGGTGTTGCCTGGTGTAAGGGGCTGGTGGTATCTCTGACCCCAAGATGAGATGCTGAGAAGAGCCAAAGCTGCAGTTGAATTGCTTCTACCAGTCTGCTAACCCAGGCAACAGCCTCTTGCCTGTGCCCAGCATAGGCCCATATTGCTCCATGACCTGCTCCAACTCATGACATCCTCATCTGTTCTGCTCTCCTACTGTGGCACACCAAGGTTTCTGAGCTCTGAGTCTCCAAAGGATCCTTTAAGATCTCAGAGAAGCAACACAAAGCTTTCAGGGTGCTGTAAGCATCCTCTGTGCATAAGGATAGCAGCTAAAAACCAAGAACTGCAGCAAACTTCCTATACCAGCACAAATCCCTTCCCTTTGAGAAGTGTGTATTATTTCTACTTAATAGAGCCTGATCTGCTGATGGAGCATTTTAGCCCCAATACTCAATAAGCGGACAGTAACCTTTCCCGGTTAAGAGCTGAGTGTGCAGTACAGAGAAGACAAGTCACATCACCGAATAGTCAGAACAAATTCAGTTAACCATTAGGTACTGTTTAAGGCTCATCATTAATAAATCATAGAATCATGGAATGGTTCGGGTTAGAAGGGACCTTAAAGATCATCTCGTTCCAACTCCCCTGCCATGGGCAGGGACACCTCCCACTAGACCAGGTTGCTCAAAGCCAGCTCAAATCAAACACATTTAAAAAATGCACCATCCAACACTGTCCGCAAATGCTGTGGTCTGTTCTGGAGCCAGTTTACATTAATTACACTGGGCTCTACTTGCTTCCCTTGAGTGCTACGGAGAAACTCATCTGCTTATGGAGACATCAGAAGGAACTACAGAAATAGTAACACCTAGGTGATTCAGAATTGGGAAACGTTCCCCTGCAGTGAGCCAGCGGATCAGGTGGAACCTGCTGGGTTCTGAGGGCACTGAGAAGACAGAAAACAGTACTATTGCCCTTTTCTGTGTTGATTTTGTCAAAGATGCCAAGACCTGAGCAGGCAGCCTTGTCAACTCAGCTGGCGTTAGTCTTTTTAATGTCAGGAACAAGGTGTAAATCACCTTCGGGGACATCACTCTCTTTTAAACCAGCTCTCTATGTACTTCATAGAAAACAGTGATGAGAGTAATACATACTGTGTAATGGGAACAGACCACCAGCCTATCACTGCTGGGGTTAGACTTTGCTAGACCAGGTCGTTTTTATTCTCATCACTACTTCAGTTACTGAATTTTTCCTTCCTTCTATCAGAGAATCTCAATACTTTGCCTTATTTGTTTTGCATCACAGCCTCTGAGCTGCTGCTCCTATTTGAGACGACAGATTATGGTGGGTCAGAAGAGAACCTGCAATTTACAGCTCTGCTCTTCTGCTTCAGGCACAAAACCCCCATTTAGACTCCAGATGCTTTGGTCCGTTCTCATTACAAAGTAAAATAATTTGTGTAGAAGCAGATCTAGCTTTCTTTCCTAGACTATCAGACCTGTAGGCACTGTAAAAATTTGGAGTGGCTAAAAGATGGCCAGATAATGCCCAATAAAATGATTCAGCTACCTTACAGACTCCTCCTTCACGACTTTTTACTTGAAGATAGCCAAGAGTGGTGTATGCAACACAAGATGTCAGTGGGTGTGCGTCTATTGGCTTGCGAGGCATGTGGGTACCCAGTAACTTGTCACGGGAGAGGTGGACGTATGAGGGTGGAGGGCTGGGAAAGGCTGGTAAAGCCCTGGTGGGATGGCATAACAAATCAAGCCAATTACAGTGACAGAAAGACAAGGCTCATTTGGTGAACGCCGTGCTGCATCCTGCTCATATCCATGTGCTTATGCTTCGCTCCTGGGATTTTCTGACTGGAACTTCCTTTCCCTCCATCTCACACACTGCCTCCTGCCCAGAGCTCTCTGCTGAACTCCAGTGAATCGTTCTGTTCCAGCTTCTCTTAATGGCTTTCCTGTTTACCCAAGTCTGTGTCAGCTACAGCGCCTCATGCACCTCTTCCTTTCTGCCTTCCTACTTCTTCTCTAACTAATCTGCAATAAAATGCCTGTCACAACTGTTTTCCTGCCCTCATCTTTGCTGCTCTGTCTGCAGACAGCTCTACTGTCCTTAATGTGACGCAGCTGTTCGCTCTCTCATCCCCTCCAAAAAGAGCCTGGAGATATCCTACAGGAAGGATGCTACAATAAATCCGTGTACGCAATTCCTCTTATAAATGGAAAGAGTAATAACACATGAAATAATGTTTAAATAAATTCCTCCCCAGCCCCAGGAGACCTCTGAGTGGTAGGCTGCACTTCTATCTTCATGAAGAAAATCAATAGCAGTGCTATATTGCCACTGCGCTCTGGCTTCTACATTACTCATCCCCCCGCTCCCCGTACAAAGTACAGACTGTGTTCAAGGAAATGCGTGCTCCCAGGGGAGGAAAACTGCTTTGTGCACTTAAGGTAATGATGTCACTTGAGGTCGCCATGCAAACAGTTATGGATATGTAAATCTGCAGTTTTGTCAATAGAGCTGGAACCTGGGGACCTAGCTTAAGAGTTACAGCTTTTTTATAAAATGTTTCCCCAATTTACCTACAGAGCTTCTTCCCAGAAACAACAGCTGCTGTACCTAATTAGCATTAATCGCCTTGTTACAGAACAGCAACTGGGAATAGTACAGTACTTGAGGTACTGACAAAAGGATACACTAATGGCATTGATTTGTCCAGTCTACTACAACCTCCCTTTATTATTCTGTTTTCTGTATGGAAAGCTTAGAAGTCACAAGCTGTGAAGCAGACTGGGAAAAGATGACGCAGGAAAGGAGCTACGGATGAGGTCAGGTATTGAGCAATTCAGCCTACGCGAGACGCTTGCTGCCTGTTCTTTTTGGGACTGCATCTCCCAGCCCCAGTTTTTCATCTTGACCTGCAGCAAGAGCAAGAGCAGTCCTGGAAGGGGATCCCTGAGCAAAGCATTTTTTTGAACTGCACTGAGGTGGGATGCTCTGCTGTGCGCTTTGTGGCTCTTCAATGGAGATGCTTTAAAATAAGATCTGAACCCACACCCAACCCTGGGACAGGGGGTTAAATAACTACACCAGTTGAAAGATCTGCCTCAGAAGCCACATGGGGAGAAAAAGGGAGCCTGTCCTTTACCAGTATTAGAGACCATGTGTAAAATTTCAACCAGAAATGCACCAATTTTGTTATGTTAAACCCTGAGGAATTTGTAGTTCTCAGCTCATTGATATTCCTGGTACTGCTCCTCACTGATCATACAGCAATTCAGTATCTGCCATGAATGCACAGCAGTGGGCTGGAAGGCAGGAGCGAACACCACAGATGTGTCATCAGCCTCTGTCCCCAAATGGATTATCTCCTCTGTTCACTTCAGTCTCCACCAAGATGGGACTCAGTCATAAATTAGATCCTCAGTTTTGTCCAAGTCAGGCACACCAGGGAACAACATGCTCTATTTCCTTACGATGGGGTTTCTGTTGCTGCTTTACCTCTACCAGAGTTGCTTGCTCTAAGTGAACATCATTCCGGTTACTTGCTTGAGGTTTTTGAGAATCTTGTTTGTTAACAAGCGAGAATCCAATAGCACAAGTAAAATAATTCAGTGCTTGGTAGTGGGTGCACCTATTTGGTGTCTCCACGCAGAATCCTCATCCTTTTCCTCTGTGGAAAACAGAGATATGAACTCCTCTGCTGCCACCAAGTAAAATCTTAGGTTAATTATACATGCTAAGATAGAGAGGTGGGACTGATACAGGAAGAAGCAGGAGCAGACAAGAAGCTTTGGTGGTCTCATCTGAGACCTTTCCTTGGAGGATGACCACCATGGTTATTTGTCAGAGAATGACGTTTTCTACCAAGACTTCCTTCATGTCTCCCCGAGCCATCTGCTTGGCTCTGGCCCCTCTGTCCCCGCTGTGTCTGGTCACTTGCTCTCATCTCCTTCTTGTCATATGGAAAGCCAAAAGGCCAGGCTGGGGTGACTCAAGAAGCTTTTACGCTCACCCTACCAATAGGTACAGGCTCCTGGCAAGCAGGATTTCCTTCCCAGCAGTAGCTGGGCTGTGGCTGACCTGCTCTAAGACCAATCTGCACTGTGTCTCCGAGAGAAAAAAAGCAACATACTGCAATGCAGCTGGCAGGAGGAAAGTGTTAGTATCGTATCCTATTAATTAATGAAACAGCTTTGCTCTGTTAGTGTTACAACAGCTTCCTGCCTCTTGAGGCAAGGAAAGTTTCTGGTTAGGGTGGTGGATTATATACTTGAACTACAGCAGCTTACACCAAAGGCAAGTTCATGACACTTGCTTCTCCTTACGGGGTTGACTAGTGTCAGCCACTGTGCTTTTTGGTATGAGGATAAATATCAGCATGAGATCTAAGCTGGGAGGGCAACCAAACGGTAGTTAGTAAAGCAGGAAAATTACCTGCTACATTTTACAATTCAGGTCATTTTTTTACAAGAAGCTTTGCAAAGAAAATCTAAAACAAAAAACCACAAACACTTTGAAGCCTGCATCAGCATGAACTAGGCTTCCTCTTGGTCATATGGCAGAAGACCACATCTGCATGTAGCTGACTCAGTCTTAAGGTGGGACCCAGTTTGCCTACCTTGGACACTCATTTTTCACATACTTTTAGGCACTCCACTGAGCAATCTTCCAAAAACAGTGCCTTATTCTCTATCTAGTGCAAGGAGAGGAGGTGCTTACATCTAAGGCAACAGGTATCTTGGAGAGATGAAGGCTGCTGTGAATGTCTCTGTCTGTCTGCCTCTCTCCCATTTGCTCATCTGCAGACAGGGATGAATGAGATTTACTTCCAAGCCCCTGGTGAGGTGGATGTGCTGATGAAGATGCCACTGCCGCAGTCCCTCATCGCCACTGTAGCTTGTTCTGCAGCACTCCAACCAATTGCCACGTTGCCCATTCTGTTTTAACACAAAGTGTCGTGTCACTGACTGCTAGGTAGGACAGACAGACTGTCTGGATGGGGATTTCAGTGCAGGGAACGGACATTAAAAATGCAAAATAGAAAAACAGATGGCATAAGCTTCATTAAAATAGTATCTTGTCTCCTGGGGATCCCGTGAGGATCTTTTGCCTTCCAGTGGATACAGAGCCCCTGAGATCTACACTTGGGGATTATTCTGTTCCTCCCTCTCTCCTTATCACAACTCTCTTCGGTTTTCAAAAGGCTTGTGGTATGTGCTCCATCTGGATATGCCGCCTAATAAGGATGTGCTGGAGACATCTCTTAAGCACTAATGTACACCCATCCCCCCAGTGCTATCAGAAACCTCCTTATCAAGTGATTGGAAGAAAGAAGCATGGCTGAGCCTTGCAGTTCCTGACGGGAAGACAAAGTGGAGGTGTTAGAAAAGTAAGAAATACATAATTAATATGGATATAATATCAATAAGGGTTTAACATGATGAACTACATGAACTGGCAGATGCTATTTCCCTTTGGTGTGAGGTTCTCTTCTTTCTGATGCAGCTCCAGCAGCAAGCTAAATGTTTTACTATTCCACTTATAAACCAGGTGTAACCTTTAGGAAGTCACTCGAAATATAAGCTACCTGGGAAGTTTTTCTTGTATCTCAGTGACACCCCCCGCCAAGGAAACACGCAGCCAAATGTATTTATTCAGAGGCAGAGAAACAACCAAGGGAAAGCCCATTCAAGCAGCAGGATAAATCTGTGTTCAGTGCGTGAAGCACAGCACACTCTTTCTGTCACAATTCAATCACTGCGGCCTCTGGAAGCAAAAGTTATATTCATGCTGGGTTGGTATTTAATTGAGCTCACTTGAACCAAGCTTCCAGCAAGCACATATGACAGATTTACATATGAATCTTCACAGAGTGAAAAAATGACATTTATCAACCTTCCATCAGAGCACTTGACATTTGAACAATTGATTCTGATTTAACAGTGAAAAATGCCACTATCCATATGGAAAACCTGCAATTGGATTAAAACCCTAGTCGCTACCATCCCCAACAATGGCGTCTGCCAGTAAAGCTATTAAACATTTATGTACTACCTTAACTTTGTCTAGCCTTAAAGAGATTAAAAACCCAATCCAAGTCCTGACAAGTTTAATGCAGAAGAGAAAAAAAAGTAGTTGGAGGAACAAGGGCCAGAGCTGGGAGATGCAAGCTATTAAACTGTTTGAAAATTGTAAAGGCTGGGCAGATTTTAAGAATAACAGGAGCGGGAGCTGATGTGGATTGAAGGCATGTTACACTGACTACAGACAATACCGGTAGTCTCATTCTGCCCCAGGTAACCTAGAGCTCACCTGGGGATGGCTAAGAGCAGACAGTCAATACAAATACCACTAGGTATGTGTTCACCTAATTAAAGAGTCATGTTGTTTCCACAGGCAGAGAGAGGTGTTTGAGCAGACTCCTCTCTGGAGACAAGGCAGGAAGATGCTCGTCAGCTTTGCAAGGCAATTAAGCAGGTAGGTTTCACCCACTATTACCTTCATAAACTCACTGTGGTCAGCACTGAGTATTCACTGGGCAGGAGCACTAGCTGGAAAGGAGGTCCTGGCAATGGTATATCTCTATCTACCGCAAAAACTGTTCAGACTCTTCCAATACCTCCCTTTGCCTCTTTACCGATGGATAGCAGCATTCAGCAGTGCCTAATGAAATAACATTTTCCCTGTGTGGGAAAGCAGAAGTTCTGGCAGAAAGTCTAATCATTCTGTTGTATCTGATCCTTGTAAAAACGCTGGTAAGCTCTGCAGAAGTGTGACTATGGTGAATTTTCATGTATTAGTCCATTTTAATAATTAGTTACCTTGCAATCAACTAATGCAACAGGCTTCCTCTTCCTTAGTCATCTCCAGTTGGTAAATTCCAGTTTATAGCATACAGATTTTCTCCTGCCATATTTTTCCCATTTCTATTATTCCATTTTTCTTGCTTTTTCCCTATGGTATTTCTGAGTCTTTGTTGTACTGACATCTCCCAAATACGCTATGACTAAGTTTTCTCTGCCCACTCGTGCTTTTTGTGTCAAAAAGTCATTAATGAACATACAAATGAAATGACTGTTGGAGAACTCCATTAGCAATGTCCTTTCTTCCAATACTTTCTCCTTCAACACTACCTGATGTGTTTTGAGTTCCTGGGTTTCTCAATCTACTGGCTTTGCTTAAGCACTTAGTTTATAAAACTGAGGTTTGTTACAGATCTACTTCAAATTATCTTTTCATTTAATTTGCATAAACTGAACTTGTTATCTCTGAATCCAAATTTATTTCCTATGATCAGATCTCCTATAATGTCCTCATGACTTACCAAAGCCAAGTGTAAAATAGCATAATTTCCTGTCATGTTAGCGAATCTCTGGAGAATATTTTTATTACCTAGAAATGCAAGAATATCTCATACTTACCAATAATAGTATCAATTGCTCTCCAACCTGACTCCTGATGTTAAATTGTCCAAAACAACTATTGCAGTAGTAATTATCTCTCTAATAACATTACAGAAGTCTCTTGGCAGTGAAAATGGATCCTGGTGCCATATGGCATGTTGGCAATGACAATCTTTTACCAAACTGTGAGCTGTGCTGTCATTAACACATACTGCTGCTCCCTGCCTTTTCCTGAAAAGCAGCCACTGGTTTGGGAGTATTCATGACTGTGATTGCAGGACAGATCTACTGTCCCAGTGCACCTGCTCATATCCTGTATCAGCAGATCAAGGTCCTCCATGTTGCTGCATTATCCTGCTGTGTTTGCATATCCAACTTTCTGTCTTCCCCTTCCTAGTCACCCTTTCACAAGATCTCGCCTATTGAACTACAGTTGCAGTCTAAGGGTCTACTCCGTGACATTCCATTCTGCAGTGCTATGACCAGATTTGTCTGATTATTCATTTTACCATATACTCAGGCAAAGCCTTGGTACTTCACAAGCACTTGCCAGCCTTTTCCCGGCGTTTCTTTAAGGCTTCTCTTATAAATGAGGCCAACACTAGCATTTGCGGTACTACTGCAGGTCCTCGGGTAAAACCTATCTATTGAGAACATCTCTTCATAATATTCACCAATGCCCAAACCTTCCCAAATCTTCTTCAAACCTTAGCTGTCTGCTGACTTTCCCTGTCACTCATTTGGTGGAGGCCAGAGCTATTCCACTGAACATGGGGGTACCCACTTCTTTCAGCCTCCCTCAACACGGCATAGTCACCCTCAGTCAGTTCCAGCAGCTTCCTCTCAATGTCATTTATTCTGATGTGAAGGATAACCAGCGGACTGCTTCCTGCTCCTATTGGGAATTTTTCCAGATTTAGATTCCCATTTTTTATCCATGCTCTGAGCAAAACGCACACAATTCCTTTGACTTGTCCTTCATCAGGATCTTGAGGCTGTGTGGCACAATAGTGGCTCAAGTTCTGGAGGCAGAACAGCCATGTGTGGATTGCTGTCCTCTTGTAAGCAAGTGTGTTGTGCTAACTGGATGATTCTGCTTGCAGAACTTAAAATTTTAATATTGCTCGGAAATAGCACGAGTATTTGTATGTGAACCTTTGCAGACCTACATGCCCTCCATCTCACAGTAACACAGCTTTACCTTTTCCTGGTAGTGGCCCAAGTCTCTGACCCTTTCCCTTTTGTTTGCAGTTATTGTGCCTTCTTTTCACAGTCCCTCTATATTATCTTCATTCTTTATCTGGCCAAGCCTTGATCTTTTATCTTAGCTTGATAAAGATCTATAGGTTTAAAAAGCTATGCCTTCCTTTCAAGGCATAGCTTGCTTCCTCTACCAGAGCCCAAGATATGGGGTCTTACATGTTTGTAGGTCAGTTCCCTCAGCAGCAGAATCACAATGATAAAACTGCTCTGCGAGTTGTTTGAGCTGGGTAGCGTGCTCAGCCACATGCATGGGGACCTGCATAAGATCCCACGAGCACCTGACCGTACTTCAGACCTTGGATTCAGCCTTTTCACTCTCCGTCAGCAAAGACTCACCTAATTTCACTTGAAGTGGGGACGGCTTATAGTTCATGGCTACAGTCTCTCCCTCTCTCGTATCACAATCTCTGTCCGAAATAGATGCAGCTGTTGGATCCTGTTAAGAAAGAAAACAAAGCAGAACAGTTTAGCAGTTCTGTTAAAAGTTATACAGTTTCTGCTTTCACTGGCTGTTAGGCGAGTCCATTCCCACCCGCATTCAGAGGGAGCAGAGAACACGCTGGTGTTTTGAACAGCTGCAACCCAGAGGCAAACCACAGAACTTTGGAAGCACGTTTAATATGCTAAAAGCACCTCTGGAAACGCCAGATTTCAACGTCAGACTTATATGATGGATGATTCTAGGAATATAATGTGGAGGGTGGGTTGTCTGTTCAAATTCAGCCTGGGCTGGCAGTAGTCCCAAAACGTTTTCATGTGAAGACTCTTTGGGGTGTTGTATGAAATGCATTTACAGCTTCAGCTGCGTTCCAAGTGGACCAGTCAACCTCATGATTAAAACTAAAAAGCTTATGACCACCTGTGCGAAAGTACAGCTCAGAAAGAGCAAGGATTGAATGAGTAGGAGAATTCAATCTCCGGCTCCTCTTGGGAGTGGGATGAAGAAGCCTGCCTGTCCCATGCTGGATCTATTTTGTGGCTAACCCGAAAGATTTAATTTCAGTATCTGTCAGCACAGCACCTTTCACTGTCACTGAAATCCCCCCAAAACCCAAAGCTCCCCAAACAGAGTCTACTCTATCATGCCTACATGCAGACAACCTAATCCAGGTAGTGTTGTACTTCATAGTACAGCACATCAAAGGATTCAGAGAGGGAAAAACTACCAATTCAGGCAGTTCTACCACTGCTAAAAATATATAAAGTCCTTTCACAAACCTGCTCAAACTATCTCTACTTAGCACCATAGTGAAAATTAAAATCAGTTTTCAAACATGTTCACTACTTCCCACCTAGAAGCCAGAAACTAATTTGAACATGCATATATATATATATACACATACATACATACATATGTAAATTTGGATGTATAATATGTTGAGCTGCACAGGGAAAACAAACACCCAATATTAGGTCCAATATCTGAAGAAACCACCACTTTGGAAGAAATGAAACAAAGCATCAGAAACAAAAAACTCAAAAATACCATTCCAAACTGGTGAATTAATACTGTCCGTTTCTCAGTTTCTGGAGTCTGTATTTTGTACACAATTCCTTATAAAAATGCAACCCATCATTTGGCACTGAGACCTGTATGCAAGGCAGAGTCACTGAGTTTCAAAGCAAAGTACCATAGCTGTTTGCTCTCAGTAGAAAAATCACTCGGCGAGCGACTGTCCCTTCCTCCCCAGCGCCTGCCTTCTTTCTGCAGTGCACATTAGCTCTTTTTAATACACTGTGCTTATGAGATAAAATGTGATTCTTGAATTAGGCTCTCTCTTCATAGAAACCAGCCAAATAACATATGTAGGGTTATAATGTTTCATCCAAATTCTGCTCCTTTGCACTACCCAGTAGACTTTGACAGTACTTAAAATGGATGGTGCTTACAAGACTTTGCATTCAATGACATTAAATAGATAATGCTGAAGCATATGCAATTCCTTTATTCTAATGCAGTCACTGCTGCACTTTTCCTCTAATGCAGCAGTTTAATGACTGGTTAAAAAGGTTAGAGCAGGTTGCAAACAAGCAAGCCAGTCTCCAGGAGAACACAGGCACAAGTGATGAATCACATATTTTAGGTTAAAAATCCTACTTTAATAACCACACTAAATGACAAAATACAGCAGTTGAATGGCAAAAATACAGCAGCTGAAATTAAATGAAAATAAAAATGAAGTGTTACACAGAAGAAAAACAATTTCAACTTTATAAATGAAAATGATGAGCTGTAGCTAGCTACTGTTGCTCAAGGAAGAGATCTCAGATGACAGGCCCCATCAGATGACCATCTAGATAAACCAGGACTCTTCAGCCAGGGAGAGACAATGGATGGGGGCTCTGGGAGATGTCTAAATAATCCTGAGTGGGGTGAGAAGGTGAATAAGGATTAACCATCTCTTATTTTCTACAAGCACGGGATACCAAGTGGCAGTTAAACACACAGCAGCTGGAAACAAACTCTATACAGCAGATGATGTGCTGCTGTGGATGCTAAAAGGGGCTCAGAAAAGGGTGTGAAAAATGCATGGAAGGAATATCCATCAAATTCAAAAGCAATGCTTCTGTCTCAGGCTGCACCCAGCCACAGATTGCTGGAGGAGGGGAACCAGGGAGGCATCATTGTGGGCTCACTCTGTCCTTGTCCTCTTGGAAACACAACACAGGGGTAGGTGAGACCTTTAATCTGACTTGAAATAGACATCTTTATTTTCTGTCTCAGAACCTATTCTATGATCTCAACCAAAGAATGGTTCTTGTGGTATCCTTGTAACATGGAATTGGTCTCCAACACACCTTGTTAAAGGGCCTAGACCAGAATCCAGGCTGTAGGAACGGATATTCATGGGAATGGTCAGATTATACAAAGGACACGACTGTCTCCCAGACGTGCTAGAACCTCTCCAAGAGCAGTATGTAAGGTGGTAAGTGATATCACCTGAGCCCAGGCTTCCTGGATGAGAATCTTTTCTCTGGCAGTCTGGGAAAAGGCAGGATACACCTGGTTTTAAGGAGCATGACTCCGAGAGCTGGATGCTTCCTAGTGCTACTGAACACAAACAAGTCCTTGGATCCCCAATCTGCTGGCTGTGGGAAGGCACGGGATTAGGCTTATTATGGTAAAGGATGTAGTGCAATGGCAACATACTGCCTCCTGTGCTGGTGTGTCCAGCACAGAGCCCCGTGAGTTCACAGACAGAAGTTCACATGGCAGAGAAACGGCCTGGCCACCCGGATTAGCTCAGGTTCACATTGTTAAAATTATGCTTAAACATCTTTAAATCAAAACCAGCCCTTACTTTTCTTGGAAGCTGATGTCCTGACAGTAGCTTTTCCTTGTGGGTAACCTGCCAGTGACATTAGACAGCCATTTGCACGAGCAGAGGGAGGGGAGAAATGTTCTGAGGTCCCTTTAAGGATTCCAACTCTGGTTCTGGACCAGAGGACTCAGCTGGAGCGATCTCAAAGCTGGGCTCTAGACCAAATAAATGGAAAAGGCTTCCTAGACCTCCAAAGAAAACAAAGACAATTTTCAAAGAGCGATCCATTCCACCCTGTCTTAGACGCTCATCTTAAAAGGAGATGAATCCATCCCTGGAGATGTGTCTCCCTCCCCCGACTGACTACAGAGGAGGCCTGGCAACTGGTGGAGACTGTACCCCTGCCTCTGACACTGGAGGTGAGAATGATGAAGGACACAGCAGCAGAGTCCATAACAATGCCAGCCCACACCAGGAATTCATCTCCAAGGTTTGGAATGACAATTTTCTGCCCCAGCAGCATGGCTCCTCTACAGCAGAACTTCAGGGGAACATCTTATGGCCGCACAACAGACCCATGCATTGCACACAGGGACCACCAAGTACCATCAGAGTCTGGACAACCACTGCTGCATGCACAGGCCTGGTCCGCTCCTTCCAGAGAGTAAAATGGATCCAAGAGGAAACCGAGCTGAGCCAGAGACAGCATCCCTAGTGCCAGTGGGTAGCTATCCGTGGCCTAGGAGTGCCAAAGCACTGTCATATTTCCCATCCGTTACTTCATATACACTTCGCAGCAATGCACAGGACTCCACAGTAACAACCCCATCTGGGAGAACAACAGCATTCCCACGGCAGCTCAGCTGGAGCTGCCTCTTTGCACGAACACACTTTGCTTCCGTGCATACTGAATGGGTGCATTTCTCTCTATATAGCTCATCCACCCAGAGAAACATTTACTTGACTAATTAGCCTTTAGCTTGTGAATGACTACTAGCACACTGAGACTCACCACAGGCTTTCGCTATTGGAATTCACTTGGAGATTTTGCCCTTTGTTACAAGCCTCCCTAAACTGATGCATTCAGCTCTGACCCCAACATCAAAATCTCAGCTCCCCAGTGTGGCCGGTCCCCAGCCAGATGACGTGATTTGTCTCTGCCCGCTGAGGGGAACACAACACTCCCAATCAACAGGCAAGTGCTGAGATGTGGATGCAGGGATTCTAAATGGCTACGGGAATTTAACACATTTAAGGGATTTTTTTTGTTCCTGAGGCCTCCTTATGTCTTCATTCCTAAGGAAAAAATACATTCAATCAGGCCACTGCATGACCGTTTGGCTGGGGCCAGAGTTTAATCAAAGTTTTCTCCCCACACACTCACAGCTTAATTGGGCACGCACAATCACAGCATTCAAACGGTGGGGCAGTTCCTTACTAGTTTGTTTTTTTTTTTCTACAGGCTCAACACAATGGACCTTGAAAACTGCCCTCCTGCTAAGTACAGCCCCGTCCTACAGTGTGTACCATGTGCCATTTCTGAACATCAGAAATCAGTTCCAGTGAACCTTCATGGAGCAGGAGCGCTGTGAATCCTCAGCATGCAGAGGCACAGACTGAAGCTGAAACCACTTTAAACTGAAATCGGGGGCTTAAGGAAGATAGCATGCAGAGCAGGGGTTTTGTTCTTTCTCTTTTCTTAAATCCCCCCTTTGCTTTTCGCAGTACTTGGCAAGAAACAGAACATCTGCCATAATGCACCAGGTCAATAGCCTTTTCACTCTTATCATCTACCTCTCCCAGTAACCCACACTGACTAGAGGGGGGAATAGCCCCAAACAGCCAGCAAACCTTGCAGTTACACCCTGAGCAATGGAGCTGGGTGTAGCACCTTGGAAAATGCAGCTTCTTTTGCCTTCCTTCACAGCCAAGACTTCTGACATCTTGCAAGCCTAACAAGCCTTTGCCTTCCACCCTGCAAATCCTCTGGGACTCCAGTGCATGTGGAAGGGAATGGGCACGCATGGCTTCTGTGGCCTTCAGCTGCCCCTTAAAAACATCACTGGAAACTGGGATGTCTCTCTCTGCCCACCCTTCCCAATCCTAAACACCAGTCCTTTTTACAGCCTTAAGAAAATGTTCTCCACTGTGCTGTCTGTGGGAAATTCTATAATCATTAAAGCAGCTCTATTTTTTTTTGGTAAAAGCAGAAGGGCCCTTACCCTCTAATCTCAAGGAAAGACCCAACATACAGGGCTTTACCCACCACTTCACAGCTCAGAGGCTTTGGTCTGATCATCATCAGCTGAATCACTATGAGCTGGCTGCTCAGGAGTATCATCCAGCTACCTTTGTCTCTCTCCTGTACCAACTGATGATGTCCTTGCCGTCTTCTGTCCAACTTCAAGATGCTGGAGGTCTCGGTACCAACACGTGTGTGACAGCCTAGAGTGAGTGCTCACAGCTCAGCAGGCTCCTGCTTTCTGAAGCTGCCCATGTGGATCACACACTGCAAACAAATGCTAACAAGAAAGGACAAGCCTAAGCGTTTTGCTTCTTTTCCACATCAAACACTGAGTCTGGAAAATTTAATAGATGTTCTGAGTGAGCAAAAACACCAAGTGAGAAACCACATGCACCCTGAGCACAGGAGGTACATTTGGGTCACCGATAAGTTTCTATCTTTCCCATGTTGTCATCCCAAACTCTCAGGCTAGAACATTGCTCCTGCTAATAAATATTTATGCCTTCAGCCTCTCTGTCCTGGGAACAGAAAATCCTACGCTGTTTGCAGATTCACTCTGCCTCAAGGTGTACCGCACCAGGTGATCCAGAGAAACGCAGCTGTAGGCAGCAGGCTTCTGGGGAGGGGAGTCTGATGTGCACGGGTCGGTGTGTAAAAGCACCATATCACACTGTGTGGACAACAGACCTCTGCAGCCTCTAGGTACCACAACAATATAGACGCGACATATCTATGAACACAAAGTGCTTAAAAAAACCCACCGGGAACAAAACCACCGGGAACTGAGACGTACACATTCTGTCTATGTGAGAAATGGCATTAAAGGGAGGCTCAAAGGCTGTGAGATTTATAGTGGATCAAGATGAATCCACCATATAGATGAACAATGGTCAGAAACACCATGTTCAGCGACAGAAAGGAAAGTGTCACAAGGGGATGTATGGCAGGAATGGAACCTGCAAACCTCACAAAAGACTCTCTCATGCTCTCCTCCACATCCCTCAGGCTTCAGCTTAAACATACAGTTTTGGAGCCCATTATTTCAAGGAAGATGTAATCCCCTCAGCAGTTCTACAGATAAAAGCCAGAAGCTACAACCATCCAGGAACACTGGAAGAATGGGGTCGTTCAGAGAAAAAAGGGGAAGACTAAGGAGGGATACAATAGCTGTCTTCAGATACTGAAAGGGCTGTCACACAGAAAAAGGGAGTAATTTTTTTTTTTCATCTTTCTGATCACCAGAATAAGAAACTATTACCTTAAATTGCAGCAGCGTTGCAAGGATGTATCAGAGAAAACTGCAGAGGTAAGGCTAAGGAGCTGTGAATTTGCCTGATGAAGTTGTGGTATTGCTGTTGCAAGCCCAGGTTAGAAACTGGTTTGTCACACAGAAAGTCAAGAGCTGATATGCCTTTGGGGCAGCCTGATCCAGATTTGGTGCAAGCTGATAAGACCCCTGATCTTTTAGGTCCTTTGCCCCCATCTGTCTTAAGAGGAGAGGAGCCTGCTTCTAAGCCAGACTCATTCAGGCAGAACACCAGTTTACCCCAGGAGTGAGGGGTTCTCCAAACCCACTGCCAAGGACCATGTCTGGCCTTCACTTTTTCTCTGGGTGCGCTGAAGAAAACCATCTTTTTTCTGTTTCACATGTTGAAGGAACTCCAGAATCACACGGTGACCAGAGCAGAAGGCTCTCAAGAAGATGTGGTTGACACTTTTCATCAACATGTGCATGCTGCTGGATCCAGAGCACTAACTGCTCATCTCAGCATCACCACTCCGTACCAAAGTGAAAACAGATGCCATTTTGGTGACATAGCAACTGATGCACTGAAATACATCCTGATAGCTACTGACTCAGTTTCAACAAAGCAATAAACAACAACTGTTTATTGACTTTTCACTAGCGCTGCCAATACACCAGTTACAACATTGCTGTTTTTCTTTTCTGAGCAACTGCTGAACAGATCTTATTTAACAGTAACAAATTAGGCCTGCAACATCCACTACAAGATCCAGATTTTGAACCTAATTCACTTATAATTGTAAGAAAAACTGGTATTTGAAGCCATTTTTTCCAGCAATTGAAAAGGCAGCAGTGTTGATATTGCTGCATGATTAAAACTTCCAAGACGTATTAATTAAATTGAACCAGAGCATCACTGAAACAACTTTTTACTGTGTACACCTGCAGTCGGAGCAGCTCAGCTCACTGGCAGGAGTTCAGCTCTTTGCTTCATCTCAAATGTGGGCAAAAGAGAAGTGCTCGTCTGCCCGGTGTGCGCCCCAGTGCTCGGGCTGAAATGCTCCCTTGGAGCCCCGGCCATGGAGGGTCTGCCCCGCTGCCACACTCAAGATGAACAAAATGCAGCAAACTGAAAGGCATAAGCTGTGGCAAGGGAACAAGATGTTTCAGAGGTCTGTTTTCCTAATCAAAAATGACATTTGCAGCACAGGGAAGAAAGTCTCTTTTTTCAGATGATGATGTATGACTAATCCTGGGAGTCTACAGTAACAGAGGAAGCACCAATGCAGTAAGTAGACCAAATACTTTGGGAAAGCAACTGAGGGACAAGGAAGAAAAATGGGTGTAATTACATGATTGCTGTTAGATTTCCCTCCAAGAAACCAGCAGCACAAGCAGCCCCCGGTCCTTCCCTTTCAATCATGATAAAGTATATTTAACACTGTGCTTCCCTCCAGGCTCTTCTCACGCACATAAGCCATCACTATTACCACATGCATTTATAGGTTTGGTATATTCTGCTAACTCTACATGACTTAAATTGGATCATTAACATTGCAAATTAGAGAAATGCCTCACTGCACTCCCCACTGCCTGCAGCACTTGCGAAGTGGCTGGCATGCAATAATTATTTAAAACCGGCTATTAACTGAGGTATGCTCTCAGGATGCTTCAATGCCAAAACATTTCCTTCTTCGTAAAGGATATATACATGAGGACATTACACCTTTCCTTCTGTACCTCTGATTATACAGCCACAACTCTGAGGTGCAACATGAGACATGGGAGTATTTACGGCAATAAAGCATCACATATTCTTTGGTAGCTATTGTAAGAGTCAGTTTCACAACTGGCATCTGGGGATCTCAAAAACCCCCAAACAACTTTACAACTGCTCTTTAAACCTCAACTCATGAGGGAGGATTTAATCAAAATGATTAAAAATGGAGGAACATCTGAGAGCCAAGGTCACAGTGTGTTTGGAGGACAGAGGCAGGAAGAGGAACCCAGGCTCTTGTCTACGTGCTGTAGCCGAATCCCATAGAAAATTGCAGTGCTGTGCATGGCCCTAGTGTTGCCCAAAAAGGACCACAGCAGCATCTTGTAGTGACTGAATTCATGCTCACTGGTTAGTGTTTAGAGCTTCTTCCAAAGGTGTGTCCCATTTTTACTCCTTCAAGGTTTTAAAGGAGCACCACCAAGAGGAAAAGTCTATTTTCAAAGAGAGAACTGAGTTTTCCACCTGAAATGAAGGCAACTGGTGACTTTCACTCGTGGCGGACAGGAACCTTACTTCCCATGGACAACCTCAACACCTGGAGAAACTGCCCGAGAAAGTGCAGGACAAGTGGTACCATCACTGCTGAAATGCCATGGCCATGGGCACATACAGAACGGTTTACAGATCCTCTCTGCACGCAGCTAGGCTCTTCCAGCTGTACATGAAAGACGAGATCAAAGTTTGCCTGAAGGAAACATTACAAATGTTGGCTGGTTCTGGCAGATACTTCAGAAATCATATATTCTGACAAAAATGTCCTGGCACAATACAAATGACAGTAGGAGAGTCCTGTTCCAGTGATGTAAGTTCCCTCCAACGTCATGGAGATCGGATAATCGCTTTCATAGGCCATGGACTGGATCCAGTGTGGCAAATACGATGTTACTAACCTTCCAGACCCTCTAGCTGTAAGAACAATAGCAGGAAAAGCTGGGATGGCTCCACATCCATACCTTTCAACAGACCAGGGGCTCCAATCAGTGGTTCAATGTCACAGCTATTACTAGCATACCTCTGGGGCCACTCGTTCTTTTCCAGTTAGCAGTCAGGACCTTTTTTTAAGAAAGGCAGCTGATTTTACATGTTCAATGCCTATATATGTAAGATGAATGAGGTCTTGCTGTTTGTTCCTGGAATACCTCTGGCACCTTTAATCCAATCCCTCAGATCCTTTTCTGAGCTGTCTGATTGCTTGTCTTGCTCAGTCCTTCTCCAACAACCGTTTTTCATCCTGCCTTTCTCCTGCACCTAGTAAATCCCCCTTCTTGCAGAGGGCAGGGGTGTCCGGCTCTGCAGGCCCTGACTGAGGTCTCAAGACAACGATGAGACCCGCACAATGGACAATGTCACCCGCTGAGTGTCAGCTTGATGTCAGACATTTCTGAAATTAAACCGAGATGTGTGCAGACTGCAGAACTTTTTCAGCCTCTGGATTCATGTTGAAGCCCCAGGATGCCCTTTCCATCGCACACCTACTTCACGTTTGCTAGGTCTACTGCCTTCAACCCAAGGCACCCTGGCCAGGGTGTGTGCTGTCTATACAAGCTCAGTTTGTACGCCTGCACTTTACTCAGCCTGCACTCACAACCAGGGGCGTGGATGGATCTTGTCAGTGCTTTCAGTAAGGAATCACTGCATCCCTTCAGGTACTCAGCCAAAACTGTCTCAGGAAAGAGTTAAAGTCACCAGCATGGAACACTCAAGGACTCAGCACCCTGCTTTCTAGGGAAGCTGAAGATCTGGGAATGCTCCATAGCAAATTGAGTCAGGATGTTGAGGGAAAAGCAAATTTATTCAAGACCTCTGGCCCCAGGAAGAAGGGATGATGAGAAAAATCAAGGAAAGGAGACAGGCTGTAAGCAGGATCCAAACAAAGCCATGAAGAAGAACTGTAGGGACCCACCACTCTGGGATGGAGGTTTCAAGACATTTCTGAGGAATAACAATGGATGCCTAGTGGCATTCAAAGCTCTTTAAAAAATTTTAAAACATAGACTCTTCCAACACAACCCAAAAGATAAGTAGCTGCCCAAGGCTCACACACCGAGCATATCTGTCACCCTGCAGACAGGTGGGGACCTCAGCGGTGGACACTGGCTTAGCCTGGACGAAGCAGGAAACTCTGCCACAGCCCACGCTTTCATACCCACCCAGTGCTGCCTCCTGACCCCACAACCCAGGCTGATGGGTTCAGCCAGGATTTTCATGGGTAACACCGACGGCTTTGAGAGAGCAGCACCGGGAAAGCAGGACTGCTCTTGTCCTCACCTCGCCATGCTTAGTGTGGCCACCAGTTGAAGGTATTCAGCACATTGCCGTGAGCACAGCCTGAGAAGCCACTTGCCCATCCTGCAAAGGTGGATCCCAGAATTAAAACCGTACCATTTTCTCTCCACTACACAGAGAAAACAAAGCTACCTCACTGAGTGCTCAGCAGCCCTTTTCTCTTTAGCACAACGCTCTCAACTTGTCCCAAGAGACGGAGAGCTCAGTCATCAGATTTCCATATTTATAAGGAGAGAGTTTCTGTTTAGCCAAGCTTGTGACAGAAATAACCCTGCAAACAGCAGCCGGAGCAGCAGCACGGCAAACACATCTGAGGGGCGGGGATGCGAAAGCTGAGGGAGATCTCAAGTTGCTCTCTACCTTGGCATGGTTTTCCAGCCTTGCGCAAGAAATTGTGAGGGCACAAATCATTTCGGCTTCTAAAATAAGAGCTCGCCTCGCCCCCGCGCCCCACGCCTGCGTCTCCGTGACTAATTAGCATCCGGGGGGATATGGATTCTCTTCTGATAAGGCGCTGTTTGGCTCCCTTCTCCCCTGACACATTTGTATTAGAAATATCCTCATTATGTGACTAATCAGGGAAGCCGAGACGAAGGCACAGGAACTGACTTAAAGGGAAATGGCTGATTTTTATAAACATGGCTTACAAATTATAATGCCTCCAAGGGGCAGGGATGCTTCTTCCCCTCTTGATCCTGACAAAAAAGTTCAAAATTGAGGTCCCTGAAGAAAAACCTATTTCTATTCCCAGAAGTGGCGGTTTTTATGGTCTCCCCTATTTGCTAAGCTTGCTCCAATTCCCTCGATTATTGCAGGGTTTATGCAGTTTATGCACTGCAAAGGTCCTGGAGAGGCTGCCAGCCCCACGCTGCCCGCTGAGGCTGGGCTCAGCAAGGTGTCTGACAGCCCCAGCGCTGCCAGATGCTGCAGATGGGAAGTGACAAGCCTGGTTAGCGTTTTACCACGTTGAGCTTAAAAGTCAGCAGCACACCAAATGCCAACCGCATTCCTAGCCGTCCCTCGAGAGGATCTGAAGATATTTAGTGCTGTTATCTTTCATGTAGCGCAGCGGGCTGAGCAAAGACCAGAGCATACCTTAAATATTGAGGAAAACTGGGCTTGGCAGGAGCTGTCTGAAATAAACGCAAGCAGACACCATTTAGTGGCACAAGGAGAGCGCTTTCAAAGGAGAATTTCTTTCCCCTCCGTGCTCCCTGCAATGGAGCTGGTCTCCATCCGGCTCCAGCTTGTGTCCTCAGCATCCTGATGACAGCATCAAAAAGAGATATCAGGCCAGACGGCTTCCGCCTCGCTTCTCCTTTGAAGGCAGCCCCTTTATCATCCAAAATCAAGCCATCTGTGCCCGGCCCCCTTCAAGGAGCCGCAGCAGATTGCGGAGCGCAGGAGGATGGATGCACCGCACGAGGTGGGAACAGGAGGTCGAGGGAGCTCATTGAATGCACAAAAAGCCAAACCAGATCCCTGGTTGAGCTGGGAAGGGAGATGAAAGGATGACCACAGCATCAGTGCTCCCTGGGACAGGCTCAGGCACACGCACGCCAGCTCTCACTCTTTATTCTGCTCCCGCCGGGCTGCCGCTCCTTCTGCTGCGGAGACACGGACCAGCCCCAAAGCCCTGCACCGGGGCTCCCAGGGACCTTGCTGGAAGGCAGACTGCTGTGAGCCACGGAGGGTCTTGCCTGCTTTGCTCACTGAGTGTAACCGCCCAAATCTTTGCATTTTGACAGGTTTTTTTTCATTTGCCAAATGTCTACACTTTGGGGTGAAATTTTGCACTCTGGACATTTATTTCAGTCTGATTTGAAATATATATAATTTTATATATATTAGAAACACATTTTTTACATTGGGGTGGGGTGCTGGGAACACATTTTGCCACCCTGAGCCCTCCCCTCTAAGTGATATCCCTCTCAGCATCCGCACTCTGAGTCTGAGGCTGATGAGGGCAGGGGACTGTCAGGGGATGAGCAAGGAGGGAAGGCAGGATCTGCCAGGAGGACTATAGCTGGCTGGAGACGGGCACGAGGGAACAGACTGGATGGGCAGCCAGGAGAGGAAATAGGAATGGCTGAAAGATGTTCCTAGAAGAACAAGTACAAGAAGAAAAGGAAGAGACAGGAAAAGTGGTCAGGGTTAAAAGCAATAGAGGACATAGCTGTCAGATATCTGCGACATGATGCACCTCCGTGCTCTGCCAGGGCTAGCGCACATGAAGGCCAACCCTTGCTGGTACTTCCCCAGCTGGTCCCAGACTACCTTTGAGTGAAGCTCCAGAAGCATTCTTGCAATGAAGAGAAATCAATGGGATTCAGGAACCTAACTGTCCAAACCCAGCTGAGACTGGTGGCATGGAGTTTTGAGCTCAGACCACCCAGAGCCATGCTGGTGGTGCTGTGCCACACCATGCTAGGCCTTCCTTATAGTCCATTTTCCTCAGTTAAAATTGCAGGGAACAGACGTTAGAAAAAAAACAACCATCAGGGCTCTCAAATACACTTACTGCAGCCTAATTTGAGCCCCTGGAACCTATGTGCTACAAAATAGTCTTTAATGACATACTCCTGAAAACCCTTTCCCTTGGTAATTGAGAAGCCAGCATGGACCTATGCTGGAGATGAATCAGGGTTACCCAAGGAAAGGACAGAAGCCCAAGCACGTGATTTCTTGCAGAAGTTGAAAGTCATGTAGGAAAAGGGGAGCAGACAGCACAGGAGGAAAGACAATCATGTGGTGATACAACTTGGGGCTCTTGTAGAGAACCGGGACCTTTATGCTCTTACATGAAATGTGGCCAGATCTCTAAAACCAGATTTTCCACAAAGGGTCACTAATAAGGTCTCCCTCCTCTGCTGGGCTCCTGGATCACAGCCCTGCAGTTTGATATGCCAAGTGCTTACAAATGCTATCAAAATGAGTGGTAGCTGCACTTTGAGTAGGTGCAAAGATACGAAACAGGAGGCGGAAAAAATCATCAGGTGATAGGTATGTTGCACTGAAAACCCCAAATGATCTTCTGGCCTTAATCGGTCTCTATCTCAAGCCCTTATCCTATAAGCTATACGATCAAGAGAGAGACGGAAGGAATTCTGAAAGGACCAGGGGGAGCTGGTAAGGCTTTCTAATCCTTACCCTCACCTAGCAGGAGGGCAGCAGAGATAAATAAGGACTTTAAGAAGTGCTCAGGCACTATCTGTCACGCCAAACACCATGGAAGAGCCCACAAAATTACTCACTTGGCCATCGGGAGAATTTTGGTTTTATGCCTTTCTTCACTTTGTGCGTGTGTGGCTCTGCCGTGTGTTTCTGTGCCTGGTAGACCTATCCTTCACCCTGATGCACTGGTGTGTCTTGTAACCCTAATTTGCAACCCTGCCAGTTTAATTGCCAGCATCACCCTGCTGCCCGTACAGATGTTCTTCTCTGAAGAGCTGGGAGAGTGGGAGCATTTGGTGAAGTAAGAGCAAGGGAATTATTACAACAAATCAGAGCAGCCTGTCTTTACCTTGACCTTACCAAAGGCTTGTGCTCATTCACCCCAAGTGAGGTAAGAAATCTCCTTCGGGATGACCTGGCACTTGGAAAAGTTCCCTTTCAAACCCCAGTAATTAGAGGGTTGCCAGAGGTGTTGAAAAAAGAACATCTATTCCTTCTCATACTGTTTATTTTTACTTTGGTGTAGATTCCCGCATCCTCCTTATTCATGAACTGGTGTCTTGTGACAGTGGGTCCATAAGTTGTAGGAATGGATTCACTTTCCCCCCCCCTCCCCCTCACTCTACTGACTCAGTTTTGGGATCGGTGTGTTTCAGTCCCACTAAGTTCTTAATATCCTGTGTTTTGGAGTAGGAGTTCAGGTACCTACTAAAACCTTATCTATTTTTTTTTTCCTATCTCCTTGATTATTTTTCTCCCTCTAGCATGCCTCCTAGTATTTGTGTCTTCCAGAAGAAGCAATTTCAGTATTTGCACTGTCTGTCTTTCTTGTTACAGATCCCCAAACTCTTCCTGATTCCTTAATATCCATTTTAGGATGGGTAATCAGAAACACACACCATGTCTCAGGCAACTTACTACTGATCTAGAATGGCTTCACAGTTTTTTGTCAGCATTTTAATCTCCCTGTACTTCTGTTTGCCTTTTTGTCTCTGTCGCTACACTGCACAGATGGCTTCATTTGTGTTCCCTGCAGTGATGCTATGTTCTTTTCCCTGTGTCTTAGCTTTTCTACCCTCCTTTCAATCTTTCAAAGTGTTTTTGCAAGAGAGGTCTGAATCATTATCCTCTATTTCATATTTGGGAAAACTGAGATCCAGAGAAGTGAAGCTGCTCAACACAAGGGCAGGAGAGCAGGGTACTCCTCCAGGGTTCTGTCCCCTGTGATAAGAGCATTTTCATAAATGCATTTCTACTGAATACACTTGATAGCATGCACCAGAAAGCAGTAAGTACCAATATTACACTTCAAACTACACTGCAGGGAGAAAAAAGGGGTCAGGAGATGCAGTTCCAGGACTATATTACAGTCATGAAAAGTGGTCCCTTCCTGCAAACATTTAGATATTAAGCAGAAAATTACATAAACAAATCACAGGTCTCATGGGCCAGACTGTTCCCCAGACATTTTAAAGGTTGATCTCAGTATACAGGCTTGTTTCTTCATCCTATCATCTTCCTTTTCCAGCAAAATGGTTTTCCAAAATAGCCTTGTGAACGGCTTCAAGCTCTTTGCTCAGTTAATTTTCTCAGGAACTCACTCCTTTCTCATTATCATCCAAACTATTGTAATTCAGACAGAGCTTCCCAATGCCTCAACGACATCACACATCCCTGATCAATGTAAAGCGCTGCCTCTCTACCTATTTGTCAAACCTGGCAATTTCTTCTCCCTGTGAGCCTCATTCATACAAGGAGCTCACAATTAAAAGGGGAAAAGCAAAACATAATCTTAAAAAGGAAATAAAAACTGCGCAACTTTCCTCCTAAGATACCTTCACAGTTGTAAGCTTAGAGGTTAGGTCCATGTTTATGTCTGTTTATTCTGGGGCGTGCAGTGTGTACAGAAAAGTGGAGACTAGAGAAGAGTCAACAAAATGTAAGAATGGGATCTTCTGCAAGGGTTTCAGTTTGGTTTGTAGGTTGCCTATGGAATTAATACAAGGGGAAGCATTAAGAAGACCTCTCATTACCACTGAAGCCTTTTAGCTTAATGAGGATGGCTTAGACAATACATTCAGATACAAGAGAGATGGTTCACATAAAGTTTCTGTAAGAAAGGTCCCTTGAGCCTGGTTCTACCTCTTTGTCTTCACAGCTTTCAATTAACACTGCGGGTGGGCACAGAAACACTTTCAGCTCATTATTCTCTTTTCAAATACCAGTGGACATGAGATATTTAGCTGAAACAGCCCTTTGTAGGTCTTTTAAATTCCATTATCATTAAGAAGACAGGCATGGGAAAGAGATACCGTTTTCCTTACCTCTTAGTTCCATCTTCTGCAGGGTAAAAGCAACTTTGTGCTGTAATTTAAGGTTTGCAACATCTGTACTGCTGGAAAAAGCTGTCTGAAATGTAAATCTTCACAGCAATGATAGACTGAAGCTGCACTCAGGCGCTTGACTTATGGAGGCACAAATCAGGAATGCTACTGGCTCAAATATCCAGAAGCCTCCCGATGAAATAAAAAATGGTAAATAAATTGAAGTCTCTCTGGGTGATCATTCTCATTATCTGGCTATACAAGATAATGAGAGAATCACCGAAGAAAGCTTGTCATTAGCCGTTAATTGAAGGCACTTTCAGATAGTGCTGCTTAAACCTTGAAAGATAGACTGTCTTTCCAACTGCTACCTAATGTGTATGTTATAGCTATATTAAAGCAGTCTCATTAGGTCCCTGCCCCCAAGCACTACAGCTCAGAGAGAGCTTCTGATGCTTTAGATGAAATTCGCATCTTAAAAAGCTCATCTACATATAGCCTAAGCCCTGGGTATATCTTCAGCATACTTTGCTGCATACAGATATATCTAAGCTGATGCTCATGTTGTACAAACACAAGATACCTAAGTGCATTGTAACGACCTTCAAAAGAGGCAGCAGAGTCCTGGCCCATTACGATGTATAATCACATAATGTACCGACAACACAAATCGTAACGATTAGCCTGTAAGCTAAGTGCAGCTATCTCAGGACTTAATTTTAGGTTCACTTGCTCTTATACTGCTCTTTCACACACCTTCATTTGCTCTTCCCATTTCCCTCTCCTTATTGCCAGACCTTTTGCTTTCACCCCTAAGTAGCTCACTGCCCATAGCTGGGAGCCCATTAGCCTTAAGAGGGTCTCCTGTCGAGATAATTTCCAGGTGAGACGTCTCACTTCCCATGACGCTGCCAGCCCCTACCCTGCCTGTAACCTGTGCTCTAACCTGACAAAAATTAGAGGCTTTCCATTTACTTTAAACTGGTTGCATTTCCATTTAAACTCTTCTCTGTCTCTACAGTTGTAATCCATCTGGTAACAACTTGACCTCTAAAGCAACATTTTCAATCTAAATTACAAGACCACATGACCAGTATCATATCTGGAAATTTGTCACCATTGCAAAAGCTTGTGTAAACTGCCTGCAGAACCATCGCTTTTAATTGAGGGGTGTGAGGTGGGGTGATCCTGAGACAGCACACAGAGGTGGCCTGAGCCCCACAGAGCAGGGTAACAGAAAGAGAAGTAGGGTCATGGCCAGAAAACACCCAAAACAACTCAAATGGTTCATAAATGCCAGAGAGATCAACAATTTAATTGTAATCTGTGTTCCACCCAGTTCGCACAGCCAGTAGGATAAGTATCATATGTGAAGAATGACATTAACACTGCATTATGTTTACTCACAGGATATCTTCTGTACATCTAACCTGTCTCTATCTGTTTGTTATGCTTCCACTTCTGCAGTATATGCAAACAGTTGAAGCAGAGCAATGTAGGCAACACTGAGTATACACCTGTGCTTACACAAGGAAATGTAATTCTCTCTCATTTCCCACCTCAGTCATTTCAGAGTTATCAAGAAGCTGTGAACTATTTCCTGTTTGCAGGAGAGCTAATAGACTTTAACATAGCAAAATCAAATTATTCTGCTCTTACACTATGTAAAATCCCTGAAGAATTGCTTTGAGCAGAAATGGATATTAAATTGCACAAACAGTATAGTTTAGGGCCGTTTACTCCAACTGCTCCATGGACTTTTCAGATACAACTACTCCCCCAGCTATAACAGGGCAGGGTTCAGGGAATTTGTGACTGCTTTTGAAGTTTCCAAAACCATCTGTATGGCTCAGCTCCAGTTTGAGCTGCTAGTTCTCAGGTCCAGCTTTTACATCAAGCAAATTATGGAGGTAGCTGCCTCCTGCCATCATGCCCACGATAATCTTGAGATGCTGACAGTGACCCATGCACAAAGAGACAATGTGTGGCATCTTAATTATACAGGAGCCATGCCAAACAGATTTTCATTAATAACCATGCCCAGCACTTTGAACTGAGACACTCCTGCTCATCCTGCACAAACATTTCAGTAATTGTTCTGTATTTCCATCGCACTGCTGGGTATTCAATTGCATTAACATGCTACGATTTAAATGCAGAAATGAAAAGTACACCAAGTAGAACAGGAGTACTGTGGTTCATACAGAGCCAAGACATATCTCACAAAAGCGTGGTCGTGTGGAGAACACAGATGCTGAAGTTGCATTCTCCCCCGGCTTCAGTTTAACTCCTCACTGTCTCCACTCCCTGCTGCATCCAGCAGCAGCTATACTGTATGGCTTCTCTTGAAGAACATAATTTCCCAAAAGCCTCCAGAAGTAGCCCAGGTCTCGTACCATCAATACAGTTCACAGGAGGTAATTATCAAGTGAAGGTGTTTTCTTAAGGAAAAAGAATCCAGCCCACTAACAATCAGCAAAGGGGGTTTCTTACTGAGGCCCTGGAAAGAGGATCTCCGCCTCCTCCTGTCAGTGTGACTCCTTGAGTCTTCTACCTGCAGATGATCGCTAAAAAGAAGAGTTTCGAAAATCACTTTCCAGTCACATCCCCACAGAGAGCACAAACTAACAGAGGCAGGTGAACACAAAACAGTCTATGACAATGACTCGAATCAAGACCTCATCTATTCAGATGAGCCTCTTAGTGCAAACACAACGCATTCCCCCTTCAACCGCAACCAACTGCCAGGCTGACAAGTCATTCACCCACAATTTGTGACATTTGCTCGCAGTATGTTTTTGTATTTCTTCCACCACTTACAACGGTGCAGTTCAGCTGGCAGCCCGGGCTGGCACACTGCTTTTTCCTCGGAAGAGGAGGGGGTATGGCTCTTCTGGCACCATAGGCTGCCTTATCACCTGATAGTCTCCTCAAAGCTGTGGTGCTCACCAGTCCAGAGAGCCTCAGCAGGCGCTGCAAGCCCTGGGGGGACGGAGTGAGGTCGGGATGACACCACTCCTTGCACAGGTGTGCAGCCCAGCACTTGCTGCTGGAGCCATGACCGCATCAACTGGACCTCAAAGGTGGGATCCAGCTCCATGAAGCCACTGCATCCAGGCTACGCTGATTCATGGATTCTGCGGGCACAGCAAAGGGAGGGGGCTGGTGCATCTCATGTCATATTCAAGATGACTGTCACAAAAAAACCACAGGTGAAAAAAACAGAGTCTCTAAGGATAAGACTCCTATATCTGTTCAAGCCTGTGAGGTGAGTAAGCATCCACGCATCTCTGCAATGTGAAGACTCATCCCTGCTTCAGAGATGGGAGATTAAATGTTACCTGAGCAAGCTTGGTATTTTATATGTAAACTATTACAGGGTCCAAAATCTCGTCTCTGTTTTTTTAAGTAAAATTTCCTTAGTTGAGGCAATGAAGGGAAGAAAGCTTCAAGGTCTAAAACGAGTGTCTGTCTTTGATGTAACTGCACGCAGTACCTCCCTTGTAAAACCATTTCCATCTGGAGGAACTTTACATTTCCATTCAGATCTCTCTAACTGAATGTGTTCATACACAGCTGAAATTTAAGAAAAAAGTCAATACCTTTGTTCCCTTGTTTTAAAAGAAAAATTTTAAAAGGGAGAGGAGCAAGACTTCAAAGCAGAATTACTGGAGCGACACTGTACTTAACACTGCAATGAAAACAGCAAAGACTTACTGGAGCCCTGTCAAGATATCAGGATTTAAGAACAACAAACAAGCCACACCAGGATGAAGAGGCTGCTTTCGTCCCAGCCACTGCGAGAGCCATCTGTTAAGAAATTCACTTATGTTGTTGGAGTAACAATTCCACAGCTGTTCTCCATGAATTAAAAAGAAAGTACAAATCTAAAAGAATTGTGTGTGTTTCAGAAGATGGTTAAAGAGACTCTGTTTCTTTTTGCTGCATTTCAACAAAATACAAGAAGGGAGATGCCACTGGCAAACTCCTCTTTTTATCTCAGGAGAAAACAGGAAAGCACATCACTTTAATCAAAAATACACCAGTTGTCTTCTACATCTTATAACCCAAGGAATTTCATTTAACACAAATTATATCCTGTAACAGATCATTTGAGAACCCTATTAAGGTATGTATACCTCCCAAATAAACTACAGATACATTCAGAATTGAAGACCCTGAATATTATGCGTTACCTGCAGAGGTGGAAATAAGAGAAATGAAGCAGAAGGATCTCCAACCTCTTCCTCAACAAAAGAACCATTTATCTAGAGCTCTTCTTCTTAGTCAAGAGAAAGCTACTCTCCAGTTTCTGTTTATTTTAATGACTAGGGCAAGCCTCATGCAAAATGGCAGCTATTCAAATCCTGTAGGAGGACAAGATGTCAGTTTTAATGTCCCATAATCAAGCCGACTAACGTAATTACTGAAGACCCTACTCAAACAATCTCTGATGGCATCTGAAACGCCCTTGGCTCCCAGTGCAGTGGGCAGATGAAGAAGAGTCTGTATTCAGACTGCTGGCTCCAGATGTCAGTCTCAGCCAGAGTGATGACTGCCTTTCAGGAGCCAGGACATGACAGCTTTAGACAGTGAGTACCCTGAATTGTTCGCTGCTCTCTTGAACCGACATGCACGTGGTCCCAACCCACTCCTGTGTAGCTTTAGCTCATTTCTTCCTGTGCCAGCTGTGACATTGCCACTCTCGTTTCTCCATAAACACCATGATGAATCAGTGATGGCTGAAGGTGTGCACCACAGCCTTTAATTAGTACAGTCAGCAAAGCATTTTCATAAAGCAGCAAACCTGGACCATCAGGACACAACCCTGCATAAGGAAAGAGACTGAAATCCAAGCACAGCTGTGGAAGATGCAAAATCTAAATTACAATTACTGTTATTCTTCCCTGTACAAAAATCTACATATACACTTTTTTTTACCCTGCAGGTACCAAAACCATAACTGAAAATAATTAAATGTAGTTCTTTCAGGAATGTTGCCTAATAGATTTTGGTAAGGCAAAGATAAATTACTTTCCATTCAAGACAGACTAATGTGGGAAAGCCTGGGAACGTTCAAAAAAGCAAACCATAAAATAATGTAATAATGATTTTAATTTTTTCAAAAACCTAAACTCTTCTGCTTTTAAGAGACTGTCCTCTCAACCTTATGGACTCACAGAACATTACTGGATATGTAGGCTGTGCAGCACCATAAACTGCAAAGATCAGGGCTACTGCTCCAGGCTAATAGTGTAATTTTCCACTGGATGGTTTTCATTTACAATTCACCTATTGTATCTGGAAGTCTAATTGTAGCCAAGTAAATTTTCGGGTTGTTCAATGCATAATAAAGAACCAAATAGCTTAGAAAGACAGCTTGAACTTTATAATTAGAAACATTTGTTATTTCAGGTGGCTTCTCCCTAGCATGTTTATAAGTCCCTATTATACCTGTTGTAAAAATGTACATGTTGTAAAAATAAATTATGACAAGCCGCAGAGTGATTCACAGATACACTAAGAAACAGGGAAGAGAGAAACTACGCAGGAGGAGTCTGGATAAACCTGAGACAGCAGAGTTTCTGGATGTTCATACGAAAAGTGTCTTCCTGTAGGAGTGAGGACAGATGAGAAATGTCTGCGTTGGATTCCCAGCAGCCGCATTAAACACAAGATGAAAATGGAAATCGGTCCCCATTTCCCCACGTATGAGATATCAGTAGGTTTATCAGCAGATTTCAGAGGCACACGCAAATGGTGTGCCTTGGTAGCCACCACCCCAGTGTAACCTGGCAACTACTACCCACTGGAACCACTAGAGATGCTCCTCCAACCACTCCACGGCCCCAGTTAATCCTAACATTCCAGTCCCTCCAGCACTGCTGGCAGCAACCCGACCTCTCCTAGGAAAAGTGACTGCGAGCAGCCTGTAGGCCTGGGGACAAGGCTGGCCATCTGGAAGGGCCATGCAGTCCCTCCAAGTTAAACATTAACATGTGAGAACAGATCTGTTGCTCGTAAGGAACAGCGAGTTCACTGTTCTGGGGGACGGCCAACATTGCTTGCCTTTGCAGCTCGTTTGGTGAGATCAAGAGCGAGATTAGTAGAAGGTGTGTTTCATAAATAATTTTTTATATGGGTTCTGGTATAGCAGGATTTGGACTTCATGAAAATCTGTAGTTTTCTGTCCAAATAGCTTTCTAATGACTCCTGGTTATTGTCTTTGCTGGAGTGGAATGTTCAAATGTAAAAGGTCTTCTACGATCTCATCAGTTCTCCAACTCCGTAATTTGCCTCCTTGAGGAGAACTATGGAAACCGTGCTAGGGAAGATGCATCAAACAGAAGCTTGAATTTAAAAGGTGCAGAGTCAGTTGTTCCAAAACTAGTGGAAGGGTCGTAAATAGGTGGTTGAATGAAAAGATGAGTTTTCTTTAACTTTATGGAATTTAAGACCTAACCCTTTTCTACTGTTGCCCCTAAACTGGATGCTAAGGAGCAGTGAGGAAAAGAAAGCATTACTGATTGCTGTATTTTCTGCTGTGTACCAATGCAAGTGATTTTTTCTTTAAAATGTACAAGCCTACGATTGCCGTTCCAGAATATTCAAGCAAGGACCACATATCAACTCTTCTAAAGATTCTCTCTCCCTATTTCCCTGCTAGCACAGTTTGGATATTGCTACAAGTGTCCTGAATGACATGGGTGACACAGATAAACCCTCCTGAAGGCCATGTGTCACAAATATCCTGTGAGCAGTCACAAAAAGGAGGTCAGGAATATAATAAAAAAAAAGAAAGCAGAGATGGATGTAAACACAAGACCGGACACCACCTCTTTCGAGAAGTTCTGTGTGGCTGCCGAATCCTCCTGCTGTATCGCTACAAGCTGTGTACAGACAAACAGCGTCCTCCTGTCCATCCAGCCGCAGGCAGACAGCGCTGGGAGCGCAGCTCTGGATACCAGCAGTACACAGATCACCCCGGTCAGGCTGCGCACATGTTCAGTCAGCAGAGGGACATGGCTTGGGGGATGTTTTCCTTCCCTTTCACCGCTATGTTTTTGGGGTGTTCTATGTAAGCAGACACATTGCTGACTGCTGTTTTTTCTGTTTTGTAGCTTTCATCGGTACAGAGATTTCCATGCTTAAGACTCAACACAAGACTGCAGACCACACTCTGCTTGCAGGCCACCAAGGAAACCTGGAGAAAAAACTTTTATTTTAATGGCATTGCTCAGTTTTACATTAGTGCAACAGCGTGCTTCCACAGCCCCCACTGCCTTGTTAAGCACTCTCATCACTGTCAAAACAAAATTACATGAGAGGAGAATGTAACATTAAAGACGAAGTTATCTTCTTTCAGTATATAAGAACATGAACGTCTCTATACAATCAACATTTAAAAGGTATGTTTGCATTTAATATCTTTTGTATTGAATTCCCATTAGGCTGCCTAGCCAGGTGATCTGTTTAAACATGTAGAATATTGTAGAGATGACAGGAGCCAGTTATCTTGATTCTTACGCCTAAAAGTGAGAAATCCTGAATCCTAAAACTGTATTTAAATTTATTACAAAGAAAGGAAAATTCTGAGTTTGCAACCCGAGGAAACATTAGCTCTAGCCTAAGGAAGCAAACTACGAATTGGATGATTTGATAAATTCTGTGACTCTGTTGATGAGGAATGTTTAACAAGAGATTAAAATTAAAATTCTCACAAGTTTCAACATAAACAAGGGGATCAGAAAAGCTATCAAACATATTACTGTCTGCCCCACTAAACAGGCCGCAGCGGATGGACAGGCTGGAGAAAAAGCAAAGATGCCTGGGGCTTTTGCAGACAGCGGTGCTGTCAACTCTCCTTCCTGCTGTGCCCATGCCCGCAGAGCTCCCTGGATGCAGGGCATTCCAGATCACATTCTCCCAGCTACAAGGTCTTTAAAAAATGAGACTTTTATCTATTATAAAATACTCCCTTGGTTTAAAATGACCAGCTGTGTGATGAAACGATGTCCCATATGGCTTGCTGTGTTCATATCTGCTTTAACGCAGCTCTACCCACAGCAGGTACTGGTAGCATGTGCAGAGCAGTGAGATCCACCTACAGAACGGAGGTGTCTAGATCTCACCTTAGGCTTAGATATGTAATACTCATACACAGAACAGCAACTGAGTGGCCATCCATTCATTCCCTGCGATGTGTATCAGACTAACTAGTATCGCCCCAGTAACATTCAGCAGGGAGTGGGATTTGGTTTATTATATTCAGATTTGGATTCTTATATCCAGACAGCACAATTGGCTCTCAGTGTTTAAACTCACTTGACTGTGACAAGTTCCTCCTGTGTTATCGGCTGGCCACAGTCGTTCTAAGGATCACAACCTCTCTTGCCACACAAATCACCTCTGCAGGCAAAGGATCAGCCACATGTCCCAAGATAGGTGTCTCTGCTTTGAAGTAGTTTATTTTATACAGCTGTCTGGTTAAAACCTTTCTGCAAGTTCCCCTAAAGCAGAAGCAGGTGCTCTTTGGAGTTATTTTCTTCAGTAGTTAGCATTGCCTTGCATGTCAGCTAACATGGGGGCAGTTTTATGCCTGCAGTGCTGTTGTCCTCCTTTCCATCCAAGGCTCTGACAATTTTCCCACCTCCAGACCGGCCACGGTGCTGCATCATCACACCAGCAGCTCCCGGCTCATCAGCAAAAAGAAACTGAGGGTTTTCTGAGGCCATTATTCATGTTCTCCCTGAGGTTATCTCTGAGCCCAGGAGATAAAAGAGAAGACTTTAAAAAAGCCAGTGTAAAATGGCTGCAGATAACGTTTGTGCTGGCAGACTCCAGCCGATGGGGAGGAAAGGATAACTCTAAGCCATTCAAGAGTTAAATCATGCCACTGAGGAAAGTGTTTTAGGGCCATAATAATAATACACCGTCCATAATGATAGGCAACATTTACCTAGTTATCTCAACTGCCACAGTTTACAGAAGTTTACAGAGAACAACAAAGAAAGAATTAATTTTCTTTCAAGCTTGCAGTATCTCTAATAGGATTCCCAGGCCTCAGGTAGAGAATAAGAAATGCATGGAAGAGAAATGGAAATGCTAGAGATTAACTAATTTTAGAATCAACTACATGCTGTTTGCTTGCAGCTGGCGAGTGACCTTTGCATTATTCTCAGCTAGCAGGAAATTCAAATCTACATTAATAAGCAGAATAGTGTTCACTCTTCCAACACCGCTTGCTTTAAAGGTTTTCTTGCATACACAGTCCTCAGTCATTTTCTACCCACTTCTTCACATTGTCTGCTCACCTCTATGCATCTGAATCAGCGCAGTGGTTTGCAACAGTGCTAACTGCCATGTGGCTGCTCTCTCAAATGAAATGCTCTACCTAAGGAGTTTTATACGGAAATGGAGAAAGAGGGCTTCTTCACCCTTCATAGCTATGCTGCAACAGTGGCTGATGGCCATTGCTACAAGACAGTTACTTTCAACCAAGGATTCACCCCAAATTTTCTGAGAGGAGTGGAGGATTTCATGGATGACTAGATGAAGACAAATGGGGTGCCATTTGTTGCAGACATACAGTTCTCATTAAACTCAATAATGGCTGCACACAGACGTGACTAGATTTCCAGATTTTGGCTGCAACCTGCTGAAATATGAATTCAAGCTTCGGATTGTTTTCAGCTGCAACTACGCATTTAAAAAGGAAGCTGCAGCACAGTGCCGAATCATCATCTTGAAAATGTAATTAGACAAATGTTCTAAATTACTTCAATAGATATATCCTTCTGGTCTTCTTCTGTACTGCAGAAAGTGTGTCTGTGCAAGGTATTGAAGCATTCTCCGCTTGAGAATTCCAACTAAATGAAAGTGATGGCAATGATCCTGTCCACACAGCGCCTTCTCCCCACTTTGCCCCACACACCCAGGGCATTCTGCTGCCTCCAGCAGTGTCTGCATTTCTGCAGAAGAGAAAGCAAGTGTCACTGCAAGAAGCACTGAATGAGTTTCTATAGTTTCTCCAGACTGTTGGGTACTTAACTACAAGCAAACGAGTGGAACTTCGCACTGCATCCAGTAATTCAATGGGCCTTCTAGCAGATAGCGGGAGTCATTGTTTGGATGCTGGAAAGCCACTTCAGGTTACATGTAGGCATTCCCATTTGACAACGGACCCAGGCCCATGTTTTGGTTCCGCACAGAACCTCTAGTCACCTTCACCTCATTTGGGAATATTAAGTGTCATCTTTCACGCCTCGGCCATCCATCCCCCTTCCAAACACAGGCTGGTGGCTGCAAATGCCCCCCTGCTCCTCTCTGGCCAGTTGCACCTGTGCTAGGCTGCTGACTCAGAGCATGACTTACTGCCAGTGCATCCCTTCGTTCCCTCTTTCTCTGGTTAAGAAGAACCACAAGCTGGCTGATGTTTGCAGGGACCTCTGGAGGTCATCTGGTCCAACACGCCCTGCTCAAGCAAGGACACCTACAGCCAGATGCCCAGGATGATGACGAGATGGCCTTTGAATATCTCCAGGGAGGGAGACTCTGCCTCTATGGAAAACATGTGCCCACACTCCACCAGACAGGAGTATGTTTTCTGCTGCCTTCCACTACCTGCATTCATCTCCGAGAGAAGAGCAAACTGATGCAGGCCAGCGAGTGCTTGCTCCATTGCGCTGAAGTGGGGAGTTGCCTTGCAGAGGTCAGCGGTGAAAATTTCTGCAGCAGTATTAAGCACAGGAATCCTGTCTTACACTAGGTCTGAGGCGTTCAAATCCCATAAGCATACACTCTTCCTCTTTTCTAGTATGAAGACATTTAACCAGCTAGGGAAAACAGCCAATTAAACATTTCCCTGCAGGTCATAACCATAGCTAGAAATTCTTAATTAACAAGTTAAAACTCATTTACAAAAGGCTTATTAACATTTTTAGGACCAATATACTCAGCTTGCCAATCAGAAAATAGCCTGAAACACTGCACGGGAGTCACCAGATTAGAAGGCGGTCAGCACATTTACCTCTTTTATGTCTGACTCCGTTTACTTTTGTATTCATCTCAGCTCACATATAGCAAGTTTCAGAAAGAAGCATCTAAGCTGCTGAAGGTGTATTTATCTCAGGGTGTTTTTTTTATTAATAATTAAAAGAGCTTTCAGCGCTATAGTGTACCATTGGTTTTTGAGACTATGTCAAGGTGTTTACTGTCCAAGACAGTGACTGGAAAGTTTTGACTCATTTAAGGGTCAGTGGTTCCAACTGATCATGAAAATACAAAGGCATTAGATTAAAAAACAAAATTGACTTCTCAATTTGCCAATTCCTTTCATAAGATTAACCCTGGTGCCTTTATGTTGTAAGACACTGATGAAGGATGACAGAGCTTTTCACCTCAGTGCCCTGGTTTAAACCGTAGATTTTATTCGCAGTCGCTTATGTAGGCCAATACAGAAAGAAACAGCAGCCCAGGACTCAGTCCCTAACAGATAGATGACTACACCTGCCCGAAAAGCAAACTTTCCATGTGAAAGCAGTGAAGCCCTGACCCTTCTGCTTCTGCATGTCAGGCAATGCAGTGCTGTCCTCCATCTGCAGATGGACAGGACTTCTGCAGCTGCTTGTCCTCTACCCACCAGCACCACAGCAAGAATAGACGTTCTGGGTATACTTCTGTTACGGTGGAGAAAAGGATCGTGAACAGTAAAACTTAACAAAACTGGGTCTGTTTTACTCCGCTGATTTTGGGACAGTCTCATCAGCAGCTATCAGATATTGAAAAAGACAGATCAAAAAAAGAACCGGGGAACAGACATGGCAAAATCTCTCTTGTTCACAACCCAATCAACATGGCTCCAAAGATAACAATGCTCCTCCTTTCCAGCAATGAAACCAACTAGAAGATCCAACTCAGATACCTTATTTTCTAAATGAAAATAAATGGGGCTCCACCATACCAAAGAGCATGACCGCTTTAGCAGGAATATTCACATCTTTCAATTGCAGCAGCAGCTGTGGCAGACAATGCAATCTCTCTCCCACAGTCTTTTGTCTCAGCTCCAAGATATCAGGTCCATAAGTATGTTTCATGAGCCCTATATGAGCTGCAAAACTGCTGTGCTACTCCACCTATCCGGCACTCTGCCACATAGATAACACGTGTCTGAGTTTTCCACAGCTTGTGCTCTTTTTTGAAGGTCAGACAGGTGCGCAATCTTGGAGAAAGGGTAAGTAGGTTTCTGGGAGAATAAATGTTCCTTTGACCTCAAGCACTGCATCCTCTCTCCTCTCCCTTTCCCACCATACTCAGCCAGCTCAGAGGATACTGCCCTGCTCTGGCTATGCATAGCCAGCAAGATAGACCCCAGGAGGATGAGGGTTTACAGATCACGACAACTTACGTTTCATAGCTCCATCTGAACAGAACAAGATGAGCCTCCCCTGCACTGCAGCGTTACAGAGAGCAGCTCTGAAATCTAAGATAATGGGAGATAAGACACATCCACCAAGACCCTTCCTTCCCTATTTGAATGAAGCAGGCAATGAGTGGTTCGCAAAACCACACCTAGAGCTGCAGCCTGGTGGCAGAGACAGGAGAGGGCTGGGCAGGATGCCCTGGGCTATGCAGAAGAGCTTGTTTCCAGAGGAAGAAGCACAGCACAGTGAACTGTCTTCCCTGCAGAAGTGTCTGAGCAAGCGAAACTCAGCATGCCAGGGCTCAATCTATCAGCACCGTGTGTGGTGGAGTGACTCTTTTTAGCCCATGGCATCACCATCTTTGCTGACCGACTCCATCTGACCCACCCCTGATTCAACTGCTGCTTTCCCCGCCTTTCTGCAGGCTGGAAATGTTTAGGGCTTCCTTGTTATGCGCCATATGAGAATGTGTTTGCACAAAGTTCCCAGGGTGTGAAATACGCTGAGATCATTACCCAGCACTGCTGTGAGAAGCAGATGGTTTGCACCGAATCTGGCCGGTAAGGCTGCTAGTCACACCCGTCCCTGCCCACGCCAGGTGAGGGGCCTGAGTAGGGACCGCTCTCAAAGCCAGGCTGCCAAGGCACCCAATGCACCGAGGGACAGGCACATGCTAGCAACGTTGGGTGACAGATGACTTTGTGCAAGGGCACAGTCATTGCACTTCCCCCGAGAATGTCGGAGCTGCAGAGAGGAATGAATTTTTATTTTCACTTGGATTCTGAAATGAATTCATCCAAGCAAAAAAAAAAAAAAAAGGAACTCTGCTAATGAAAATGAAGCACAGCAGGACTTGAGTGGCTACACTGTTATGATGTGATGGACAGCTAATTCATTTAAAGGGTCTGAAATACTAGTGCAGGGCTCTCTAACATGGTTCTTCTCCCAAACACAACTTCCATTCAATCTAAGTCTGTGTGGGAGAGGGAAAAGCCAGTATTATTGTAACTGAGGCTTTCACAGAGCAATTTAATCTGTTGCTTAGGTTTTTATTTTTTTTCATCTTCTGCCTGAAGGAAATCACAATCCATAATTTAAGTGAAAAAAAAAAAAAGACCCAACCAATCTACCAATCTACAGAGGAACATTGGGCTACTGGGGACAATAGGAGATGCATCAGAGAACCAGGAACAAAGATGCAGAAGCACAGGGTGGAAGGAATAAGCTTATAGCCTTAAAAAAAAGATGAAAGTTAACAAAACATGATGCTCAGAGGGGCCCTTCTGAATCATCTCATACAGTCCTGACCCCGGGTGCTGTGCCATCATGGGGTCAAGGTTCACCCTTCATTGACATGCTTTGTACCTTAGAAGTTGTTAACTTTGCTGGGTGTTAGATTACACTGATCCATAGCCATTTTTTTTTCTCTAAAAATCAACCCTTCTGATTTCCTTTTAAAAAAAGTAACAGGCTGTTCCCTGATCAGGAAAACTAATGAATCCTGGTTGCACAAAGATTTGTTCTGCTCTTTAACTATCCTCTCCCCAGCTCGTGGCAATATCCCTCCTAGATCACCACTGCTGGGAAGTAGAAAGCATCACTTGGACCTGGTGAGAACCAGGAGCGCATGGCCCAGCTTGCAGGCAGCTGCCATGCAGATCCCAGGCACAAGCTGGAATACAGGAAATTCCATCTCAGCATAAGGAAAAGCTTCTTTACTTTGAGGGTGACAGAGCATCGGAACAGGCTGCCCAGAGAGGCTTCGGAGTCTCCTCCTCTGGAGATACTCAAAACCCATCTGGATGCGTTCCTGTCCAACCTGCTCTAGATGACCCTGCTTTGGCAGGGGCTTGGACCAGATGATCTCCAAATGTGCCTTCCAACCCCTGCCATTCTGTGATCCCAGCCCACCTGAATTCTGTCCGTTCTTCCAAAGGCAGGGCACTTATTTGGGTCTTTTCTACCCTACTACTGTTTTTCAGTGAACTTGAAATATGGCATCCTAATTATCTTTGGAAAAGAGCTTTAAAATTAGTTTATATCAGCCAACGAAAACATGTCGGGAAAACGGACAGACTCACTGCCACATAAGGTTGCTGTCCTTCTGCAACCAAACTACATTATGGAGGCAGACTCTGCACTTCAGTAATCGTCTCATGACACACCGTCATGTTTCCACGTGCTGCTGAAGATATGCTGCCATTTTCCTGTGTGCCACAGAGGTGCTTCAAAGCACCACTTACCACAGCTAAGAAGTGGGGCAAATCAATGGCATTCTGGGCATTCACCTGCATTTTAACCAAAATGATGAAATGCACAATAGCTTCAAATGCTTCAAAAACTGGAAGAAATTAGTGAGAGGTTTCCCAGGGTCAGTGCACTTTCCCCCTCTCACCCATCCCCATAATGCATCCATCAAGATACAGCCTCTGTATTAAAGTCCTTTTCTACTAACCCAAAGCTATAAAAATGTGAGGTTTTAATTTCCAATTAGACTCATTAGACACAGATGTGCTTCTTTCAAACCCACTTAAGCATTTATAAGGGTCAGCTGACTTGGTAATCCAGTTCTGCATAGAAATTAAAGCACAGCTCCACATTTGGAAATCAGTTCTAAAAATATCACTGCAGAATTCAAAGTTAGCAAATCTCAATGCCTCAGATCAAACATGCACCACTTAAGTTCTCTAGGAACATTTTCCTGGTGAGCAGTATGCAATGTAACCCTGTGGCAGGATCCCTTCCCTTATGAAGTGTTGAATGCTTTTAAGGACTCACAACCATATTCTGCCAAACAGGCAATTGCTGTGTCAGAGACTGCATGATTTGGCTTGCACCACTTCCACCACAAGTGATGCTGCATGAAGCAGCATGATGATCTTATGTGACCATCCAGTTCTGGACCGAGCTGTTCTTATAAAAAAAAAAAGCATCCTCCTACCAAGGCAGAAGAGCTAACCTAACCAGCAAGTGTGGAAGAATAACACCATCGCAAGTCAGGACTGCTCTTGGGTTGAAGCTTTGGGAAGCCAAAGTCAACCTTTCTAAGTTTAGAGTTCCAGCTCTTTATGCCCAGTTCTTTTCCTTGTTTGCTCTGTACCCTACCCACTTCAAAGTTTTTCAGTCTTACAGAGAAGAAAACCCAACAACTTCCTCAGGTAAACTAGCCTTTGAATCACAGAAATACAGGTGGTAAAAATTCGTTGACTCGCTAAGGGTCAGAGAGGGGTGGGAGGCTTCCTGGAAGAACATGCCTGCCCTATGCACAACTGTGTCCCTTTCTTCCCAGTTGCACAAAGCGCACTGTATTGTGTCTATGGTGATGCTAACAGAAGGATTTTCAGGCCCGAGACTGCCCATAAAATCCAGCCAATCCTCCCAGCACTGCAATAAGCCAGGATTGATGAACTTTATGCCTCAAGATTAGGACCAAAGCTGAAGACACTGTATAATACAATGGCTGTTAGTCCATGGACAGCCATTTCTAGGAGGAAAGTTTCTTCTCTTTTTTGCAGTGATTTCATGAGAAGACATTTTTCTATGGCGAGAGAAAACATAACTGTATTATAAGAGCTGAATCTCCAGCAATAAGCTTTAGGCAACAGCAAGTAGTGCAAATAAATGTTTATTAATGAGAACAACAGAAACTCAATGAACAGAACATGTTGAAACAAGGATGCATAAACTTTTATGGAACGTCAGAGTGGAGACCTGGCTGTGCTGTACCGATCAGAAGAGCATGAAGGCACAGGGCTTCACCAGGTTAGAATGACCTGGTATGTAGAACCGGCAACGGAAAACACATCTTTGCTTCTGGCAGCATATCCTTTGCAGCACTGGTTGTTTTCATTGCCTTGAATTGCAAGGTAGAGATAGCAGGATGAGTTTAAGTGATTTATACCCATTGTCAATATCAGTGACTTAAAAATAAAATCAGTGAGCATGGAACATATATTTAAGTCATTGACTAACTTTCCATTTATGTATTAGTTTTTACTCTGATGAGTGGTCTCTCAATTTTTCAGACAAGGTTAACTTTCAATTTGCCACTAAATCTAGTCTTACATCATAGTTACTATTTTTGCTACTGGTAACAGTCTGCATACAAAAACCATCATTATGTTTATCCTGTCTTTGGTGTCATGATAAATTAATCTGATTTCTCTCCCCCCCAAATTCCTACTCTTCTGCTGAAACTATACTTGAATACAAACTGGAGGTCAAGTGCAGAAATCCAACTTTTAAAAAGCAATGAAAAGTCTTAGAAGCACTGCACATGTAAGATTATAAATGCACATTTTGAATCAATGTGTTGCAAAATTGGTCAAATTTCTGACCACAGGTCCAACAAGATTTCAGAACAAACAGGTCTTTGCCACAGACCTCTTTCACAGTTTGAGGAAAAGTAAGCTTCCTTCCCTTTTCCAAGTCCCAATTGGTTTCTCAACTGTGAAATTATTATTCAGCTAGTTCAGCCTAAAAACCTGAAAATCTTTCTCATGCCCCTGAAGAAACAATTACCAAAGAAGCTGGGGCTTTGCATATCAAACCTAGGTACCAAGTGTTCAGATAGTGACTTTTCCAGTTTGCTAGTTTGGCTGTGTTGATTTCATGTGTTCTTCTGAATGTTTCATTTATACAGTAGCAAGTTTCTTTTCCACAGGTTGATTCTGAAATAAATCTTTGTCTTGAATCTTTAAAATAACTGATTACATATTTAAAATTAAATTCAATTACCTTAGCCAGTGAAAAGTCTGGCAACTTCCATGTGACTACGTGTTACCACCTGACAGACATCACTGGGTTGAGATTGCAACAATGAGCAATAAAATCATAATCCAAATTTCTCCAGCAAAGCACAGTTTCTGCATGTCTCTTCAAAATTTCCTTTCCACTACACCTCCAAGCATTTCCCTCTACCACCTTCCACTTTAAAAGTGTGTGTAGTAATCACTACATTCCTTATTTCTGCAGTAATATTCCCCGAAACTGTCTTTAAACTTGGATATAGAAGTGTTTCTCTGCTTAACTGTTTCTTTCACACAGGACATCTATAAGTGCTTGCTTGAAAGAAGGAAAGTTGAAGAGTGTCAGAGAACAGGCTGACAACGAACCAGACACCTCTGAAGCCTCGCTATTTGTCTCCAGGGTGAGGAAATGTGTCTTGTTCAGATTGGAACATTACATGCATATATACCTAAGCCAGATGCTGCTCTCTTTCAGCATCAGAAATAAGTACTCTTTATTCACAGAAGTGAAAAAAAAACAATGTGAAGCCTTGAGTATTTGTAGGAAAAACAACCGCCTCCACTTCTGAATTCTGTTTTGCTGACAACCAGGTGTTGAGAAGTGCACTGCAAATTAAGCAGGTATCTCAAAAGCAGAATCATTAATGCCTTAAGTGATTAACTAAGTGACTTATCTTCCCATGAATGTATCGACAAGAATTTCTCAAAGTGCCATTTAAAACGAGGTGGCCAAAAAAGCTGGGTGTTGCTCAAACATAAAGGTATTTTTAATGCTGCACCTGCTTTTGGTTTCTGACATGTTGATTCCTGTATCTGTACTGTGAAGGGGCTGACCTTGGCTGCGCAACCCACTTTAGAGGGGCAGGAAAGAAAGAGGGGCCTAGGAGAAGGAAGAGGCTTCTCCCCCTGTAAATTCTGAAAAGGGCAGTAAATTTATGCTGATTTGTTTAGAAAAAGATGCTGGTGCTGAAAGAACCACTGCAGTCATCAACCAGAACTAAAAGTGCACCCCCAATGCATATACCAGAGTGTTATATTTAACATTCCCTGGAAAAGCTCCTTCCGTCCCACCAGGTTTGTGCCCACCAGGTTTGTGCCAGGTTTGTGTCTACCAAGGTTTCAGAAATTCTGACCTTGGAAAAGATTTGACTTTCAAGGGCTGTGCCTTCGCGCCAGAAGCTTTTTAAGAGGTCACCGCCCTCTGATATTTCTTCATCAGCCCTATTGCTGCCTAATTACAGCTTAATTGCTGTTTTCATGGCAGAAATCCCATCCCAGTGAAAACCCAACAAGCCTGTGGCTCCCTCTTCTGTGTGTGTAGCTGATGGATGGGTTGTTGCTTTTAAGTTCTCCCAGGGGCTCTTGTCTTCTACTCTGCTACCACTTGTCATAGACGCGACAGCCTGTGTCACATCTTGGGTGGTCCCATGACCTGTGTGCTGGTGCCTGCTGTCACCCCCCTGCCAACAGCTACACCTTGTCACACAAAAAAAAAACCCTTACAAACCTCTGCTGGGAAACTGCAAGCCACGTTTCCTCAGCTGCTTCATCTGCAGTCTCTTGCAGGCGCACACAAAGCTCAGTGGCTCTTACACCAAGGACACAAACCCACAAACCCAAAAAGGTGCACACAAACACACTTGGCTGTGCCTCAGAATTTAAAGTAGGATTGGACCCCACAAAAATCTGAAGTAACATGTGAGGACAGAAGCGGGAGGGCTGGCAGCAAAGAAGACTGCTTAAGAAAGGCATGTTTAGGAGTGTCTTTGAAACTAGCTGATTTGTAGAACTGTGTAATGCAAAATAATTACATCTTAATCAAGATAAAGTTTCAACCAAAACAATGTCCTGCACAGGAAAGCCTCAAATCTCTGCTGAGCACAACTGTATGGATTAATTGTATGTGAACAAAAGCGCTACGTCATGGAGCTGAGTGCCTTACCGACTGGCCACGAAATAACATCGCAAGGTCAGTCCTTTGGGGCTACTTGCCCTCAAGAGACAAAACCCTGCATAGCAGCTCAAAGTCAGAACCAAGGCACAGCAATACTACAAGAAACTGGCACCAACTTTTTACTACAGTTTTTTTCCACACAAGACACTGCCCAGCAAAGGTCTGGCAGAAGCTTTTATTTTAGCTCACACATTTACTATATTTGATGTGACTGTCCTGAAACAAATACTTAGGAAAAAAAGTCCTGTGTAGTTGCTCCTTTAAACGTAGCCCTCCAAAAGCATCTGGAGGAATCTTCACGTAAGTCTCGGTTTGCCCACTCATTTATTTACTTATTTTATGGGTACAGTCAAGGCATACAAGTAACTTAAAACCCTTATCTGAAGGCTTTCAGAGGAGCATTGTAGAGGTCTTCCATTGGTTTCCAGTTGCTTCCAGAGCCTAGTGCACGATGGCAGCATAGGATTTACCTACAGATGCCACCAAAACTATTTGGAAAAGGTTTACTGAATAAAATTCTTTCAAGCAAGAACAGAACAGATCTCAGAGGACAAACCACAGACCTTGCCCTGTTCTGAAACAATTTTCCAACAGCTGCAGGATGCAAAAAACCCTCCTCCCAAAACACGTTCCAGACAGTTTTTTAGAAGGGAACATGGCAGCATTGCTGGCAATCTCCTGTTACTCTGCAAAAGCTTTAGAGACTGCTATAAGTAATCATTGACTTTCACAAACTGGAAAGATACACAACTCAATGCAATACCCTGTAGCACTTAGAAGTTGCTTGGAAATGTAATTACAGTTTAGTTCAGCAAGAAAACCAAGTTTTCTTCCCTATTTTTTAAGCTAAGACACTTGTGCCCAGCTTTCCATGCTGCCGCTCCTGCTCAGTTCTCTACAAAATACATCCTTTAGGACCCATAAAACTAAAGTAAAATAAGCGAACATCAAAAAAATCTCCCTCCAGAATCTCTCTCCACAATTAACCTCTCTGGAAGCAGCTCGAATATGTTAGTAAGTGAAGACATGTAACCAAGAGGCAATACAACCTCTGCATGACTGGCATACACTCCTGCATAGCTTAGAGGCAAATCTCTTCCACACAGCTAAAAACAAATTCAGTGCTCTGAGGGACTTGCTACTTATCTAAGTTACTGCAGTGCAGCTGAAAGACAACTCCACTTAGCTTTAAGCAAGTTACCTGAGGTGTATTTTCATTACAAAAGCACAAAGCTCACTGAAGGCTAAGTTACCTGCCTCTTGGGACAGACCTTGCAGTCCTGCAGGGCTCTGTGCTGAGATGCCTGGACAGAGACTGTTAGTTTAACATCAATTAAGACATCTCTACACTATGCTGTAGTTGTTGATGTGGTTACAGCACAGATGCACCCTCAGATGTTCCTGGAAATGGAGGACAGTAAGGAACACCCATTCATTTTCCCACCCGGTTGTAACAGCCATCACCACCGTGAAGCGAAGCACTGCCTACATAATATCCTATTCCACACAGGACAGCAGGTTCCTTCCATGAAAGGGCCTTAAGAAACCCATTAGAAGAAAAAGATACATAGCTCATAATGAAAGATATAGTTAGATCCCATGCCAGTTAGCTGAAAGACACAGCCAAGTCATGAAGTTGTAAGAGAAAAATTGTTACACAAATATTTTTTATTTCTGGTAAAGGCATGCTCATATACTTCTTGTCTAAATAAAAGTGAAACTATTTCAGAATTGTAGGTCCTGTATTAAGCCAGCTTGTAACATCCTGTCTGTAGGAACAAGGTGTGGTGGCTATTCATGGAGAACAGGGGATGTGGATGTCACGCTCATGCCCCAAAAGGATGTTCCTAGCCTATGATGGCTGCTGACTAGCATCTGATTCAGTGAGAACAACCAGAGGGTATGAAGACAAAAATCAATGCTGCAAGATCACATTAGAGATCATCTGTGGAACACAACCGTCTAGCACTCAGGAGCCGTGAAGTTCCCTACACTGTTTCATTGCCAGGATCAGATTAATTTTTCTTTGGGTTGTTTTTGTTGGAGAATTCCCACTGCTTCCAGGACAGCCATGACCTGCTGAGCTTCAAAGGAAAGTTGATGTGACCAGCCTATTCATTTACTCGTTTCACTCTCACCTACCTCGTCAGTTTCTTAGGAAGGTGGCCGGTACCTCCATGGGGAGACCTGCCAGAATCTCAGAGGCATTGCTGTAAACTCAAAATTCATTTTTTAATCTAAAACACACTGTGTGCATTGTGTGGTTCCAATATGTTTGCCCCTGACGACCCAGGAAGCAAAGGAAAGACAGATCTAAACAGAAAACCTATTCCACAGTGGAAAGACATTTAAAAAATAATCAATTGAGAACAGACATCTAAATCCCTGATCTTGTTAGCATTGCTTCTGTGTACTCAGAGGGCTGTCAGAGCTCCTTCATCTATGGGAAGAAACCTTGTTTCTAGCAGAAAGACCACGGAAACATTGAATATAAATCTAATATTCAGTAAGTTTACAATGTGTTGGTTGCCTATAGCAACAAAAGGGCACTATTGCCAGACTCTACTTAACTCAGAGTGCAATTTTAATCAATATTAACGGAGTGTACATCCAATCAGAGGTTTTGTCTTGACACAAAGATGAATTCAAGTACAACTATCTGGTTCAAGAGCTGTTTTTCTAACACCCAGACCTGGTTATTTATGAGCATACTTAAAGATTCAGTGGTACAGCACCACAAAATTACCATGTTCTTAATCAACACTGCATAGAGAAAATTTAAACCTTGCAAAGAACATTTCTACTAGAGATGACACTTTAAATTTGAGGTTTCTACTGTCTGCCACCTCTTCCTCTGGAAAGCAGGAGCCACAAGCTAGTTTCTTAACTATAGCTCTTTTGAGAGACAGAAGGGCCCACAGAAGCTCAGCGTGCCACCAAAGTGGGCTACAGCTGGGCTTTCCCAATATAACAACAAGATGACAGTTTTCATAAAAACAGGGCACATCACCTCAAATGGACCATGAATGTCTTTCTTGAAAGTTTGGGCAAAAAGTCCCTTCCACTGAGCAGAAAATTTTACTGATTTTGGCTCTTCGGAAGGTTTCTGTGACTCTTACCCACCTTCTACACATTTTGGGACAGAACTGAAACCCTCCACCATCAGTTCCCCAGATTCATCCCTTTTTCAATAGTTTTTTAGCAGACAAGTTCACAGATAGCGTAGATTCAAACAATTTGGAAAAGAGAAGAAAGGTTTTGCTTTGTTTTTAAAACCCCTCCCTTCAGCAAACTACAATGGATGGAGCTTGGGTGCAATTTTTACCTTAACCAGGAAGAAGCTTTCCTCAGGGTAAGGCCAGAAGGTGGAAATGATTTGCCAGCTGCAAACAGCAACGCCCACAAAGGGTGTATAGCAGATGACACGAGCAGGTATGATAGTTCTAGCTGGTTGCCACAGATCAGACACACTACCTACACCCCAAGTCCTATATATGTTCCCACAATCTTAATTTCTTTGTACAGCTAAGTGCATTCCTGCTATGCCAGAGCTGCAAAACAACAGTATACGGAAAGGCTTTACTCTGCAAGCCCTGACGTACTCCAGCTTAACCAAACTTGTCAGAGGCCTGCAGGCAGCAAAGGAACTGCCACATACGCCTCCCCCCATCCTCTGGATAATTAGCCAGATGGCAAGTCTGCAAGAAAGCTACCATGAGACAGTCCATATTCCTGTTCACTGGACCCTGTAATGCAGCTTAATTTCTCCAATCTAAATATCAAGCTCTGAAAGCTGCTATTTCTCTTGCCCATATTCTATATAACATTAGGATTCCAGAAGGGAAGTTTGTATTAAAAATAGGATGTGTCACATTAAGCTACTAGTCCATTCTATAAAAGCCAGGGAAAAGCTTTTTTAAGAAAACAGTCTAGACGCTACTACCTGGCCTTTGCATTCAAGGGTATTCAGCACAGTGAAGGCTACCCTGCAGTTGAGTTCCAGTGCGGAAAGTCCTGACCCAGCACCACAAACATTGCTAAATCTATAGAAACCCTTCTCTGAGCTATGAGAAAGAGATACCGACTTCAAAGAGCAGCTCCTCTGGAGATCAGAAAGAACCCCTGCTAGTTGCTTTACCAGCAACTTTTAACACAGCATCCTGGATTTGTTCTCAAAAGCTTTAGCACAAGAGTCACTCAATATGCAGCATGAGGCACAGCCCAACACTGGAGCTGGCTGGTGTCCTGTGACGTTTCCTGGCAATGTATGGACCCAAACTCATCTGTGGCTATAACATTCAAGACTGTGACCATACAACTTGCTGTGGAAGAAGTGACAGAAGCACACAGAAAACTGCATCAGGTGCTGAAGTTGTTATTGACGACTGGCCATTGCACTGGAAGTGTAAAACTTGGTTTTTCTTAAAGTGAAAAGCGTGCACACTATTATTGCTAGCCAATGTACTATGAAACACTTCCTGTTTTATCAGAGCAATGTCATGTAATAATTTCTTTTAGATACTTGCATTGACACTTACAGTTCTAATATTTCACCCACTACAGTTACTGCTGGAAGGGAAACATCTAATAGCCAAAGAAAGCTTGGTGCAGTACCAAAGCCAGCACCTAGTACCTGAGACTGAAGAACAACTGGAGTGATGCTCAGCATCTCAAGTAGAACTAATCACAGGAACCTTCCTACCAGAAGTTACTGGGCTTCAACAACCCAAAGCAACATGTAAGATTAAATTGCTCTCCACTGGCAGCTGTAAGAATCTCAATCACTCCTTCATACGAATCTGGTAAAACCACAGATTTCAAGGAAAGATGCTGATCATCCCATAAACTTACAAACTGAGGTTTGGAACAAAACCAAAAGGTAAAGGTTTTTCCTCTATTTCTTATTTCTCAATTTGACTTCAGGGGCAGGACAGGAGGACATCAGAGACAGAAGTTGAAAGAAAAACATTCATTAACAGCAAATCACGACAGCTAGTGGTAGAATTGTATCAACACCAGAAAGGAGATCTCTCTATTAAAAAAAAAAATAATAAAGGGATAAAAGCAAAGAGGTTCTTCAGAAGAACTTTAAATGATACCAAAGCTAGGACAGTTGTTGAAAGCACCGACACATGATGGCTTGCAACAGCAGTGCAAACTAGCTTTGACAGTTCACAAACACAACTCCATACCACTGGTAGGAAGTCCCCTGCAATGGCAAGTATCTAAGAGACAGACACATTTACCTTACTTTCCCACAGAGTTCACAAAATTTGATTGAAACCCTGGGAGGTGCTGTAGTTTCCAGCATTCAACTGCACCATGTTTTATTTGCATACAGACTCTGCCTACTTACGACATGCAATTGTGTCTGAACCTAGAACTATGACAAGGTAAGGTTACTATTGATACAGAGTAATTTTAATTGCTCATCAGCATTTACACTATCATAGCAGTCTGGTAAGAACCACAGCGCTCAATTTCAAAATAAAATTTGATTTTGATCCATCATTTCTACAGAGCTCCTGTGGAATAGACCTAAGCTGCCATTTCCTTTCCTCCATTTCAGTAAGAGAAGGTGCTATACAGAGTTGTTATATTTAAACAGTACTCCCCACTCAGATCTCAAAGCTACAAGCTTGTCCATTTTCAAAAAGTGTCCAATTGCCATTATTGAAGGTAACTATGCCTGGTGATACTAATTTGCTCCTTTAAGATGGTAAGGCTGAAATAACAGTTAAAGTAATTGATTTATGTCCACTAGTGTGTTCCTAAAGGAAAAGGCGCATCTCTTTTTAATGCCTCTTTTTAAAGGCTGAAAAACGGGACTTAGGACTTGTGGCATTACAGATTCAAAGGTATTAAGCCCTCTGTCTTGCCTCATACTACACTCACCACTTACTGCTGCAGCAGCCTTCTTCCAGGAGGACTGTACCTGCATCCTCCTTCCAACCCACTCTTCCCTTACACCTCCTTTCAGCTCCTCACCTTCGCTTGCAGCACTCCCCTGCCCCAGTCTCACTGTGCTCATACCGTCTTACTTACGACCCTGAAAAAAAAATCTGCCACTTGTAGGTTTATAGCATCCTCCTTTGTCTTTTTAAGGGAGATTTCTAACAGCTGTCCTACCCCTGAGGCATCAGTCACCCTGATGGTCTCCCTTGTTACTCAATTTTTTAAGCTCTTCACAGAGCACAACTTACTGATGCAAGACAGGGCAGAGACCAATATCAGTAACATGTAAAATGCTTCTCACCTACTGACTCAGAGGTATGATGTCCTCAAGCACGTGGCCCTTTTAAACGGCTTGAGGTTTCTGGTTTTGTTTAGTTTGGGTGTTTTTAAAGTATATGAAGACACTGATATAGATCTTCTGTACACTGTGGGTACATGCAGGCTCAATGAAGAGTCCATTATCTTTGCGCAATTGAAAACCAGGTCTGAAGACAGCTCAACACCTGCAGCAGAGTAGTGCAACACCAAGGCATCCTCTGACCTGGAGGTAAACCACGGGGTAACAGCTCCTTAAGATGTAATTCTCTTTCTCCCCCCATCACTGGTGCTGAGATCTCAGGGATCAACACTTCCATCACAGAAGACACATTTGCTTTCAATTTAGAGCTTTTTGATGTACACTCATGGCTCAGCACACCTCCCTGCCCTAAATAAAGTTTTTGCTCTTTCCTGGTACAAACCCAGGTGAGCTTCAGAGCAGCAACTCAAGTCACAAAACATTAATTAGCCTGAAACATCCACTGGACATGGTTGGAAGTTTTTCAGGTGCTCTGCCAAATTGAAAGGCGGCCAGATTTACAGAAACACTTACTACACTTCAACGAGCAGTATAACAATTTTTAATAAACCCCAGTAATTTATTAGCCCTTTTCCCATCCTAGTGTAGAGGAATTACCAAGACACCTATAAATACTAGCAAGTAGAAACAGGACAAATTCAGACAAAACTGATAAATAAACTGGTAAAATACAGCAAAAAAATCCTCTTTAAGATTTTATATTTCCATTTTTTTAAAAAAATGTTTCTGCAATACAAAAGTAAGTAGTTTTAAAATAACTTCAGAAGACATCCATCTGGTTTCTCCAGCCTTTAACAGGTCTCTAACTTGGACTGTTGACACCATTTAGGAGAGGCTTAATCTGAATCCTTACTGTAAGTAATTCTTACCCCATCTTAGCCATGTCTGTTAGGTGCTTCTTGCCCTGTGAAGGGAACTGCACATCCCACTAGCACTGAAAGCGACCACTGGTTGGAGCACATATTTGGAGGACTTTACTGAAAACTAACCAAGTAGCTATGGTTTAGAGTGCTGTACATGCTCACCACCCAAGCACTGCTTGCACCAGTTGTTCCAGAGTGAAACTTGAGTTCAGACAGAGTTCGCTTACAATAGACTTTGGCTCTGGGCAGGCACTTGAGGTATTAACTGAAGGTCATGCTGACAATTAGCGCAAAACTCACCTGGAAACTCAGGGAAAGACAATAGCTAGCTTTTAAAAAACCTGACCCAGCAATACAAAATGGCAATTGACACTGCTATGGGCAGACTGTTTGAATAAAGGATGGTATTTCCACATGGATAATACTATTTTGAAGTTCGAGAGGATTCTGGTGACAGTGACAGATCCAAAACAGCATTCACCATGCACTGCAATAGAGGATGTGTACTACAATCTATCAGGGAAGCAGTCCTGTCTTTGAAGAGCAGGCATATGTCCATCTAAAACTACTATTTAGACACATTGTGGTGGTTATTCCAAAACAAAAGGCAGAATAAGGACTACTACCAAAATACTAATTTGGAAGTGATCCCCATTAAATTTGATATGATTTACCAGTTAAGCTGAAGGGGTTTTTTATCATCATTTGCAATCAACAGAATTAAGTCCCATGCCCTAGTAAGGACCAAGAAAGAGCATTTCTACCTTTGCGTAATAAAAAGCATGAACTAACTTCAACCTTGAAAAATTAAAGGATTTGTCATGTTTATCAATTAAGATCACAGCCTGAAGTACAGCTTCAGACTATTAAGAGCAAGTTCTTCAGCCACACTAAACCAAAAGAACAAGTTTGCAATATCAAGGGAATAAAATCTCAGCAAGGGTCTAATACACTTCAGAAGGTCAAGCTTGGAGCGGTATTTAATAAGCCTGCCTCAACCATGCCTCCTGGCTCTCTGTGTATCAGCATGAAAACGTTATCACCATTGCAACCAACTGCTGGTGATTCCCTGTGATGTTAATGAGTTTTGAATTTATGCAAAGTCTCCCAGCAGGTTCTTCCGCAGTATCTACCAACTGCCATACCAAGGGAGGATACCTGTGGTAAAAATATTTAGCTTTCTCCCATTTATTAATTAATATAGCAAGCCAGACTTCAGCAGCCATTTGAAAATCTTTCAAAAACCAAAAATCATGTGGCCTGGAAATGAGGAGTCAAGAAAAATGCATCAGGACTTGGTTTTGAGTTCAGATGTATCTATTAAGAAAAACCTCACCACATGTTTCTATAATTCTGACTAATCTTCCACAAAATACAAGTCAGAAACCAAAAATGAAGTGTTTGATCCTCAACAATTAAGATTTGCAAGAGCTGTCAGGACCTTGTGCAATCAAGTGAATCTGCAACACTAGAAATAACCTCACAGCCAGACGTGGACTTAGAAATTTAGAAGTCTGAAGATTTAACATTGAATTTTTCTACTTTTTACAGAATTATCAATGGTCATTCAGCATCAGAGCCACTGTCAAACTGACATGGTTTACTAGGAAGGGGTAAAATTTCTTGTTCATAACACAATCACAGAATCATAAAACAGATGAGGAAATTAAATAAGACAGCATCAAACACAGACCTCTTACACCAGTAAAAGCACCTTGTGCCCCTCCAGGCAGGCGCTAGGATATTAACCACCACCTCCTCCAATCAGCACTGCTATATAGGCACATAGTACTAAATATTGCTTCAAGGGCTAATCATTCGGACAAGCAAGAGAAAACTTTGGCACTATTAGAATCTATATCATGGACTACTAGTTTTCAGATGAGAATTGAAAAGAGAGATAATGTCTTGGCAACACACAGAGACACACACACATGTACTTTCTCCATCTCATACCCAGACTGAACAACAACCAGGGTCCCAGTCACTGAGGTTACATGTACACCTAGTTCATGCATCTCCATTTGTCAAATCAAACGCAGCCTATAGCCATAAACCGAGCAACTTCACACTTCTGAAAGTCAATGCAGAGACACCGCTAGATTTAACATGCGCTAACAGCTAACCCCATGGGACAAGATTTCTTCATGGGGTTGGTCTCTATCTGAAGAATTTTTCCCCGAAATTCAGAGATTAATCTTTAAGAATTAAATTTACAAAAAGAACATTAGAGTTAAAAGCTTGTATCTGACATTTCCCACTACAGCACAAGGAAACTTTTTTCTCCAGAAAGCACGGATTATAAATTCTATGTAGCTACATAATCCAAATGAAGCCTTCTCCCATAGCTAGATAATCTCTTTATAATAATTCTTACATGCATAGCATGGATCGTCTCAGTTATTTTCACAATCACTTTGCCCTAATTTTTGCAAGCAGTACAAGCAATTCTTCTCATAAGGAAGTGCTTTTGTGATACGCTATCTAAAGTACATCCACCGAAGGGTTTGGCTCTGCTGGAACAGATGAAGACAAGGGGCAGTACAACTTCTTACTCCATCAGAGCAGCAGAGGAATCACTAGTGCTTCGCAGAATTCTGGACTATATTTTCAGGCTTTGCATTAACATCCTCAAGTGGCAATTCCTGACAGTTAAACCTCAGTACAGATGTGTCACAATACATTTTCAAGAAAAGTTGGGACTCCCTCTAACTCCTTTACCATACCCGTTCCCCTTAATCCTAACACAGTGATCAAACCTGGAATCTAAATCCAACTTTTGACACACACATATTTACAGAAATGGAATCACTGGCTAGCAGTTACTCCTAGGCTTATCAACTGCCAACAACCCAATGCGACGTGCAGCTTTTACATGCTCCAGTGGGCTAGGTGACCTCCAACTTCAAAGCCTGCGAACACGCTGTTCCTATAATTATTCTCAGGACTGCTATTTACAACTTTTCTTATATAAAGAGAAATTAAGATTAGAGATCTAGACAGACCCACAGACTGGAAAGAGGCTGGTAGGGGGAAAGAGGAACAGTTAAATCTTTCCTTGGACTACACCACAATTTTGCTGCAAGATCCTTTGAAGTTTAAGACTCCTAAACTTAGAAAAAAAAGCTTTTTCTGCTGCTTCCATATCATATGGAACATGTGAAAGCCCTGTCTCAAGGGATATCATGCTCTGCTTTCTCTTACTCCACATGTATTCCACAGCCAGACGCTATGAGAACCAAGGTTCAGGTACTGTGTGTTCCCTTGTGCTTTCAAACTAAATCCACATTTGCAACCATTAGGGTTCAATGCTACAACTAAAGAGTCACCACAGCATTTTGGTGATGCAGCCTGTACTTACACTAAGTCTATTTTGCCACTGGAACAAAGCTGTCCCACAGAAGCATGGGAGTGGAAGTGCTGCTGGAGAGGGGAGACTATGCTGATAGAGCTGGTCCCTGTACAGACACAGCACTGCACATTTCTCTGTACACCTGAGACTCAGGTATACAGAGTCTGTCTGGAAGACAAGTCTGGAAGGGTGAACCTTCATTAGTTTTGTTCCATCAGTGCAATCGCCTCTTTCCATGCCTCAGCTAACAAACCAGTGCCTGCAGAATGTCTACGTGGAGTTCAACCGGAGGGCCTGCTCTGGCCATAAGAGACAACATATTTTCCATTTGCATCACATACATGTGGTTGGGAAGAAAATCATGCTTTCATACAAAGGAGTGTATTGTTTTTAGAAGCGCTAGTCACAAGATCCTGCCAGACAAAAGCTTTACAATGCCATCTCTGGCCAGGAACACTCCTATTTGTTTTTTCTTTTCAATTAACAACACATAACCCATGCAATGCAGACCTCTCTCCCTCCCTCTCCCATTTCACAGAAGGTCAGTCTGTTCAGAGAGCTCCTTGGATGTTCAGGTTCTGCAGACTTCAGGAGTTTTGAAATTTGTCTTTTAATACACCTCAAGCTACTTGCAACAACTGACCACAAAACAAGTTTCAGATTAAAAATTAAGCCCCACAATCGAGACATTAACAATGAGGATAAGCACCATGAATATTAAAATAGTAAGTACATTCCTCTACTGCATTAACCACTGCAGACAAAAGCCTTTACACTCTGAGATTTCTAACCACAAACATTAGGATCTGACTTATGGAACTACTCTACTCATACAGAATTCAAACATTTTCTGAATAAATGAGCATCACCACTATGGTTCCTGTGCATTTTGTTGGTTTTGACAGTCTTTCAATATAAAGAACATTTTGTGGATCAGACTGGGTTTAATGGACTCTGGTACCTCTCTCAGTGACAGAGAGATATATATATACAGACATATATTTATTTTTTTAAAGAGATATGGTGACCTTAAAGAACATCTCACACCACTACAGAAGAAGATAGCAATAATCATTTCAGTTAGGAACTCATCTATCAATTCAGCAGAACTGGGAGGCTGAGCAAGAGTGTATTTGAATCCCCCTACCTCCTCATCTCTAACAGATATTAGACCCACATGCTCTAATATGCTCTAAGAAGTTGCTTTCCTAGAACTAGCTTGACTTAAAACATGGGAAGTGTCATCTGCTTCCCTTGTCATATCATTAGTTTGCTGTAATGCTGGTACATCAGCCAGAGTCAAAACAACACAGTTCACTTTCTGGGGACATGATTTAAGCAATACTAACAAAAGAGCTTAGGTAAGCATAAATTAATCTCTTCCAATTTTACTGACACGAGTTTAGCAAACAAGTCCTTTTAACTACTACAATACACTGCCAGCATGCTCTTCTTCAAGGACTGCAGTACTTTCTCACTTTGAGGGAAAAAAGGAAGCCACACAACCTTAATACCATCACAGAGGTGCACATAGAAACACGAAAAATCTCAAGTTACCTTAGACAACTGTGCATAGGAGTGAAATGAAGAACTGATGAAGACAGAAAAATAATCGCATTTAAGGAAGTTAAAGATACTTCGTCCACCAGGAAAAGTGATCTTCTACTGGCCAACTGTAGAGATCTGTTTGAAAACAAGAAGCAGGAGAGGCCACCACCAAAGCAGGCTATCTCATCCCAGCTCAAAAGCTTTCCCAATGCCTGTGGCAAATTTGGTGAACAGACACCACAACATCCAAAATTCACTGTGGGTAGGGGAGGAAACAATTATTAGGTCAGCATAAGCACCTCTGACATTGAGACAGGAACCAAGCTTTTTTTTCACCTGGGGACGCATACAAACAAAAGCCTAAAACAAGACATAACCTAAGTAAACAGTTTATTTGAATGTGGCTGCACTAAATCACTAACCTACATTCCCAGGCAATCAGTAAAACACACAAGACTGAGAGAAATTATGATCATTAGCATACCACTGCTGTGCTTGGCTTAGGAAAAGAGACTGCCTACAGGATTTATTAGACTGAATGCTGAGAGCCCAAAAGGTCAGCTGCTCATATGAATGGATCTTAGTTCAGGAAGGACACTGAAAAGAAACAGAGAAGTGTCAGACAAACACGAGGCAAGACACTGTGCCACGCCCAAGGAGGAACAATTCGCATCTGATGACCATGGACACCAAAAGAAGCTTGATGGAATTGCTCTAATGCAGTCTATTCTGGAAGCAAGCTTTGGGAAGCGCGTGGGAGACTGATGAGGTCAGGGCTACCTGCTTGAGCACTGCACATAGAGTACGAACAATGTGCTCCGGCAGGCAGATGGTCCTGGGTTAGAGGAGTTACTTGGTGGCTAGTTATTTGATAGCCTGATCTATACTACAGCTTTTTTGACATGTTTTCTCCACTAGGTCCAGGCAGACAACTTGTCAACAGCTGTAATAAAACCACAGCTATACAGTAGAACTTACAAAGCTCAGGAAGAATTTAAACACATTCTAGCAAAATAATTTGTTCACAGGCAGAGGCTGCATCTCCACTAGACAGCATGCCAGTACAGCTGGAACAGCTTTTTAAGACAGAGTAATACTCTCCCTTTTCCCTTCTGTATAGGAATTAAGTTATTACATATCTTTAGCGACCCAGCGCTCTTGTCAACAAAAGCAGCATGTACTACCTTCAGCTTTACTACTGAAAATAAATTTTTCTCAGTCCACAACTAAGATTTATTTATTATTATAATAATATTATTAACATTATAATAATATGGTAGCCACTGTTAGAAAACCACAACAGCTACTCTTAATGGAGACCCAGTAAAAGTGGTTGGGATGCAGCCAGTATTGTCTGCATGTATTTAAGAGAGCATGCCTTTGTAAAGAATTTTCCCAAAGTTCCCAAACCTTGCTATCCTGCGTATTAGTGATGGATGTGTCCAAGAGCCGAGCAGATTCCCTAGCAGCTACTCTTCAAAATGAAGAAAATTTCCACTTACAATTTCATTCACTCCAAGTCACTATCCTCAGAGTCAAACCACTGAAGCAAATGCTTGCTTTCTATTGTATACTACAAAATGGACACCCATCCATTGCACAACATTACTCTTTAAACCTCAGAAAGAATAACAGCCAAGGAGACTACACAGGGTTCAAGCTAGAATTGACGGATTTACTAGTTGCAAGTGGCTGCATCACTACGATGTCAGTTTTATAGTGACAGATACAGAATAACCTCAGAGGGACCTTATATTCAAAATGGCACAAGACTTCACCGAAGATGCATGGCATGCGCAAGTGTGAGGGGAAAGCGTAGACACATTTCTACAGACTGTCTGTGGAAAGTGACAGATAATTGATCTGCATAGAAGCCGAAAGACAGCTACTCCAGCCAAGGTCTTAAAATGTCTGGAAAAAACAGGCACTCCCTCATGACAAACTCCCAATCCTGCCGTTAGCCAGCTCCACTCTTAATGCCCTGCCCCACAGATCAAACCAGTGATGGGGTCTCCTCCTCTATTCTTACCAACTTCAGTCTCCGATTTCACAGAAAGGAAGATATAACTCCGGAGAGGCCACATACGCCCTGCAGCCCCATTGGTAAGCTGAGGGCTTTCCTTGAATGAAGGCTTCTGGAATTAAAGGCATGAGTTGTTCTCCTCTCTCACTTTGCCATTTTGCTCATCTTGTCAGACTCCTTGAAGATCTGCCACTACCTACCAGCAGAGAGCGTACACGGCTGTATCAGTAGCAGAAACTGGTGTCTGAGTAGATACTAATATCAAGCTACAGATAACGAGCTCTCGGGAGTTACAGAAGAATCCCAAGAGGAGACTGTGCAGGTTTAATTCTTCACGGAATCCAGTGCCCCTTTTATAAACACCTTTCCTCACTCAAGAAGAGATTTCCAAACATGACTGACAGAACAACCGTAGTCAGAGCTTGTACAAAGATGAAGAGAAGAAGAAACAGTGTGCCTGCAGAGATGGTGCCAGCCAGAACATGCTCATGTGTCGTGACAGGTCATCCTCTAGTTACAGCAGCCGCATCCCTCACCACAGCTGTTTGGGAGCCTGTGCGGGATCACTGATGGAATTTCAACCTGGCCTGGGGTGGTAATAAAAACGCTCCTGTACCTCTGCACCAAAGGCCTGATACGGGACAGGGAGGGGACAGGACAGAACCCAATGAACTGAAGAGCTCAGGGAGGTAATCTTTAGACTACTGCTATAAATGACACTGCAGCACATCAAAACAGGCTGTATAACTTAAAAGCAGCACTACTTGAAAGAGTTCTATTTCAGAACCCATAATACTGCTACATTACAAATCTCATGTCCTGTAGGCATCTACAAAACATATAGCTGTATAACCCCTGGGCTACATTACAGTGAATATACATAGGGATGACATTTTCATTTTAGAAGCTCCTTCCTTCTAGAAAGAGGAGTTTCTTGTGTATCTGCACTAGAGACCTAATGTCATGTTAACGTACTATTTCTAAGCCCTACAGGTACAACCTTTCTTTCTGCTTCTTTGTTACTTTTGGTTTTCTACTTTTAATTTTTTTCTCCATTTTAGGAATGCATCAGACAAAACAAATATATCTTAACAAAAAGCACAACTTTCCTAGGATGAGATAGTCAATATTTTCCAAAAATAAAGAATGCAGATTTTATACACATGCTTAGCACTCATGTTGTCCACTGACTAGAATTATAGTTCATTTTTAAAAAACAAGTATCCAGTAGATAGTCTATTTTTTTCTTTTCTGTTTTTCTCGTCAAATGTTAAAAAAAAGAAAGCTGTATAAAAATGCAGCATCTTCTGTATCTTCAAAGTTTCTTCAAACTGTATCTTCGAAGTTTTCCACCTCCAGGACCCGCATAGATTTGGCATGTCAGCTAAAAAGCCAACAGCATCACTATAGGATGTGGCTAAACAAAATCCTTAGCCTGGCTGTCATCATCACAACTAGAGCTACCACCTGAGGTCCAACTGCCTAGCAGACATCTGCAAGGAACCAGCCTGGTCACAATGCTCCAGAACAAGATATAAGAACCATCAGCCCAATTTCTCTGGAAAGAGCGCACATTTTTCATATGCGCCAAGAACTGGGAATTGAAATACTGCATTACAGCTGCTGCTTTCAAAAAATGAGCCAAAGTCTCAGGAATCTGTGTGAAAGCTCCTCTGAAACTGTTGCACTTTGACAGGTGCTTTTTCTTAGGAAAAGTCGTACTGCCATGTGGGCAAGAGCACTTTTACTCTACTTCCATTTTTATGCTAAGAACAGAAACTGCCTGCATCAGTGGATGGGAGCAACGTGTGATCCAACACTGTCATCTGTCAGTTTGCCATCATATGCCAGCCAGTGCTTCCTGTAAACTAGAAACACAGGCTCAGGAGGGTTTAATGTACCAGCAGAATTCAAGATACAACCCCACAGTATCATGCTCAGTACATTTCATTTTAACAAAAATACTAAGGATTTTGCAAGAGTTTAGCTAACAACACAAAACACAGACTTAAAAATCACAGGGAGAGCGTGTAGTGAGGCTCCAGTCCTGAAGAAAAGATGGGTCCATTTATAATTACAGCCTCTCCCATTCCCATTTCAAAGAGTATTTTAATTATTTTTCTCTGCAGCATTCTTACTGCAAGTGTCCCTTTATCTCTCTCGCCCTTTAATATCTACCTCTGTAATGAGAATTATGTTAGGAAACCTTCCTGACAAAAAACTTTGAGAAAACAAACAAACCCCAATCACCACAACAATGCATCATCAACAACAGACTGGGAAAAATAGTCTAGTTGGAAGTTAACACATCAAATACCAACCCCATCAGCCAATATAGCCACCTACCAAGTGTAAGTGTCCCAGAAATAACGAATTTCAGGCCTCATCACACCATGCATCTCTGCAGTGCTGGGAATTGATTTTATCCAAAACTAACCCACTACTCAGCAGCTAACAAAGACAGCCCATTTTCTGAGTGCAAAGGGATCGCGACAAGCTGAGTTGGAGATAAAATAGAAACTAAGCAGAACAGAGTTTCCACGGTTGAGCTTGCATCATGTTGATAAGGAAGACATAATACTAAGCGTTACAAGTAAACAGAACACCTTGTAAATTAGTTTGTATTACAGAATCCCAGAATGGTAGGGGCTGGAAGGGACCTGCGGAGATCATCTAGTCATCTAGTCCAACCCGCCTGCCAGAGCAGGGTCACCCAGAGCAGGTTGCACAGGAACGAGTCCAGGCAGGTTTTGAATGTCTCCAGAGATGGAGACTCCACCACCTCTCTGGGCAGCCTGTTCCAGTGCTCTGCCACCCTCAGAGTAAAGAAGTTCCTCCTCATGTTTAGATGGAGCTTCCTATGCTCAAGTTTGTGCCCATTACCTCTTATCCTGTTGCTGGGCACCATATTAATTATAAGAAGTTGGCATTTTTGGGATGAATGCCAAGAACCACCAGTATCCAAGACACGAAATGTGGATCAGAACAGACCATCCCATTTTCATGGAAAGGCACCACGTGAGTGCGACCCAGTGCCAGTTACTAGCCTTTCTCCCCTTCCATGATGAGTACATACAGAATTCTGCCACAATACCAAAATACGCAGAATAATGTGTCTCACAAAGATATGAAACACTGGACCTCATCCCATCCTACAACCTGCCAATGTTTAACCAGGGTCTGTATGCCATCCTGTCCATCTGCGCGCAGCAACTCGCTGTCATTAAGTCCTGCACTGAACCTTTGTTTGGATCCGAGTTAGTACACAGCAGTTCTCATAACATGTTTGCAGAGGTCAGGCAGAGTCAAGACAGCTTGCTTGACTCTGCAGTGCTTATCCAAACAAGCTGGAGAGAGGAGGAAATTGTCCACCTTCTTAACTTCACATCACTGCATCCAATACAAAGGGTAGGAGGTGACATATGACAGAGCTGGCCAACATGTAGCCTGTAGATCAAATGCTGCTTGATTCTGCAAAACAACCCCTATCCGATTTGTTACTAGCAGAGAAAAACTTGCAGCAACCAGAGATCCTGGTAGGCTTTGTCAGATCAAGCAGTACTTCACACAGCTCCAGTCTGTACTAGCTAGGTGCTGCCCTCAGCCTTGCAAAGAGATGCCAACACAGCGCTTGGCTGGACAATGCTGTCAAAGAGAGAAGGCTCCCCGACCAGACACGTTTGAGTTGTAAAGAAGTTACTTTCGCAAAAAGCCATGAATGTGTCAGGTTCTTTGTCCCTGCTCAGTAAATACAACACTGGTTATTGTCAGGATGTATACTCAATGGACACCAGGCATCAGTGTACTATCATCCCTGACAGACAGCGGATCAATAGTGCCAGTATCAGTGGCAGGTTTGGAGGCTGAGGGGCTCAGAAAGGCTTCAGATTACTTTCTAAGAACGGATTCCCTTCACCATTTAATAGCCATACCTATCTGTTAATTTTGAACATTAGCAGATCAGCAGGCCTTGTCTGTCAGATGGTTTCTAGGCAGATCACTGGCAATTATCCTGGAGTTCAGCATAAACACATCAAAAGCTAAGATGACACTTTATCTACACCAATGAACAAGACATTCAAATCAGTGCATGCTGGTCAACAACACAAAGTTTTTAAGGATTTCGAGCAAGGCCTAGCTTCACAAACCTCACTTCAGGGCCCTTCTCACATTGCCAGGTAGTGGCCAGACTCAGAGGGAACAGCGCTCTCCTAGGATACCCACCAGCCTTAACAGGATGAAAAAACATTTCTTACAGTGTACGCACTTCAAATCAAGTAAGGGACCTTCTCTCCTCTATTTGCTTTTAGCTGGAGATCATGTTTCAGGACATATTTTTGTTTTATAGGCTCAGTAGCATTTCACAATGACTTTTAGGTCCCACCTAGAAAACAAATGTCTAACTGTCAACCTCAGCACCCTGGATGTGGAAAAGACTGCCAGTCTCATCTCTCCCTGAGATCATTTGCAACTGAAAGCTTTTATACTGGGAACAAGAAACAAGAAGTCCCGACACCCTAAGATTATTCTGTAGTTTAAAGTATAGGATGGGAAGGAAAGGGAAGGGACAAATGATAACTGTAATAGAACAAACAGCAGTATTGCACAGAACTGTGTTACCCAAGCAAAATAATACAATGAACCCCAGGCTTCTGAACTGCAAGCATTCTTGCAAGCATACAGTCCCTACTTGCAAGACACAGACCAGGAGCTACAAAGCAGAGGAAGCCGCTGGAAATGCTGTACCAGACTTGCTTTGTCACACTTCTAAGCCCGACTCCAGCATTTCCAGGCATGTGGAAGAATCCTACACACCCAGTCAAACAGCAACAGCCCCTCACATACAGAAGAGCTCCACTCGTTAAAAGTCAACTGAAGCACACATTCAGAATATTCTTTTAATGCAAGTGTTGAAGCCCTTTGTGAAAATTTCCTAATTCTTGGCTGATGAAGAAGGGGAGGAAATCAGTTTCCTAAGTATACTATCGCTGCTGCGCAATGTACCACCATCCTATCCTGAGACAGCAGGATTGGACCAGACACCTTTTCCGGTTCTACTCACTCCATGTCCATGCAAACGTGCATGCATGTGCCAACTCCACTATTATTGTAGGGTTTCTAGAAAATACTCAGGAGTATTTTTTGTCTGCCAACAGCTTTTCCAAACTTGCTGATCTCTCTATTACACCCACTGCCCTCAATGACATGAATAAAGAGGGCCAGCCTTGTACATCTGTTGACTCTGCCTGATAAAAACACACACAACAAGTAGGGGACGCAACAAGTCCGCATCAGCTTGTATGGCCAGTTTTCATCTGCACCACAAAGGTTAGAAGCCAAAGAACCAAACAACAACAAAAAACAAGCTAAAAATATTTTAACAATTTGTCAACACTCCCACCATAAGAAAAGTGTTTTTCTTGCTACTGAGGGGTAATTTGAGTTTGTAGACCTTCACAGAGAGCCTTTGTGTTCACAAGACAATTATTGTGTTCTTAACTTTTCACAAACACTAGCTGCAACAAGAAACCAAGGACTGGTACATCAACTCTAAATAACGTACAGTTTGATAAAATCTCAGTAGTATCTTCAGCGCTAACATGAACCTGCCGGTAACGAATTCTCACCTGCTGACAAAAGTACCTGTGCAAGTTTTTCATTAAAGTTCTTTCCACCTCTCCAAACATTTCATATCCCCATCTCACACAATCAGATGCTAAGATGGAATTTGCTTACTCCAGGTGCCAAAGAGAATCAACATCTTGAGTGAGTCAGCCCATTATCCAGCTTTGCCTTTAATGCCAAGGTGAACTGTATTTCAACAGGTTCCAGGTTACACATAACACGCCTTTGAGCTGAGAGTGTGGCAGACGGGAGTAAGGGGAGAGGAACACCCTTACAAAGGAGGAACACCAAACAAAGGAACCTTTCCCAGATGGGAAACAGAAATGGACAAACACATTCAAGTGTTCTGCAGCACACACACATACACAAGCAAGGTTGTAGCATCAACGCAAAGCAGCTACATGCTCATAAGAAGTCCTGGACTACTCAGTGATGATCTAGTGTCTCCCATGGCTGCCAGCCAGCCGGCCTTCCTTCCTAAGTGTCATTTCAGGAGCTACCAAAAGCCAGGGACCACTCTACCTGCCCATTTATGCAGCTGCAAAGTCCCATGAGCCTGTTATTTCCTTCTCTCCAAAGATTCCCCAGGGTCCCATGTAGCAGTGCAACCATTATGTCAACCTCTTCAGAGCTCATTGAGTATAATTGTGTCTATGAAATGAAAAATACATCCTGATATGAAAAACACATGCCCTGGCATGAGGAAGGGGAAATCAAATCCTCACAAACTGCCTTTTTTTTTTTATGTAAAAGATTTTATGTGAGCAAAACTAACTCGACAGAGATGTTTCTTGGCAAAACACCTGGACTTTTCACACGATGAGCATCTAACAGCAGCTTTGCCATGGCTATAAAACCAGCCACAGGGAAGAAGGTGCTGCACCTCCACACCACAGGTATTTCACACCCACCCCGTCCCTGGGGACCACCACTCCCCGCAGCTCCCACACCGGGCTGCACACACACACGCCACCTAATTCTTCCTCTAGATCTCACGTATTTTCTAAAGTCAACTAAAACCCCCCACCAGCCCAATGGGCTCCAGCTGGTCTGGCTGCTGGTCCTTCCCTGGTCATACCGCCGCCCCCCGCC
>VYZM01011897.1:4772-91204 GCA_013398915.1 Dromas ardeola | reverse complement strand
AGCGGCAGCGGCGGCCGCCATGCCGCCCAAGGCGGGCGACAGGCACCGGCAGGTAAGGGCCTGTCCCGAGCGGGGCGTCGTAGTAGGGCGGCGCCGCGCTCCCGTGTGACAGCGCCGTGGTGACGTCACCACCGGCGCCGTGACGTCATACTCTCCCCCGGCTGGCGTCACTGCAGTGCCTCGTGCAGCGGGAGGTGGCAGTTCACACAAGGGAACGTCGCTGTGTGGCCCTGTTCTGGCTTTGCTGCCCTCAGCTACTGCTCTGAGCAGGTGCTATGGTGCTAAAGGCGGGACACCAGGCCCACGATGACATTGCCGTTCCCAGTGTCACCATATGTCACATCACCATACGTAGCCCAGCTCATTTCTCTCCAAGGTACCCCGCAGAGCTGTAACCCCTATGCAGGTCTGGGTGAGACACCAGGGCTCGGCACAGCCCCTCTTGGCACTGCTTATTGAGTAGTTACATCACGTTGCATTGCTCTGTGCCTGCGCTAAAGCATGTCGTCACCCTGCCAGTGACGCCCTGCATGTTCTGTGGCACCTCTGTGCATTGCCACTCTGTTCTGGCACACCAGCATGTCCCAAAGCTGCAGCAGCCACATACTGTCTTGCCCTACTGTTGCAACTCTGTGAGACATAACAGTTCTCAGACCTCATTATGTGATCCCCTTTCATCACTGTTGCAGCATGTGACACTTCCCTTCCAGGGCAGGTTTTAATGCACTTGAAGTGTCCCCAGTCTGTCAGATAATCTTTCAGGGACAGTGAGTGGACAGCCTGAAATCCCTGTTTTTAAATAGTTTTTTAAAATTCTTTCAATTATACCTAGCTGTAACTTTTATCACTTTCCTTTTGTTTAACTATTTGGTCTTCTCTCAGTTCAGACAACAAAGTGAGGTCATCTGCAGACTTTCATGGCCCTAACCCTACTCTGGGAGCAGCAGTGTCAGTGAGTGTGTGTCTGTCAGACCTCACTGTCTGCCTTTGGGCTCTGCGTGGGCATGTGTGCATGCATCCCTTCGCAGGATGAAGGGCTCAGTCAGATTAATTCCTGGATCTCAACTATTACTGACTATCGAAGTGTTTGATTTCAAAGCAGAAGATGACCTGGCTGATAAAACCTTTTTCATAACAGGTTTAGGTTAATCCCAACGTATTTGATCTTTGGGTTGGGGGAAGAGGATTTGCATAGGTGGCCCAGAAGTGACCAAAACCAAGCAGCCTGCTTCTTTAGTCCGGAACACATGCTAGAAAGCCATAACTGATCAAAGAAAGCAGAAGGAAAAAAAGAGGGACAAACGTGATGGTTCAGAGCTGTGAGGTGGTAGCTGAGATCCCTGGACAATCCCCAGTAGTCTGTGAGGGGTTCCAGACAGCAGGAGCTCTTTCAATGAGGGAACAGCAATCCTTGCTGATCATCTGATTCCCTTCTAGTTACCCAAGGATGATTCCTCTGGACTGTATTTTATCCACACTAGAGCTGTATGGACTCTGTACTATATGACTTCTGAAGCCTGAGCTAATAAACCCTGCTAAGTGTGAGCTGACTCTGCAGAGCCCTATCAGATCTCCCTGCTCCTCCAACCAAGGGTTGGAGCCCAAAATCCAGAAGTTCCTCATGGGTCTGAGGTCTCTGGGAGCCATCTGGGGGTTTCTGCACATGTGGTAGGAGGGCGTCTGGGCTTTAGAGCAGGCAAGAGTAAGAGAGGTCCACTGTGACATTCCTAATCCTTCTACTAAGAAGTGCTAGTAATTATCAAGTTATAAAGGGCCTCATAAAGTTTGCAAAGGGCACAAATTCAGAACAAAAAAACACATCCAGTCCCAGATAATGAAGATGTTTATGCAAAAATTGTAAAACCCATTAGTAATAATAATGATACAAACTAAACATGGTATTAAATGCTTCCTCTGAATTTCAGTTCCTTTTATTTTTAGAATTTCCACATAAATATTTTCAGTCATTTTCAGTAGCCATTATCTCAAAGATTCTGAAACAGAGACGCTTTGATTCACATGTTATTTGAAAAACTTAATGAATGTGCTGTAAAGGCATTAATTTTATTTTAAAGCTCTTGAAATGTCATAAACTGTTTAAACTCTTTGGATTTTTTCACATAACTTTCATTACAATAACTTAAAAGACAGTAATTTTAACGTGTCCTGTGTTGCCTTTTCTATATTTGCCTTGAGCCTGTTAAATCTAATTGCTGTTTCATGTCCCTTTATCTGCTAGAATATTCTAGTGGAAGATTTACGTGGCTCTGGAGTCTGGAGACTTTGCCTCATTGTCCCTGACTCAAAATATAGCCCGTATCTCAGTGGCTTTAGGTGTCCAGGGACTGGATGGCTTTGCACTATTCATCACCCAATCAGGGCCTGATGATTGGTATTTACTGAGACCTGATGGCCACTGTAACATTAATTGGTGAGTCAAGGTCTAGATCCCAGTTCTTGACAAGAAAATCTTTGAAAATAAGTGAGTAAGCTCTTGCACTTCTCCTTCATACACATCCCTCCTCTCTGCCACTGTTTGTAGCAAGGCTGGAAACAAGCCTGTTACTTGCCAGTGAGGCTGTTTTTTCTGCTGAGCATCATTTCCATGGGCTTTCCATCCTTGTACTTTTCATTGCAAATTCTCCTCTAGCACTATGCCCTTTTCACCTGTCCCTATGCCTTTATTCCTCTGTTTCCTATGTATTGCTTTGTTCTGCTCTGCCTCCTAAGTTTTTCATTGCTGACTGCTTTCCCTTTGAAAATTTTCTTCCTGAGATTGTTCTCAAAACTGAGATAGTTACCTGAACATTATCAGGTCCTTCCCTTTTACGAATGTCACTTCCAGCCCCTCCTCTGCTTTCATGACTGTGTGTTCTTCAAGTGCTTTGTGGTCAATTCTTCTTTTTTTCTTCTTCTTTTCCCTTACAGGTGGTGGTTACCTGCCCTTCTTCTCTGCCTGTCTTGTACTGCCTTCTCCTCTGACACCGATTTCTTGCTTTATTTCACTCTTTTTTTCTTTATCCAGGTGACTTCAGCCTCCACTACAATGTCCCGCCACCTAATGTTTTTTCTTTTTCTTGGAAAGAAATCTCTCATAGTCCTTTGTGAAAATATGTCAAAAGCCAGTTGGCCATCGGGGATAAAGGCTGTGGCCTTCCAGATGAATGATTTGATTTTGTCTGAACCTTAATTAGAAGCACGTTTAGACTCTTGTATGTTTGTGTACATTAAGAAGAAATGTTTTCAGTGTTCAGAGGCTATTAAAACAATTGGAGGTGCCTGGATCTTTGTGTTCCCGATGCAGCTTTGTAATTAATAATAGTTATGTATGCTCTGTGCTTCAGGAACATCCTTTCTTTCAGGTCTGAAATGTGTTATGCACAATTGAGCTCCACAGCATTTTTGGAAGGTGTAGAATTATAGAGAGGCATAAATCAACATCCCTGAGTCAGGATGAAGGGAATGGAAGAATTAGATTCACAGCTCCCCTGAAAATGAGGTCTTGAGTATGACAAACAGGACACTCAGAAGTGTAGTACTGTTTATTTATTTAAAAACACTGACCAATGTGACATGCGCACAGACATGCAGAAAACTTCTTGATAGGGCAGGGAACAGCACCCCGCCAGCCTAGTGTCTGTCCCATGCATGGTCCTGGGTGGTGAGAGAAAGTGTCCAACGATTTTAAGATTGCTGTTTTAAACATGGTTATCAGGTATGCTGTTGGAGGCGTTGGTTCCAGATTTCCATGTCTTTGCTTTGTGGCTCAAGGGCAAACCTTGTATGAGCAGTGGAGAGCACCCCGTGCTGCTGTGTACCTCTGTGGCTGAACCCACCCCGAGGAGAAGCAAGATTTGGTTATGGTTTCTTAACTGACATTGCATACACTTTTTCGCATTTGCAGTGTGCAAAACCAGACTGGCATGTCTTACCACTTAGGGTCAATCCCACTGTCAGCAACTTATACGGTTTTAGGAAAGCAAGGCATTTCTCATTACACTTGACTTGTGGTCTTGCACCCACTGACATGGAAGCAGCTTCTTTGCTATTCAGTAAGTTGTCAAAGAGAAACAGAGAGAGCCCTCCTCCCAAACGTGGTCAACAATTAGACACATTTTACTTTTTTGCCAGCAAAGGCTTTTAAGGTGCTTACTGGCTCTTAAACATGCATTAAACCATCCATGGAATATAAAATAGGCACTCAGTTTAGTGTTTCTCAGAAAACAGATAAGAAGAGTTATTGGCAAATAGCTCTTAAATTGGCATCCCTAGTGTGTGTAAATGGATGTCTGCTGCAGGACAGGCTGGAAGTCACTTTGTTTCCTCTGGCTTTGTTTCCATTCTCTGGGTCTCTGCTCCTTGTGCTGGTTTACTATGGAGACTGACAATATTCAAAACAAGAATAAAAAACTAGCAGGAAATTATTGAATGGTTTTACAGAAATGTCAAGCTTAGCTCTTATAATGACTCTGCCTCTTACCCTTAGAATCCTACAAGCAGCTATGTTCTTCTCTTTTTTTTTCAGATTATGTGTTAACCTCTGTGCTGTGCCCCAGAGGAAGCGGGAATGATAATCTCTCTGCTCAGGAAGTTGAAGTAAATTTAGCAGGAGCATTCTGTGATTGCTCAGCCTTGTAGTCTGATTGTCTTATGGTGACAGCTTGCATGGGGAGCAAAAAGGCTGCAGGAATGTCTGTTTAATGATAGTAAAAAAATATAGCCTGGGTTTGTCATTGCCCTGATGAGTGTTTCATTAATATCTAATCAATTTTCAGCCCTTGGAAAATTTGCTTAATATGAACTGACACTTCAGCTTTGCAGAATAATCAGCATGCATCATCCCTGCCTCTGAATTTTCTGGTATTTAGGCTGGATCTGCAAATCCAGATCTGCTCAGCCCACCTTATGCTTTCAGCATAGGGAGAAATTTCACATTACTCAAGGAGTTATTTGAACAGTGGTGTGGCTGGCTCCTCACCTTCCTGTGACTGGTTGCAGAGCTAGTTTAATCTGACAGTATAGGAGAAGGATGTAACCATCCAGCAAAGGCAGAAGTGAGGAACCTCATCCTGGATGGCAGACAGCACACCTGGTGGCATCATTGCATATCCTACTTGATTACATGGGGCAGGCCTTGGATCTGAACGTAAGGGATGGACACATTTTTTCCTGAAGGATTTCTGCAGTCACAAATTCAGGATTTAGCCTGGTTCTTAAATGAACACTTGCTCTTGAGAGTAAATCTCTACTTCCTAGGATACCAAAATGATTTATTTACTGTCAGCATTGCCACTGACAAATCAGAGGTTTTCTGCAGCAGATGCTGAAATAATTGAAAAATAGAGCCATAGGAAATAGCTGTAAAAAAGGAACCAAGCATGATTGTTTCAGGGCTTGGAAAAAGCTTCAGAGCTTTTGCTATTCAGTCAAGAAGGCAGGTACTGATAGTCCTGTCCATTTTGTATAAATTCAGTTGACGAGTCTCAGATCAGTAATTAGTGGCTGTCACATTACCAACAAAAAGAGAGAGTAACAATCACTGTGGGTAGAGTAAGCAAGAAGGACAAAACTTGGATGGGTAGTTGAGTATAATTCTTTATTTTCCTCATTTCAGGCCAAGCTGGAAACATGTTACTAGGGTGTTGAGGGCAAAACTTCCACTAGACATTGCATCTCTTTGATGCTTGCCCTCCCATTACATGTTTCTGGGATGCAGAAATAAGATAGCTCTTCCTAAATACCAGCCCAGTAGCGCCTTTTTCATTTACAGCAATATCCTTTGGAAAGAAGCCAGTTGTTTCTTCTTATTTTAATTTTCCCTTTTTATAACTAAATAAAAAAATGAAAAATTAGAGGAATTTCATTTGGAGACAACCCAAATACCCTACCTAAAATACAGTTAGAAATGCTTGTTGGAAGGTCAGCAACAGGAAAATTTCCTGCTGAGGAACGTGATTTTACAGCTATTTGCATTTCTTGATGGCTTGTCCGAGTTAGAGGGACCTGTGGCAAGGGAAAGGAAAATTAAATGGCATTTAAAGCATCACTTTTCATCTGTTTCCTCTCTTCATACGTACTATCCTGTTGGGTTACTCTTATCTTGGCTGTAGTCAACCTGTCTTACACCATAGTCGATATCTGGCCCATGGAGGAATTTCTAGGTGTTGCTATCATAAACACATCCTGGAGGAAAGGTCCAGGAAAGAAGTCACTTGAGTTTTCTATATCCTTAATTTAAGTATTTTGACTATTACTGGCTTCTAATGTCTTTTCACTGTGGGAGCTATGATAATCTGTTCATTTATTTAATGTAAAACGATCACCAGGGCAAAACATGTTTAGCATGCATAAATTTTCACTCTGCTATTTTTCACTGTAGCAGTGGAGCACCCCTCAGAGTGGTCAGTTACGATGGTGACCTGGAGGTCAGAAACTCCTAATAACTCTATAATGCCTTCTACCTGTTCCTTAGTTCCTTAGCAACAATGTTTCTTTTCTCCTAATATAAATTCCTTGTTATTATTCACACTTCTCTTCTTGTTGGTGGTATCATCATCATCATCATCATCATCATCATCATCATTATTATTATTATTAATATTAATATTATTAATATTATTGGCAGGGGTAGTAGCACCATTAATCAGGAAGATTTAGGAAGACAGTTGATTCTTTCTGTAGCAAGACCATCTTCAGTTGCACAGAATCACAGAATGGTAGGGGTTAGAAGGGACCTTCAGAGACCATCTAGTCCAAGCCCCCTGCCAAAGCAGGTTCACCGAGAGCAGGTTGGACAGGAATGAATCCAGGTAGGTTTTGATTATCTCCAGAGAAGCAAATTCCACAACCTCTCTGGTCAGCCTGTTCCAGTGTTCCATCACCCTCAAAGTAAATAAGTTTTTCCTCATGTTGAGATGGAACTTCCTGTGTTCCACCTTGTGTCCGTTGCCCCTTGTCCTGTCTCTGGGCACCACTGAAAAGAGCCCATCCTCTTGACACCTGCACTTTAGATACTTATAAGCATTGATGAGATCCCCTTTCAGTCTTCTCTTCTCCAGGCTAAACAGACCCAGGTCTCTCAGCCTTTCCTCATAAGAAAGGTGCTCCATTCCCTTGATCATCTTTGTAGCGCTGCGTTGGACTCTCTCCAGTAGTTCCTTGTCTTTCTTGAACTGAGGAGCCCAGAACTGGACACAGTACTCCAGATGCGGCCTCACCAGGGCAAAGGAGAGGGGCAGAATGACCTCCCCCAACCTGCGGGCCACGCTCCTTTTAATGCAGCCCAGGAGGCCAATGGCCTTCTTGGCCACAAGGGCACATTGCTGGCTCATGGTCAACTTGTCCACCAGGACTCCCAGGTCCCTCTCTGCAGAGCTGCTCTCCAGCAGGTCAACCCCTAACCTGTACCAGTGCATGGGGTTATTCCTCCCCAGGTGCAGGACCCTCCACCTGCCCTTATTGAACTTCATTAGGTTCCTCTCTGCCCAAGTATCCAGCCTGTCCAGGTCTTGCTGAATGGTGGCACATCCTTCTGGGAGCCATGCCTCCCAGTTTTGTGTCATCAGCAAACTTGCTGAGGGTACGCTCTGTCCCCTCATCCAGGTTACTGATGAATACATTGAACAAGAATGGACCCAGTGCTGACCCCTGGGGAACACCGCTAGTTACAGGCCTCCAATTGGACACTTTGCCACTGATCATAACCCTCTGAGCTCTGCCATTCAGACAGTTCCCAATCCACCTCACCATCCAGTTTATATAAAATTTGTTAAAATGTAACTGTTTGGATTGAAATATTCTTAGCTGGAGTCTGGTTTAGGCTATACATTAAAAAAAAAAAGACTCTAGGTGCACAATAACACAAATTACTAAAAAGAAAATTGTTTCTGTTTTACCTCAAACCAGGACATTAAAATACTAGTAGCAACTTATTGTCTGAACTCTGTCCATGCCTGTAAGCCTGGGAGAGCTTAAGTGAGGCAGGGAACCTACAAAAAAAAAGTGTGTCATTATGGAACTAAGCTGTGTATCATAGTGCCTGTGCCCAATGGGATGAATTGAAGGTTGCCCCAGCAACCTTAGTTCTCGCATTTTCTAACTTCTGAATGCTTCTCTTTGAGGTGCTAATAATAGTCTGTTAACTTATAAATTTTTTTTTGTAGCTAATTATGTAACAGCAAAAATGTGCTTGAATTTTAGAGATGTGTATGAATGCCAGTCGTTGTTGTGAGCACCTTGCTAGTGAATATACAATCATTATTTGATTCACAGTTATAGTTTGTTTTTTATTTGTATTGCGGAGACATTTGTGACCACTTCGCGGTTGTACAAACACTGTGTGATATGAAACAAAGAAATAACTGTCAGAGCAAAAGGATTAAATCTTAAGTAATAGTTTCAGGATAACACACTGATACAGTAAGAAGAAGGAGGAAGCAATGGCCATCATTCTGAGACATGGTGGCAGGACACCAACTACCTGTGTGCTATTGAGGACTCTTTACAGGTAATATGGCAGAGAGGAATTTTAGGGAAAGGTATGAAGAAGGACAACGTATTTGCTTTGGAAAGATTTACAGGGAGCAGGAACTTGCAAAAGAAATATCAAGAGGACAAAGCACAGATACACCAATAAAAAGGAATGTCAGGACTGCCTTTTTCAGCAAGTGAAGCAGCAGTAGACTTTGTGGTATTATCTGAATTAGGAGGCAATGTAGCAGATTTTGTATTCTTGACTCACCTGTGTTTGCTCCTTACCTTGCTTCTTGTAATAGTTTTAAACAGATCTACTAGTTTTGATGAGTGTTGCCTAGTGCTAATATTACCAAAATAATAGGATCTCATCTCCTCTCTTTATGTTTGTGTCACCTTCCGGCTGGATTCCAACAGTTCTAGGTACTTTGGGGTGAACCTTCCTCAGCATAGGCTGCGGTAGTGCATACCTGCAGGAATGATGCTTCATGACAAAGGCTGCCTTCTGCTTTTTATACTGATTTCTGTAGAGTATTGAATCAAGTAGAATTTCAGTCTTTATCTTCACTGGCCAGAGTCCAGGATATCCAACAAATAAGATACTCAACTTTTGTTGTTGTTGAAGTAGGTCTCTGTGCTGTGAGGGACGGTTTGTCTAGGTAGAAGATGAGAGTTTTGCTGAAGGACCTTGGAATGACCTAAGAACCAACAACTTCCTAGACCCTACTACCACCTGCCAGACAAACCTGCACTCATCTGCTCCAGGTATGGCTGTCCTGTCTTTGTGGAGCACATGTGGAAGAAAGCCCAGCCCCTACACCGGTCAGTGCATGCTGGCTTCCATCTTCCTCTTCAGATTTAGCACGCTTTTGGAGTGGGTTAACTGTGTCCGTGCTATGTAGCACTTGGCCAAGGATCTGTGTGGTAGCTAAGTAGCCCTAAGGCATAATTGTTCAGGTTGGAGGAGGCAGCTGAAGTTTTTTAGTTCAAAGTACCAGAGATAAGAAGTGCAGTTTTATAACTGTCCTGCCAGTCATGTTCTTGCTCCCTGCTGTGGAGAGCTACTTCGCTTAGTTCCCAGGGAGCCCCAAAGCAAGCTGCCATAGTCAGGAGTGGGGTCTGGCAGTAGAGAAGGAATGAGGTAAATGGAGGAGGGCGGTAAATCCCACCGGATGATGCAATGAGACCCCTCCTGTGAACACCCTCTCCCAGTTGTGCACAACTGGATATGGTACTCTCAGCTACCCTTTGATAAAGGGTAAAAACATGCATGGGATCAAAATTAACACTTTCAGAGCCTTGTTCTTTTTTTAAATAGTTTGTAAACTTTGTTACACTTAAAATGTTGTTTATGGGCAAAGAGGAGACACACCTTATATATATATAAAACTAAGAATTTAATGTTAATGTGACTGAAATCTTAGTCTAAACATTATCATCAGTCCAGATGTAATTATTCCAGAAAGTAAGAAGTACTTCTGTGCAAAAAAAAAGAAAAATCATTAATAATAATAATAATAAAATAAATTAAATAAAAAATAAATAAATTAAAAATTAAATAATTAAAATTGTTGCATGCAAGCTTCTCAGTTTATACTCCTTTTCTGGTATTGTGCTTACCCTTCTTCTGGTTCCCAACGTTGGTGGTTTCATTTTGCAGTTATTAGTGGTGCTGGTGTTATGACAAATTGTCAGCATCTGGGCTCCTTCACTGGGAAGGATAATATGTCTATGTTGATGGTTTCTTCTTCTCTCTAGGACCCCCATGGAGTTTCTTTCATATTTTAGTTAACACACTTTACCGTGTTTCTCTTTCTCCATTGCTCTTGTGTTCCACGTTACACTTGATGTTACTGAAGTGTGCTAGATACCATTATTTTGTTTTCTTTGTTCCCCCCAAACTCAGCTTTGTCCAGTTTCCCTGTCTGCAGATCTGCAGCTCTCTAACTGGCCAGTGGAGAGATGCTTACAGCTGTGGGGTTTCCCATGTCAAGTCTGTGCCCCATTTCTTATCATCCCCTGCCTGTACTCCTCTATACCACATCCCGGGTCTCCTCAGGGTCTCTCTATCATATCAGACATGTACTATATCATTAAGTTACAGTTTTAAAGCCATGATGGTACCGTAAAAAGATAAAAGAAATAAAGCAAATTAGCCATAGGCCCCTGATTGACTAGAAAAATTGACCACACACTACCCTACAAACCCTTTATTGTTTGTGGAGCAGGGCAGGGTTTGTGCTGCTTCCTTCCAGTGCATTCTGACTCTAGCTTTTCTTCAGTGTCACTTTTGAATTTTGATACAGTTGCAGCTAGTTATTCACAGGTGGCTGTTCAGATTATGTTAATTGAAATATGTGCAACTGCCAAAACCAATTACACTCAGATTGCCTTGTCAATGCTTTAGCTGCTGGATAAATGCTTTTATAGACTCATTTACAAAGGGTAATAGTGAGTAGGCTTTGTTTCATGTTTAAAATTAAGAGTTTGATTTTTATTTGGATCTGAATAAAATTCTGCACTGAAAATCTGTTTTAAATTTTGTTGCTTAAATCACATCTGATTCACATGTAACGTGGTCCTTGTAGGATAGGATGCTCTGTTGCCCATTGCCAAGCAATTACATGGGGGAGACAGGCCAGGTGTGTAATCCAGCAGTCTCAGTAGTGGTTGTGGCACTGGGGCTCTTAGGCTCTCTGCTCTGCTCTGCTACCTGCCTACTGTGGGATTAGAAAGGAAATGTCATAACTCTGAGTCATAACAATTTCTGTTTCAAAGTGAGGCATATTTTCTAAGGATAGAAACGTATTGGTCTGCTCATTTTTCATTGCTTGTAATATATATCTTTTGGAATAAAAATAGTCCTTGACGCGTTGTTACTAATAGCAGTTTTACGTGGCTTAGCTTGTACAAAGAGAAACAACACTGAAAGTCACAGCCTCACATCTCTGCTACAGTTTGTTCTCCTCTGAAAATATTTCTTTTCTGAGTTCTAATTGTCAAGTCTTAACAAGTAATGAGGCTTTAGAAACAAAGTGTGGGGCTACTGGGTCAAAGTCATTATAGCTGTTTGATTGTTTAATACATAGGAAACAGATGGTAGAAGTGAATATTTGATTTTCATAATGAAGGGGAATCATGAGAGGAGTCTAGGAATCTCTGTAGATTTGTGCTCCTTAAGGTGTTCATAAAAGCTATGGAAAAGGGGATGAACGGCAGATAATGTGATAAAGCTGGGCTTTCCAGTAGAACTGGGAAAACCAGATGAAAACAGCAAGTGGCAGACTTAAAAAGCAAGCAGCTGTTCTTTGCATTAGCATGTAGTTGTACAATGGGAGTCCTTGCTGTGGAAGTTGTACATGCTAAAAATGTGTGTGGATTCCAAAATGACTGAATAAATTTATTTTGAAAAAGGTTCACTGATATAAAATAAAAAGGATAACGTTTCTGGTTCAAGTCCCTGTGGCAAGCTGAGAGGGCATCCTGGAGAAAGCTCCATAGATATCTGCTTTTAAATACTGTTGGAGAGAGATACTTGGCTAGGTGAACGTTTGATCTGAGCTGAAAGGCACACTCTAATGTTCTTCTAAAGAAAATCAATAAACCCATGGGAGCTTGCTCCCCCACCTCTTCATTTTCTTTCCACCTTCTCTAATATCCCCTTCTTTCCTGTCACACAGTCAAACGCTTTCTCCTCTTCTTTTCCCATCCATCCCATCCAATGTTATCTGGGATCCATCCTAAAACTGTTCTTGCCAAGATTTCTAATGTTGTCTCCTTTGTTTGATTTGTCAGATGTCTCTCCCTGTGCCTTCTGTGTTCTTGGTTGCATCTGTCCCTCAGCATCTTCTCAAAAGGATCCTCTTAATTTCTTCTCCTACTGTCTGTAGAGTTTTCATAAAGCTTTGTCACTGGTGCCCTTCTGTTATTCCTTAACCTCTGGGTAATGTCCCTTAGAAATACTCTGTAAGGCTCCCTGTAAACAACTATTTCACTGTTTTCCTTAAAGCCTGTCATAAAAATTTTTCTGTGCTGTGACGTGCTTGGGGAGGTTGGCAGTGGTTAACTTCCCAGCTGCTCATCAGTGTTTTTCATAGTTTTTCAGCACTTGTGGCTTTGTAGGTGTGGATGTGGGGCATGAGCAGCCTTTCTGTGTGTTTGAGTAAGGCACTAGAACCCTGTGCGTGTGACATTAAATGCATCACAGGCAGTAACAAGGGTAGAGCCTAGTGTTTCTTCATGCTGACAAACTGCTGTTTCATATTATGAAAGTGACTGCCATTCATTCAAATGATTCATAGACATTCAAATGATTTATAGACTGGTATATTCAGTTTTTGAAACATACCATTGGAGCAAAAGTTAATAGTTAATAAGTACATTAAATTTTTATTCTGTTTTGGTTAAATTAGGAAACAAGGTGCTTTGAAGGTTTACGTTCCGTCTGTTCTCCCTTCAGGGCCAAAGCGGACCTTCAGGAGGAAAGGCAGTACAACCAAGGCCTGCTAAAGCTTTATCTAAAAAACGGGTAAGATCTACAAATCCACGAGTCTTAAAAAATGTTTTTTCCTTCTTTGTCTATGAGATGCAAGCTAGATTCAGTCTGAACAATGTCTTGTTTTATGGAATTGGTAACATTCCAGTTGATTTGGCAGCAAGGGATTGCTCTAGATTTCCACCGAGATTTCCACTAGCAAGTTAGAATAAAAACAGCAGCTAAAACAAATGCACAATTTAGGTAAAATGCAATATGAAAAGATTAAAATAAAATGTTTGGGATGCAAATTCCAAAATATAAGCTGACAGAGACTGTGAGAAATCTGCCTGCTCGGTTTAGAAAATTCAAAAAATAGTCCATATTCACTTAATTAACATAGAAATACAAGCATTAGAGAAAATAGCATTAACTTTTTGACTGTAAGCCTCATGATAATGTTTTTACTGTCAGGCAAGTAAATGCTTGGAATACCCTATTTAACCTACCTTCTTCTTATTTAGCTCCATTGGAATGGATGGAAGGAGAGTGTACGTGCCTTTAAGCAGGCATGGTGATAAACAGCTTTTCACTTTCTCAGGACAAATCACAGGGTTGTTAAACGTGCCTCTTTTGACCCTTTGGAGATGAAAAGTTATTTACTTTTAAATGAAAAACATAAATAAAAATGTTAAAGCCACAACACTTTTTATCTGATTCACTAGGGAAAACAGCCACTGAACTAACTGACATCAAATTGTGTATGATAAATGTCCTACAAGCAGGTGTTCATGAGGGGAGCATTAAATCACAAACAACTGTTCTGCCGTCACAGTCTCTTGTGTGTCATAGCGCCTGACCTTCCTTACAGCTTGCCTTATTTCAGCTCCCTTGGGGAAAAAAAAGGCTGCAGCCTGTGACTTTCCCTGAGTGCCTGGCATATGCAGAATTCTCTGTTACTTTCAGACACTGCATGTTTTTATGTAGCATTGTACTTTTTACCTTTGTGGCATTCTGCAGATAGCAAAGCTTTGCTGGGTCCAGTCTCTGTATCTGCAAACAGCGTTCATTTATACCCTGGACTCATCAGCAGCTCTCTATGGCTACAAAGTTTAGCAGACCTGAGACAACTGTATTTAAAAGAATGATTGATTTATTTTAAATCAACTCATTACACATTTCAATCTGAGGGATAAATTTTATCTGGAGCAGTTAAAGACTTTAATCAACACCTTTGTGTTCTGGCAGTTTATCTGTAATGACAATTAATTGAAATTCATCCCTGCAGTGAGTCATTGGGGTTGTTCAGCGTGGAGAAAAGAAGGCTCCCCAAAGTGACCTTATTGTGGCCTACCAGTATCTTAAGGGAGCCTACAAGAAAGTTGGTGAGGGACTTTTTAGGTTGTCGGGTAATGGTAGGACTAGAGGGAATGGATTAAAACTAGAGATGGGTCGTTTCAGAATGGATGTTAGGAAGAAGTTCTTCACCATGAGGGTGGTGAGACACTGGCACAGGTTGCCCAGAGAGGTGGTGGAAGCCCCATCCCTGGAGGTGTTCAAGAGCAGGCTGGATGGGGCTCTGAGCAACCTGATCTAGTGGGAGGTGTCCCTGCCCAGGGCAGGGGGGTTGGAACTAGATGATCTTTAAGGTCCCTTCCAACCCTGACAATTCTATGATTCTATGATATCATGATACCAACTCAAGCCCAGGCCAAGGAGAGCGGCTGTCTGTGTTGGGAGAATGCCGACCTGCTGGCCTTTGCAAGAGAATGGTTAACATTCCTCCAGAAGCTGCATCCCTGCAGCTTTGTATCTTGAACTAATATCTAAGTGTAGCTCGTAGAATAACACTTCAGAAGTAATTGCAGGTCCTTGACTTGTGCCCTTGAGTAGTCCTAAAGTATGGTTCATTTGGGTGTTATGTGGTCAAAAAAAACAGAATTGCCAACTTTTAAACTGAAATTGAAGTGGGATTACTTGAGTTTTATTGTTGGAGTTATTCCAGTTTTATCCAGGCCAGGAATTATCTTCAGACAGCAGCTCCTCCAACCCACTGAACTCCTGCTGGCAAGTGTAGCCATTCAACAATCCTCAGATTTGGGCCTGCCATTTGGGGTTCTCTGCTCTGCTCAAAGCTCAGATGGGTAGGGAATGCTGTTTTTGCCTCCTTGCTCCATGCCTGGAGCAGTGCTGCTTTGGGAGAGAGCAGAACAGTCACAGTCTTGGTGCACTAATGGGCTTGTCGTTCCTGTGCTAGGATGAAGATGTCTCCACTGAAGCAGGAGAGGGGGCAGATGAATCTGCGGCAGCAAAGGCTCTAGTCAAACCCCCAGATCAATTGGAGCTGACTGAAGCTGTGAGTAAAACTGTGCCTGTAGTTGTAATAAGATGTGTACAAAACTCCATAAGCCAAAGTCTACCTCTTACCCGTTTGTTTTGGAGGAAATTCCGCGAGAGTAAAACTCCAGTACTTGCTGAAGTAGAGTGTCTGCAGCATAAACTGAAATGGCTTTCAGCAGGAAAACAGAAAGAATGTGCTTTGAAACAGTGTTCTGAGCTTAAGACAATGTAACTGCATGGAGTTGATCCAAGAGGGGAATGGGGCCCGGGCTTCCCTCAGATAAGGAGGACCCCAAAGCCAACGCTGAGTTTTATGGCCATTTATTCCCAGTGTGGTTCAGTAGCATTGCAGGCAGTCACCCTTCCAACTGCAGTTGTCGTTCTCTTCTCACTGCCTTGTAAAACTAGCATTGCTCCCTGTCCTCCAAGAAAGCTTCAAAAGGAAGCTATACATACTTCCCCCCACTCAGGTAGTGAAAACAGTTAACACCAGTACTGTTTTTTATTCGCAGTCATTGATCCTGCAAGCACTGCTACTGAACTTATTATTTACTCTATTTTTGGACAGTGTATGCTTCAAGACACAGGTTGTCTTTCTTGGCCTATAGAATGCAGCTAGCATTTTTCAAGCTCATAGCTTAGATAGGAATTAATATGACAACTAAAGAATTCAAGAAAGCCCATTGAAATACTTTGGTAGGAAACGGGATGACTGTTCTGGATTCCATTCTGAGGTAGCTTGGCTGCAAGCACTGTTCTTGTGGAGGCATCAGCTGCACATGAGGTATCTGCAGTGAACTAAACATCATAGAACCGAGTGTAAACCTAGTGATTTTTGCATGCTGTACTTTGTATTAAAGGTGGAGTTTTATTTATGATATTATTTCGTTTCCATTCCAAAGGAATTAAAAGAGGAATTTACACGCATCCTGACAGCTAATAATCCCCACGCTCCCCAGAATATCGTCAGATACAGCTTTAAAGTAAGTGTGGCATGACCTCTAAAACCAGGATGAGATTTTTGCAATTAACTGGTTTTGTGTTTTCTTTTTATTTATAACCAGGTAAATTTCCATTTAATGTGGCTTCGTCTTGTTAAACATTTACTGCCAAAGGTTCCTAAAGGGTTTTTGCAGAGGGTAAAAGTCTAAAAGCATCGATGTATTTATTCAGAACTAGGATATAACAATTACTCAACAAAATCTGGCAGTGAACATAATTAGTGCAGCAAATCTCAGGCAGTAACTTTTTTTCCATTTTGTGGTGATTAGAGGAGAAAAGGCAATGCTTTATGCAGTCTGTAAGATAGTTATGCCTCAGTATCCTCCCATCAAGATTCAGTTGTTTGAATTATAGGGGAGCTCAGAAATGTGCTTTGTGAAATTACTGACAAGAGTTCTATTCATGATGAGTAGGAGTGAGCAGGGGAGGATGCATCAAAGACTGCCAGGAAACATCCAAGAGTCACACCTTCATATTAGTGTGTGCAGAGCATACGCTGCATTACCCTGGAGCAGCCTGCTCCTGCTAGCACGTACAGCTAGCAACACAGGCTGCTACAGGAGGAGAGTGGAATGGTGGCTTTGCTTCCCACTCCTCCCTTGTAAGGCTTACATACCCTGAAAGAAAGGACACAGGGACAACTCCTCCAGCTCTGGCATTGGATTATCCCCAACCTTAGGCAGGGAATAGAAAGCCAGGTGAAATATTCCCTAGCCTGTCTCTTCTCAGTGCTACTGTAACTAGTTTGACCAACCATTACATGAGATCACCAGAGAAAGGAAATCAGTCTTGTGTAAGCAAATAAAGTCACTTTCTCTTCTGTTTGGAGTTGATGTTTTCCATATTTATGGGATAGAAACAGGTGATGAATGACCTATATAGAATCATAGAGTGGTTTGGATTGGAAGGAGCCTTAAAGATCACCTCATTCCAGCACCCCTGCCATGGGCAGGGAGACCTTCCACTAAACCAGGTTACTCAAAGACCCATCCAGCCTGGTCCTGAACACCTCCAGGGATGGGACATCCACAGCTTCTCTGGGCAACCTGTGCCAGTGTCTCACCGTCCACAAAGTAAAGAATTTCTTCTTAATATCTAAACTAAAACTACCCTCTTTCAGTTTTAAAACCGTTACCCCTCATCCCATGACTAGACTCCCTGATAAAGAGTTGCTCCCCATCTTTTCTGTAGGCTGCCTGTAGGTCCTGGAAGGCTGCTAGAAGGTCACCCTGGAGCCTTCTCTTCTCCAGGCTGAATAACCCACTTCTCTCAGCCTGTCTTCATAGGAGAGGTCCTCCATCTCTCTGATCACCTTCGTGGCCCTCCTCTGGACCTGCTCCAACAGGTCCATGTCCTTCTTATGTTGGAGACCCCGGAGCTGGATGGAGTACTCCAGGTGGGGTCTCATGAGAGTGGAGTAGAGGGGCAGAATCACCTCCCTCGACCTGCTAGCCACGCTGCTTTTAGTGCAGCCCAGGATGCAGTTGGCTTTCAGGACTGTAAACACACAGAGCTGGCTCATGTTGAGCTTCTCATCGACCAACACCCCCAAGTCCTTTTCCTCAGGGCGACTCTCAATCCATTCATTGCCCAGCCTGTATACATGTTCGGGATTACTCCAACCCATGTGCAGTACCCTTCACTTGGCCTGGTTGAACTTCATGAGGTTTGTGTGGGCCCACCTCCCAAGCCTGTCCAGGTGCCTCTGGATGACATCCCTTCCCTCCAGCATGTCAACCGCGCCACACAGCTTGGCGTCATTGGCAAACTTGCTGAGGGTGCACTCAATCCCACTGTCCATGTCTCCGACAAAGATGTTAAACAATGTGAGTCCCAATACCGACCTCTGAGGAATGCAGCTCATCACTGGTCTCCACTTGGACATCGAGCCACTGACCGCAACTCTTTGAGTGTGATCATGCAGCCAATTCCTTATCCACTGAGTGGTCCATCTGTCAAATCCATGTCTCTCCAATGTAGAGACCAGGGTGTGCTGTGGGACAGTGTCAAATGCTTTGCACATGTCCAGGTAGATGATGTCAGTTGCTCTTCCCTTATCCACCAAGGCTGTAACCCCCATCGCAGAAAGCCACCAAATTTGTCAGGTATGATTTGCCCTTAGTGAAGCCATGCTGGCTGTCACCGATCACCTCCTTATTTTCCATGTGCCTTAGAATAGTTTCCAGGAGGATCTGCTCCATTATCTTGTTGGGCACAATGAGGGTGAGACTGGCTGCCCTGTAGGAGCTCCTGGACAAACTCAAACAGAAAAAAGAAGCCTACAGCAAGTGGAAGCAAGGATATGTAGCCTGGGAGGAATACTGACTGGCTTGTAGTTCCCCAGGTCTTCCTTTTTAACTTTTTAAAAAATGGGGGTTATGTTTCCCCTTTTCCAGTTGGTGAGAACTTCACAGGACTGTCATGACCTCTCAAATATGATGGATATGGGCTCAGCAACTTCATTCTCCAGTTCCCTCAGAAGCCCGGGAATGTATCTAATCAGGTCGCATGAGTTTGTGCACCTTCAGGTTCCTCAGATGGTCTCGAACCTGATCTTCTCCTACAGTGGGCAGTTGTTTGCTGTTGAAGCGTCTGTGGTCTGCAGCGGCTTCTGATTTCTTTTAGGTGCAGCTCAAAATCTTAATACACAATTTGAGCCTAGGTGCGTGCCTGCGCTGTACAGTGGTCCACAAGCAAGTGCCAATCAAGCTAGCATCAAATAGCTGAATCGGTACAGTGCTTATAACCTGAGCGTGGTGCTAAGTGCCTGTACTCTCTCCAGATCAGAGCTGCTCTCTATGAATGGTGCTGTTCTTGTGTAGGTACAACTACTCATTCGGGGATCTCAACACAACAGTATCTGAGGGAGTGCTGTGTAGTAGAGGTTCACAAGAACTATATTTAAACTCACTTGCTGTAGTAGTGGTGGAGAATTGGAAGTTTCATGTTCTTGCTTTTTTTTGTTGCATTTTTAATTTATGGCTCTCAGTGTCCTGAGATATAAATACCTGCTGGAAGAAATACAGTGTAAATATGCCAATAATAATTTATCAGTATGGGTCTTCTGAGCTTTAGCAATTTAAGCTACACGGTATTTCTGGTTTAAAATATTTTTTCCACACTGATTTTGTTCTTTTCTTCCTGTGTAGAAACGAGCATACAAGCCAGTAAGCTATGTGGATCAAATGGCAATTCACTTCTCTTTGAATGGAAATATGATACCCAAAGATTCAGATGAAGGCAGACGGCAGAGTATCAGATTAAGCATTGCAGCAGGTAGGTTTATTATCTGAAATAAAAATGATTTTCAGGTAGGTACTGGTACCACTTATTCAACATGAGGGAATGATGATGCTTCATCACCATAGAATTGAAATGACTGGCTTGCGTCCTTCTCAGGAAACAGAAAAAACAATCAGCCAGATGTTTGCCACAGTGTAGAAAACAGTGCATGTTTTTTGAGCCATGTGAACACTAACATTGAAATTTTCAGAGCTATTTAGTGTCTTTTAAATATCTTCCACTACCATTAATTGGACATACATGTCTAAACTCTTTAGCCTGCTTTGAAAGTTTCAGCCATGATTTAAAATATTAAAGCAGAAATGTTTGGAGGCTGGGTGATCATTCAGGAAACTATCATATACTTGACCAATTCTCAAACTCCTACCAGAACATCGACTTCTGGACAATGTGAGATACAAGGTATTGAGCTAGTTGGACCTTTGGTCTGAGCTACTATCACCATTCTTAGGTTTTCAGTCAAAAAGACACCTTAATCAGAGGCTGAAAAGATCTGTTGTTAGTAAAGAGTTGTAGGTTTGAATTTTCAGCAGGGAAAGGTGTACTGCCTAGTGATTTTTCTTATATTTCTGCAGTTTGTGAAAGGAGAAGTTGTGTCACAAAGAGTGTCTTTCAAGGTGGTAACTGTCAGGCACGATAGTAACATTGGATAAACTCCCGAGATTAGCTGTTACTTGCAGCTTCTGAGGGTCAATGTCTCTTTTATTTTACACTTAAAAAAATATGCGTGATGATTTGTATTAGGACAAAGTCCTGAATAGGATCTTCAATGCCATGAAAGCATGGATTGTTGTTGTTGGCAGTGCTTTTCATAGATTCCAAACCAGCTAGGTTCAAGCAGCTTGAAGCAGCTTGACTGCACACTGAAGGCTGTGTTTGGAATGTAGACATCCATCATTCTCTAACAAGACTAATATATTCCTTTTTATCCATATAAAGAAGAACAAGGCATGTTATAACTCCTATGTGCCTTGAAAGCGTTCCTCATGGTTGTACATAATTGCAGCCATTTTTAGAGGGCAGAAAGGTCCAGAGCTGAAGGGATACCCAGAAACAAAGCTACTCAGATCAGAAGTGGATTTCAGAAGTTTGATTTGAGTCAAAATCAGATTTTTTATTTTATTCGAGCCATAATTACTGCAGTTTCATTCTAATAATAACATTGTCTCCCTTTGAGGCTCACCTGGGGATTGATTATTGTGTTGTCTAATGAGATGGCATTAGAAAAGGATACATCTGTATATTAATGGTTCAGAAGATAGAAGGATCTGCAGAATATGGGATAATATGTCCTATTATCCTGGGCTTATTCTCTTATCCTTTCTATCATCAGAAAAGGCTCCTGTTGAGACTTCTGCAGTAACATCTGAAGAGGCAGAGATTAAAGATGAAGAAAGCGCAGGAGATACTCAGGTAATTCTCCATAGTTGGCTGAGAGCTGTCCATTTTCTTTTTAATATGAGATTTGAAATTCCTTTATTATTATAAAATGGGCTTGCCAAGAAGCGTCTGCGATTGATTGTTTTATGCTTGAGGTGTCTCTGCTGTAGGTGGGATCCTACAGATTCTACTGAACAGCTGGGGTCCTCCTGACATTTTTCCTGCTTGGAGAAGCTGTGTAGGGGGATGACAGGTCCCTACACACCAGGTCTGTCTTTATGCAGATATTATATCAAGATACAGTGTAATTTGCTGGGATCTGGAATATTCCTGGGCAGCATGTCCATTCCTGAAAGAGAAATTGGTGAAAAACAGCATGTGGAGAGGTGAAAGCAGCAAGCATAACTACATGAAATAAGCAGTGCCCTGATTTAAAGGCCTAGAAAGGAAATGTCTAGCAAGGAAGTGAAAACACAGGATAGTGGGACTGTAACACAGTCTTCTGTGTCTGTTTTATCAAAGGCAGTCGTGCTATATTATCTCATTCATTTCAGGCTTTGTTTTAAAGTAACTTCAGTTCCTGTTTTTCCATATTCCCATTTAGATACCATTTCAGATCCTCCTTGCTCTAATTGCTGGAAGTCTCCTAATTTCTTTCTTAAATGTTGAATCTTCAATTACAGTCTCCTTCACTAGGCAGCAGAAATCCAGCAGTCTAAGAAGTGCTTCTGAAGAAGGAGAGAGATGTATAGTTTTTTCAGGGCTGGAGTCACTGCTCTCTTTTCTTGAAGGCTGAAGAAGAGGAAGAGGCAGAGGGGTCAGGAACAGCAGAAGTAGCTGAGGCAGCAGAGGTAGAAGAGCCTCCTCCCCCAAGAGTGAAGGAGCAGAAGCTTGCAAACCAGTTCAACTTCATTGAGAGAGCTTCAAGGACTCTAAATAACCCTATGCGGGTATGTTGCGATTTCCTTCAGTGACTTGGAGGATCTTTCCTTTAGGAGGGCATGTGGATCATCCGTATTTGTGTCATATTCTGTGATCTCTGTAGATACCATTAGGAGAAAAAGACAGTGTTTTACTATGGTAAATTGTTTGGGGTGATGAAAATGGTGATAGAAAAATTCTTGCCTCGTGGACTCTTGGACAGCCTACATGAAGTTTTGGTGCTACTGTAAATCCTTAAACCTCTGCTTGGATATAACATTTTTCATGTCTATTTTCTCATCTGAAAAAGCAGAGAGCAATGATTAGGGCCGTAGCTGAGAGCTTGGAATCCATGAATTCTATCTTCTTTTGCCACAGAGTCCCTTTAAGGCCTTGTACTTCAATTCTTACCCATGAAGCAGGGGTTTAAGTGCCCCTATATTAAAAGGATAAAGGTATTTACCCTTCTGTTAAGCACAGGTATTAAAGTAGCAGACCCATGTAAGTATGACAAATCTTTACTGCTGCTACATGGTACATCTTCATCCCACTCTGTGCATGCACTTTCCAATCTATACAGACCCAAGACCTTACATTCTGCCCCTAAGCTTTTTGCTGAGTCTGCAGCCATTGTCAGTGAGTGTGTCTTCACAGGGCCTCCTCACTGAGCAGTACCAGTGATGCTGGCCCCCAGTACAGTGCTCAAAAAGGAGCTTTCTGAATTGGAGATACAAGTTTCAGAGAGAAAATTCTCTTGTTTTCCTTGCTGCCCTGGAATCAGAGTATATACAGCTTCCCCAGAGAGCATGCCTGCCTTCTTACAGCCATTACACACAAAGTGAGATGCCATTACATCTCGAACCTGATCAGAAATCTGAGAGTTACTGTGTTGCTGGAGCTACTGTGTCCTAGAAGGAATGCTATTTCTGCTCACTGGTAGAGATGGAGGATCTCAGGAGAGTTTATTCAACAGTGGAGTGTTTACTGCAAAGTCTGAGCTGAGATTCTGCATCTTCCAAAAATCCCTGTAGAGGCCGCAGAATTTTTTATTTCTCTGCCCTCAGATCTACATATTCTCTTCCCATTGATTTCACTGGGAGAGGCTTGTGCGCCTCTGTCATTTTGCCTTTGAAAGCAGAATATAGCTCTTAAATAGCTGTGAAGTATTGCTGTGTTCTGTACAGGATGTGCAGTTTCCACCTCTGAGACTGCTTCATTTCAGAGGTCAGTGAAATGCTACAGGCAGCTTCTTAAAAATGTCCTGACACAAGAGTTTTTTGAAAGAAAATGCTGTTCCATTAAATGAAAGTTTCACAGAAATATATTCATTTATTTCAGAATGTTGGTGTAAGGGTGATAAAAATATTATTTCAGTAACATCAAATGAATTGTTTATAGGTTATGATTCTGTTCAACTTTCTTGTTTTGACTGCTGTACCCAAGTGAGTTTTTAATATATAGGTCAAAACTTTTCAGATTTGGTAACTGATCGTAACTGATCCCACAACTGGCAGAGGAATGTTTCAAATGGTAGAGGTGAAACAGACCACTCCAATTCCTTCAAAATGAAATACTGAAATTAAATATTTTAAGTATGTTGGAAAAAAATCAGAAGGTCTTGTGAACCTTCTTTTGGTCCACAAGAAAGTCTATTTGTAGTTACATGATCCCTGATAATGTTTGTGCACCGCTCTGGGAGTCATTTGGATGTTGAATCAATCTTCGATCAATATTATTCTAACTACCTGCCATGAGAAGGCTGTTTCCACAGCTGGACTATGTCACTGCAAAGAGTTTCAATGCAAAGATTACACTTCTTTGTGCTTTTTCTTTATTTAGGAAAGAGCATGTCAATCGGAACCTACACCTTGTAAAGATTTCTCAGCCACTGCTAACCAGGTATATCCTTTTTACTTTTAAAGTTTTTTAGAGTATATTTAGGAAACCGAGATATGAAAAAGGACAAACCGAATTGCTACATTTGCATTCCTTGCAGTGGAATGAACTCCCGTAGCTTTGATCTCTGGTTTAAATCTGAAAGCAAGATAGTGTGGCCCTCATTTCTTCCTTAATGGGTGAACTTACTAATGGTTTCAATTTCTAAGGTCAAGTGTCTCTGTTTAGCTGCTTTTAATTGATCTACCGCTTACCAGCCACTCTGGCCAGTCTGCTTTAGAGTCTTAAATGAGTGGAAATGGGGAAACCACAGTATGAGAATGGTTCTGGACTCAGCAGGAGATGGGCTACAGCTGAGCTCTGCAGGAACAGGGACACAACTGCAACTGCCTCTTGCAGGCACTGAGTCCTCTGGAGACCCAGCTGTCTTTGAGGTGGGGACTGTCCTGTTGCTGAAGGTCTTCCATCACTATATGGTGAGTGAGCTGGTTATTTAGGAGGAGCTGTAATCCAGCATTCAGTACCTGGTCAGCTGTAGGACACCTCCATCATCTGATCCCATCAGATGCAGGTTTAATGGGGTCTCAGTTGCAGGAACAAAATAATGGAAAAGCACTTAGGACATGTCTGTGTGCTAGCTTCGCTTTGAGCACTGTGTTTAAGAGAGTGGAGACCTCTAAAGATTTTGTACAGCTGGGAATTTACAAGGATTCGTGTAGTTTTTGGGAGTGTTGTTAAGAATTTGATATATGCAACATTGAGTTTTTACTTTGTCAAAGGTTAACTGTATGCAAAAGTAGATTTCTGAAGTCTGAAACTGAACCCAATGCACAGTACAGCATAAGGAATGTGGAACGTCCACTTTAAACCTGTTGCAAGAGACTTAGCTCTGTTTTATGTAGTGGGAATGTCCTGTTTATTCATGATGAAGAACTGTTACAGAATTGTTATACAGTATTTTCTCCATTTCTTAAAAATGTGAAACAGTAATAATATTTTGCAGGACATGTTACACATGAAATATGCTATAGCTTTCTTTGGAAAGGGAATCCAGACATTTCTACTGATTGATTCTCACAGATATTTACAAAATGTATTTGTGTTTGTCACTGTTGCAAGAATTGTTTTAAAGCAGTATACCAAACTGGTATTGAAAATACTGTTTGGTTACCAGTGTACCATGGGAACACCCAGAAGAAAGTATAAGGTAATGGCAGCAACTTAAAAAATGTGGTTATAGGAAAGCGATAAGAGGGGGAGCAAAGGTGCCTCTGTCAAGCTGAAAACTGTAACCCAGTCTGTTCCTGAACTTGCAATCATAGAGTAATTGGCCTGAGATCTTCCCTCCGTTCAGCTGGCCTTTCCTTTCATTTTTTCTGACAGTGAGATAACCTGAGAGAGAGAACAGGGCTATTTAAGATAATCAGGCTGTTGCTACAATTTTGCGTGAAATGTTTGAAAACTAAGAGGGAAAGTTTTCCCTTGTTTCACTTTTATTCTGTTGAAAATCTGAGTGGATATAAAATAATATTTTAATGCAGGCTCTTTTTTTTTGTCAAATCCTTTTCATTCTTGTTCGTCCCTAAGTCTGTAATTTCCTCTTCCCACGTTTTCTGTTCTGCTCCTTCTCCTGCTCTTCTCATCACATCTTCTTTGCCCTTTCCCTGATGTTTGTAACGTCTTTCCACCTCATTTCTGCCTTCAAATTTACAACACAATGCAGGTTTTTTTGCTAAAAGTTTCTGCTACCTTCCTTTATTCCAGTGTTCTACACTATATTTTGTGTTTAAATCGTACTCCCTCTCCTAAACTGATGTGTCAGAATTAGATTGCTTTTTGTTCTGTTCTGAAAGTAATGTACCTGCTTCAGATACAGTACTAGAACTCCAATACTAATCAATAATTCTTAAGTAGAAAAAATACTTTTGGTTCTACTCTAGTAAGACATTCCTGGCATGTGGCATAGCAAAAGATCGGAAACTGCTCACAGTTTCCATTTCATCATATGCTGTGGAGTTGGAGTCCAAGATTTAAATTGTGTTAAGCAGCTACAATTTAATTTTCCAACACTACATGAGAAATGTCATAAAGCAGATGTTTAATGCATGTTTCCTATTAAACACTGGTAAATTAGCCAAACAGAAAGTCCTACAAAAAAGATACGGAGTCAAAGCACCAAGAAGAGTGTTGGCAAAGGAAATTGTTAAGAATGCAATAATGTGTTCTTGCAAAATAAGACATGCCCCATCAAGCTTTAAAAATCCTGGCCTCCAATCCTTAACTTTCTGTGCAACAAGCCATCTGTATTCAGCTAATTCCAGCGGCAGAGTTACTGTTGTGAGGACTATGACATTTTTGTGATGGTGTAGATGGCTGTTTTCTGGAGTATAATGAGGTCCTGATAAATCCTGCCTCTGTCTATCTCTCAGTGGAAGATCTATGATGCCTATGTGGAGGAGCTTCAGAAAATGGAAAGGTCAAAAGAGAAAGAAAAACCAAAAGCTCAGATAGCAAAAAAAGAAGAGGAGAAGAAGAAGGGAAGAAAGTTAACCTCTCTGGAGTTACAGGTACGTTTCATAATGCTGGAAGAATCATGCTCAGAGTGGTGGTGGATGCATCCGTAATGCAAGTCAGGTGAAACTTAGCAAGATGTGCTGACTGTGTAGCTAGTTGTCTCAGTTGGCAAGTAGCAACTGTAAGAAATGCAAAAGTTAATTTTTGCGAGGAACTGTATTTCCAAAACAGGATTTCCATTTTGGTATACTTTTTATGGGAATACAAAACAGTGCGAAGCCATAATCTTGTCTTTGAACCTGATTTCCAAGTGAGATTTATGGCTTTCTTTTTTGTGCATTATCATGTTTGTGTCTCATTTTTGATTAGCATGTGAGGGATAAAAGAATTAAATAAGTAGAAACACTGTGTGACTTTACGAAGAATTCGAAGTGATGCAGAGGTTTTAGGTACAATCTTCCATCTGAAAGGCAAATAAATCATAGAATCATAGAATAGTTTGGTTGGAAGGGACCTTTAAAGGTCATCTAGTCCACCACCCCCTGCAATGAGCAGGGACATGTTCAATTACATCCGGTTGCTCAGACCCCTTCCAAGCTGACCTTGAATGTTTCCAGGGATGGGGCATCTACCACCTCGCTGAGCAATCTGTGCCAGTGTTTCACCACCATCAGCGTAAAAAATATCTTCCTTATATCTAGTCTAAATCTACCCTCTTTTAGTTTGAAACAATTACCCCTTGTCTTATCGCAACAGGCCCTGCTGAAAAGTTTGTCCCCATCTTTCTTATAAGCCTCCTTTAAGTATTGAAAGGCCTCAATAGGTTCTCGCCAGGGCCTTCTCTTCCCCAGGCTGAACAACCTCAACTCTCTCAGCCTGTCCTCGTATGAGAGGTGTTCCATCCCTCTCATCATTTTTATGGCCCTCCTCTGGACCCACTGCAACAGATCCATGTCTTTTCTGTGCTGAGGACTCCAGAGATGGACACAGTACTCCAGATGGGGTCTCACAAGAGCAGAGTAAAGGGCAGAATCACCTCCCTCGACCTGCTGGCTGCACTTCTTTTGATGCAGCCCAGGGTACAATTGGCTTTCTGGGCTGCGAGCGCACATTTCTGTCTCATATTCAGTTTTTTATGCACCAATACCCAGAAGTCCTTCTCCGCAGGGCTGCTCTCAATCCATTCATCCCCCAGCCTGTCTTGGTACCAGGGATTTCCCTAACCCAGGTGCAGGACCCTCCACTTGGCCTGGTTGAACCTCATGAGGTTCACATGGGCCCACTTCTCAAGCTTGTCCATGTGCCTCTGCATGGGATCCCATCCCTCAGGTGTGTCAACTACACCACTCATCTTGGTGTCATCTGCAAACTTGCTGAGGGTGCACTTGATCTCACTGCCTGTGTCATTGATGAAGATATTGGACAGTACTGGTCCCAATATGGACCCCTGAGGGATGCCACTTGTCACCTATCTCCATCTGGACATTGAGTCATTGACCACTACCCTCTGGGTGCCGCCATCTAACCAATTCCTCATGCACTGAATTGTCCACCCATCAAATCTGTATCTCTCCAATTTAGAGAGAAAGATGTTGTGGGGGACCATGTCAAAGGCCTTACAGAAGTGCAGATAGATGACATCCGTAGCTCTTCCCTTGTCCACTGTTGCAGTCACTCCACCTAGAAGGCCACTAGGTTGGTCAGGCAGGACTTGCCCTTGGTCAAGGCATGCTGGCTTTCTTGAATCACCTCCCTGTCCTCCATGTGCCTTAGTATAACTTCTAGGAGGATGTTTTCCATGATCTTCACAGGCATAGAAGAGAGGCTGACAGGTTGGTCCTTCTCAGGGTCCTCCTTTCTGCCCTTTTTAAAAATGGGTGCAATATTTCCTTCCACTGCCTGTGCATTTCCTTCTTGCCCTTTAGTTTGACCAGCAGCTCTCAACTCATCCATGCCGGTTTCTTGCTTTCCTCTCCTGATTTCTTACACCTGGACATTGAGAGCTCTTGTGCTCTATGGAAAGCGTCCTTAAAGATCTGCCAGCTCTGTTCTGCTCCCTTGTGCCTGAGGGCAGTTCCCCAGGGGGTCCTATTGACTAGGTCCTTGAAGAGCTGGAGTTTTGCTTTCCTAAAATTCAGAGTACTGACTTTACTCTTCACTTGTCCCATATCCCTCAGGACTGTGAACTGCACCAGTGCATGATCAGTGCAGCCCAAGATGCCTACAGTCTTGACGTCACCCATTAGCTGACTTGTGTTGGTGACCAACAGGTTCAGTATTGCATCCCCTCTGGTGGGGTTATCTATTACCTCATAATTAAGAAGTTGTCCTCAATGCACTCCAGGAGTCTCCTGGATTGCCTACGGCTTGCTGTGCTACTTTTCCAGCAGATGTTCTTACCCATAAAACTTACGGGTAATTATTACCCATAAGTTTTCAGCTTGCTTGTGGCTGTTCTTCAGAGTCATCTCTAGACTGAAGAATCTCTCTAGACGAGAGAGTCAGCCATCTCTCTGACCTTGGCGTGTCGTCCCACAGCTTGTCATGGTCAAGCCTGAGATTATACCCTTCCCTTCAAGCCAAGTTTCAAACTGTGTCAATGAGCCCCACTAGTTTGTGAGCAAAGACCTTCTTCCTGCTTTGAGAAAGATGAAACCCATATGACACCAATTGAGGATTGGCAGAAATTTAGGATTCTTTCAAAATGTTACTAAAGCACTGTAGTGAAACGCATTTCTCTATTTTTATTATTTTAATGATAATGTTATAGAGTTGTAATTTATGTATTTTCTAGTTATATACACATAAATGGTATATAATCTATAATTTATATAAAAGTTAATAATAGTTGAAATAGAAGCCTACATACTTAAAATTGAATAAGGATTCTGGGAGACTTGACCTAATTTGCAGGGGGTCTTTGGTGCGTCGTTTATTCATGTAGTTGGAAAGTGACGGAAGTGTCTCTCTCCAGTGTTTGAAGTCCTGTGCCATTGTCAGTGATTACACAGCATGGTGATCCCTCCAGTCATGGTGATCTGATCATTCCAAGAGGTCATCAGCCACTCTGAGTCCTATGGAGTAGCAGAGTGAATGGCAAGGGCAGCTGAACTGGAGTAACCTCCGGTAGTCTGGCTTCTCAGAGTAGCAGGTACCATAACTCCTGCCAAGCTCCAAGCTGCAGTTGTGATCTTGCTCTGAGGGTGATACTGGCTCCTAATCCAGGCTGCTCTGTGAGGAGCACCCAAGGAAGGCCTTGCAGGATGCCACAGTCCATTACCCTAAAGTGACAATAAAGCCATCTTAAAAATGTCATCCCACTTTAAGCAGTAAGAATGCCATACAGCAACCCTGATAGATTTTTTTCATGTTCCAGAATGTTTTCAGGGGGTTCAGGAAGTTTATATTAGGGTTTCACAGAGTTTTATCTATACAGAATTGTGAGTGGTAGTTTTCCCCCTCAGTCTAAATTAAACTATTTATGAAGCAAACTGAAATAATTTCTATAATGACTGGGGAAAAATGCAATGAGAACTGTAATATAGAAACATGGAAGCCAATTCTTAGCTTGCCCCTATAGTATGTGTAGATCTATATCAATGTAAGATATAACTATGTAATAGAAGCTGCTGTTTCCTGAAACTGGCATTAGCACTTTCATACCATATGGCTGATGCACCTGTAGAGGATTTGTCTGGTTTAGCCACCCAGCAGCACTGTGCCATCAAAACCCTTATAGTACAAACAGACCAGGGACATGTTCTGACAGCCTTCTTCCTGTGAATTGTGCCACTGGAATTCACAGTCCTTTCTGAAACTAATAATTTTTGTGAATTAAGCCTGAAGTCAATGATACAATTATGGTGTGGTCTGCTAAAAGCTGAAAATAAAAATGAAATAAAAATTCTACCAATTAAACCATGTTGTAAAAAACCTGCTGCATGCTCCATTGACAACAGTGGGAAGCTGAAACCCAGGCACCCCTGATCTCTTCCTTTGTTGCTTTGCTTTTAACTCTTAGCACTTTCCAGGGAGATTGCAGGGAAGCCGGAAAGTCAATACACTGAAAAAGTGAAAGGGAAATCTTCTTTATGCAGATCCAGTCTCACAAATTGAGAGACACTGTGAAACTGATGGGTCAGCTTGAAGTGTATGAAAACCTGGTGGATTTTCCAGTCATTAACTGGAAACATGCAACCTGAAGTAATCCAAGCCTAGAATCAGGCATTACTTCTTACAGCCATTACATCTGGTCATGTGTAGGTCTATGGAAATTTAAGGTTGGTGACATCTGAATCTGTACCTCTGGTCTCAAGTCAGCAAATGGAGGAGTGGGTTTTGTGGAGCTTCCAACTCATAGGTTACATACTGTGGACTACACAGGGTAATTGAAACAGAACTTTTCCAGCTAAACACTTTCTGAGGCCATCTTGCCTTTGATCATTGCTGAAGGGGAACTGTGGAACATCAAGAAGGAGATGTGTCTGATCTGGATCAAGGATGCAATGGCTAGAAGCAGCAATTGATTTCCACCATTGTTTCTGTCAGGCTGGGTACTGGGAAGAAAAAGACTGTGATTGATAGCTACTGAGATAGCACTAGATTCAACGCAAAGGGAAGAAGAGGAGAAAATGAGTGGATATTACTGGAGGTGGATCTCTGACAGAAGGTTTTGCTATGGTAGGAGATCACGAAAGAGAAGATCCAAGAACTACAGCTGCAGCTGGAGATGATTGTAGGGGTCAGATGAGAATTTTAAAACATAACAGATGAAAGGAAAGAGAAAACAGTACTGGTACTGGATAAGAGGTCAGGAGAACAGATGGCTGGGAGAGGAAGAACATGTTCCATGGAAGAATGTGACCAAAGGCAGAGACGAGACAAGATGAGAAGAGACCAGATGAGATGAGAAAGAGCCTTGACAGTGAAGTAGAAGGCCCTTGCTAGGGGAAAAGAAGTAGAATGAAGCCATGCACTGCACTGAAGAATGAGGAGAAGAAGCAAGGAAGACGTGGTTTGGTAAAGCACAAGAGAGAGGCAGCCAACATAAAAAGGAATGGAGGTAACCAGGGATTCCAGTAGAAGGAAGGATGAGAATGATATAAAGAAGAATATGAGTGAGTAAAAGACAGAATGACAGAAAGTATTTGACTGGAGACTGTGATGAGGGACTCTTGGAAATCTCTCAATATGTCTGTCACTCAAATGGATCTAGAGAGATGAGTATGTGCTACATCTGAGAGCAGTGATACAACATTTGAAACTTTTCTTCAGTTTTCAATAAAGGCAGCAAACAGAACATGGAGAACTCAGAATACCAAAGAGAAATGATAGGAAATTTTCTGAGCTGAAAATAATTGGAAGCAGAGAGAAACAGGCAGAGTGTTGTATCTGCTTGTCCTGTTCTTACTGTTCCCGAGCCATCTGTTTATGGCTCTGATTACAGAGAGGATCCTGGCCCAGAGATACTCTTGGTCTGATCCAGTATGACCCTCCTCATGTTGTTGCATTAGTGTAGAAATGACAGTGTCTGAGGTAGAAGCAAAATGCAAAAAGCTTAATGCAGTTAAGTTAATACAAGCTAGCTCCTCTCGCCCTGAGATGACAAGGCATGAAATCACGAGTCTGATAGTAAGGATTTTTAATGAATCTATCAAAAGAGGGGTGGAGCTATGTAATTAGAGTATAACAGGGATATATGTAAGAGGGGTAAAAATGGTTCCATTAGTCTGACCTTTAACGCTACATGAAGTAATAGAATTAATATGTCAGGAAAGAATGGAGAACTGGAAATAAATATGAAATGGAATCAAATAGCACATGTTTACCAAAGGTAGGCTGTGTCCAAATAATCTAATATCTTTCTTTGATAAAAGAAAAGTTGTGGTTTCCTTTAACAAGGAAAGTATAGTAAAGGTAATTAGCTGAAGTTCTGTAAAGAGATTGCTATAGTGCCTTTGGGAAATAATTAGATAAACCATAAAAGTTGTTATTAGTACAGATTGGGAGGGACTAGTGGAGAGGAAGACTGCATGTTGGACTACTAAAAAAAATATTTGATAAGGTGAAGGCTTACAGTTCGGAATGACAGGGAGAAACATGAGTGTATCAGTTAATGAGTTGTGATATGGCTATGAGAAGACAAGCATATTGCTGGAGTATATTGTGTGAGGGATAGCAGAGAAATACTATTTCTGTTATGTAAGGCAGGTTGATACCTTAATGGGAGGAGTACAGGGAGATATGATCTTGATCACCCCTTTTCAGAGACAATAGATTACAAATCTGCATACATATGGAAATGAACATAAGAAATGAAAAGCTTGAATACAAAAAGAGACTTAAAAAATCTTAGCATATTTACCTGGTAATGCAAAGGCAGAGAGGGAATCTGAAGTAGATAACATAAGGTGTGAAGAATTACTAAGGCAGAGGATAGCATCAACAGAAATGCAGATGGATGTGAACGAGTTAGGAGTGTGTTAAAACTGGAAGTTACTGCACTGGAACAGTCTCTAATCTCCTCTGAAACAGAAGCATTTGAATAGTTTCTTAAAAAGTCCAAAGAAAATTTATATTTAACAGAGAAATGCGTGTTCCTGGATCATGTGAGTTGATATAGCATTACTCCTTTGTGTGTACCCAGTGAGATAGCCCAGCCCACAGGGTCATAATTATCATTTGGAAGCCCTTGGATGACCAAAGTTATTTTTGTGTGAAATTTGAGTGTAACTGACGTTCACGTTATTGTTCACCTGTTCCTGGTCATCCCTAGGAGCAGATGAGTTGTTACCGACTCCCTTGTCTTCAATTTGCTGTTTACAGCCTATCAGAATTAAAAGTGGACCATGAAAATGAAAAGATGAGTACAATTCTGGAAATTAATAACTACTTGACAGGATTCAACCTAGGGACTTTATTTGGGATTTGCAATAGGTGTTTGCAGTGCATGGAGATCATGGCTGGGCAACAGATGAAAACACCCCTGTATCATGCTTTTTTCTTAGTAAGCCAGGAGTTCTTCTAGTCACAGTATATGTATTGCCAGAGGTATGAATAGTTACAACACTGTTTTTAGGGTGGAATTTGTCTTCTAGATGTTTCATGTTTCAGTTTCAGTTCTTTTTCATGTTTCAGTTTACTGGAGTTACACATTGCAACTGGCCAGGTGCTGAGAGGCAAATGTGAAGCAATTAGTGTTAATGAACAGTAGAGCAAGACTAAGACATTTATTTTTGAAGTACTTGCCCATTATCCATCTTCCATATGATTCAATTAACATTATTACTGTTCTAAAAATAATTTATGCACAGAAATAAACTACACAAATTTGTTAGCTGATGAGCTCTCATTACATTTGGCTAGCTAGCCCAGTGTTGGCCTACAACAAAAAAATGAGGCTGAAGCAGATCTTTTAAAAAAAAAAAAGATAAATTAGGCCTATCACTTCCACTTAAGATTTATTTCAGTAACATACGGAATAAATCAAACCTGAAGTAGGACAGGATCCAATGAGAAAATAATTTACTCTGATCCATTTTAATGCCAAAAATGTAGTTATTCATGGCTGCATAGCTAACAGTATAGCTACCTAACAGGAAAGCTGACTTAAAGGTCTTTCAGTTAATATGGAGAGATTCCTGCATTGCAGGAAAGATTCCATTAAATAATACATTGTTTCTGTATTTACAGAGTTTTTTTGCCTAAAGCATACTTTCCACTGACAAAAAAAAAATAAATTAAAACTATAGAATCATAGAATGGTTTCGGTTAGAAGGAACCTTAAAGCTCATCTCGTTCCGACACCTTCCACTAGGCCAGGCTGCTCAAAGACCCATCCAGCCTGGCCTTGAATATTTCCAGGGTGGGGCATCCACAGCTTCCCTGGGCAACCTGTGCCAGTGCCTCAACACCCTCACGGTAAAGAATTTCGTCCCAATATCTAATCTATATCTCCTCTCTTTCAGGTTAAAACCGTTACGCCTTGTCCTATCAATAGTATCCCTGATAAAGAGCCTCTCCCCGTCTTTCCTGTAGGCCCTCTTTAAGTACTGGAAAGCTGATAGAATGTCTCCCCAGAGCCTTCTCTTCTCCAGGCTGAACAACCCCAACTCAGCCTGTCCTCATAGGAGAGGTGCTCCAGTACCCTGCTCATGTTCATGGCCTTCCTCTGGACCTGCTTGAGCAGGTCCTTGTCTTTCTTATGCTGGGGGCCCTGGAGCTGAACCACAGTACTCCAGGTGGGGTCTTACGAGAGCGGAGCAGAGGGGCAGAAATCACCTCCCTCGACTTGCTGGCCACACTTCTTTTGATGCAGCCCAGGGTACAGTTGGCTTTCTGGGCTGTGAGCCCACATTTGTGTCTCACATTCAGTTTTCTATGCACCAATACCCCCAAGTCCTACTCCGCAGGGCTGCTCTCAGTCCATCCATTGTGCAGGCTGTATCCATGTTTGGGGGTGCTCCGACCCAGGTGCAGGACCTTGCACTTGGCCTGGTTGAACTTCATGAGGTTTGCACGGTCCCACCTCTCAAGCCTGTCCAGGTCCCTCTGGGTGGCATCCCTTCCCACTAGAGCATCAACCACACCGCTGAGCTTGGTGTCATCACAGATGAGCAGGACATAGCATTCAGGTTTGAGAACAAATAAAGTAAGCCTTATCTTCTGATCTTCAGTCTAAAATGATGTATCAGGTTGGAAATTCAGAATGCTTGCAATTCAAGTTTCCTTGTATGTGTAAGAGAACAAAAGCTGTCATCTTGCTCATGTCTGTAGGGTGCAGCACTGCCATTTTTCCCCAGCTCCTTCCAGTAGCAGGTGCATGTTAAAACAAAGAGAATTTTTTTGCCTGCATAATAGGTGAAGGGAAGCTAACACACCTGATGAACCATCAGGACTCCAGGAGATCTGTTCTTCGTACCTCATAACTATGCCTTTTACAATGTTGGAGAGAAAAGTGTTTATTGCATTTCTCTTTTTCTAAATCAAATTGTAAGCTTTTCAACATTCAACATCTGTCAATTAAGCTTACTCAGAGAAATATGCTGGTGGCAACCAAAGGCATTTTTATAGTCATGATGCCAATATTGCTGGACAAGTGTTAGCAAAGGTGAATTGCTTTTTTTTTAGGAAGTGTTTTAGAGAGAGACAAGTCTTATTGTGGCAGAAGCAATAACGGCAACTTGAAGTCAAAAGAGAGAAATCCCAGGAATTGAGAGTATTGATTTCTACTTGAGATGTTTAAAGCATCCTCTTTGTCTCCTTCTTTAATTTCTCTTAATACTTATGAATTCCTAATATCTAGGGAATGTCATACTGTGTTAAAATTTGAAAACATCTTTTCCTGCACTTAAATTCTGAACATGACAGTAAATTCTCTGTGCTGTTTTCAAGAAGTCCTCCCACAGACCCAGGGAAAACCTGAAGAACATGAGAGCAGCCACACTGGTTCAGATCAAGGCTTTAAGCACAAGTGAGCGTGGAAGGAAGGGTAAGAACACAGCAAGAATATCTCCCAGTCCCAAATATTTTTCCAGCCTTCAACTCTTTTCAGCTATTTCCTAAGTTTCATGTGCTTTGGCACATAGATGGAAGTACTTGTTCAGTCTTCCTTGAAAGCATGTAGAATTCTTGCATCTGTAACACCCTTTGACAAGGAGTTGCATAGATGTGTCATCCTTCTGTAAGAGTGACCTCCTTTTGTTTATTTTGAACTTGACTTCCACTAGCTTCACTTAACACCCCTACTTTTTGTATTAGAAGAGACAGTGAACAGTCAGTCCCTGTCCATCTTATCTGGGCCATTTAGGATTTCATAGACCTGTCTCATGTCTCCCGAAGCCATCTCTTCTCCAGACTGGCAAGTCACAGCCTACTCAATTTTTCCTGGTACAGAAACCATTCCAGAACTTGGTTCCAAGTTTTACTTTGTCCTTTCAGAGATGGGAGAAGGCGACTTCACACTTTACTGAAGGAGTAGGCAAACTATGGATTTATAAAAAGTGTTGCAGGTTATAGAATTTCCTTTTTTTCCTCCTTTATCCTGTCATCTTTATGTGGTCCTTTGAGTTTCATTCTCTTTGAATCAAGACTCTCAGTCTCCCCTGAGTCTGTGCAGAGACCAAGAAAGAAGAGGAGGACTGGGACACACATAATCTGAAGTCCTGTTCTTGGTTTTGACTATGACTGTGTGGTGTAGTTTTGGCAAGTCATCTCACTTTTTTTTTTCATGTTCGGTGCACTCTCTGAGCTGTGTCAAGGATGACAAGTTTCTTTTCAATGTCACCACTGTGGAGGAAATCATGCTGTGCTGTCAGCCATGAGTCCCTAGCAGGGGTTTGAAGATGAAAGGCTTTGTAAAAGTGGTAGTAGATGGAGATTCAGGTCCTTGGAGCAGCATGCTCTCAGAGCACTTTGCATATTCCTTGGCATTCTCACATGATTACACAGAGCTGTGCTGGCATCACCCTCATGGCCCAGCACAATCTGGGGACTTTTAAACCCTGTCCTTCCAGTTGCTCACACCCAGGCTTCTTGTCCTACTTGCCCGTTATTCCAGTTTGGATTTTGCTAGTGATCATACATACGCACACAGTGGATGGAGAGTATACTCACACAAAATATAGTTAGGAATAGAGTTTAGTAAGAAGATGATTATAAGACTGTGGTGATCACTCATGGGGCTCTGTCAGACAAGCATACCAACAAGCCACCTGCTGACAGTTAAACAGCCACTGTTATACTCTCTTTTCTCCATTTGTCCGTGTTGCTTCTTCCCCCATCCACCTGGATTGCTTCCCTTCTCCACCCTTGTCTCCTTCCATATCAAGAACCTGCCTCTACTTTTTCCCCATTGGTCACATTTTTGCTATGTTCATACCCAAGTTTGTTGTTTCTGGTATAGTTTCCTAGGCAATCTTAGCCTTATGTGATATTACTGATAGAGTTACCTAGGGATTGCTGGCCTTGCAAGATGCCACTCCCCAACAGGATTCCAATACTTGCATACCTGCAGGTATATCTGTATACCTTCACATACATAGGCTTTCCCACTTGTGATGTTCCCTAGGCAGGAGGATGGGGTTTTCCACAGTATCAAAACAGTTTCCACAAGAGCTGGACAGAAAATTGCCCTTTGCATATTGGTTATATATTGTATGAGTTTATGGATCTCTGAAGGCATTAAGTTGGAATTACCCAGTGACTGACTGAAGGACTCCTAAATCCTGCAATCTTTACTGAATACATGAGACCTTAAAGCTCTCCAAGTAGAGATGAGAGAACGCTCACGCATGATCAAGCATTTATGATTTCATTACTGAAGCTAATGAACTATTATCAAGTGAGATGGCGGAGGGATCATGTGTGTGCTTTTAGCTCATCCCATCATGAGGTAGCTTGAATGGGTTGGGGAAGACAAGACTCTAACTGCCTTCACAGGTAAGTACCTTCCAGTTGAGCTAAATTATGAACAAACACTGAAGTTACTGCAACTCAGCTGTGGATGGCATCTTGCTAAACTTATAATAAAGTCATTGGCTTCATTTAAGTGCCCTTATCACTAGGTGCTGGTGTGAGGAGCTTCAAATTATCCTGTATTCAAGATCAAAGGACTGAAGTTTTTCAGTCACACAAGGTCTGAAGGACTTGTAAAGAGATAGGAAACACATTTTCTCTCCCTTGTTTTTCTTTTCAACAGAGTGATGATATAACCAAGATCTCAAAGGCTGCTAAAATAATGGAGCGGATGGTGAATCAGAACACATTTGACGACATTGCACAAGGTACAGCCCTGCTGGGAGATGCTCCTAACTCAAGCCAGACGTCCTGTTTTGAGTGGCCACAACTGTAGCAAGAATAGGATAGAATAGGATAGAATAGAATAGAATAGAATAGAATAGAATAGAGAAACAGTGCTAAAATGAGCAGGGCTCGGAACCTGCTGACTCACACAAGGCAAACAGTTCAGCAGACCATGGGAATGCAAAGGGCATGCCACATCAGCCTTGCTCTGAGCTGGCTGGGGACAGTGGGTCTGGTCAACATTGCCCTCGCCACAGCACTTCCCTCCCTCGGCAGGTACTTCCCTCCTGGATGCAGGCGCTGGTGACAGCAGCCAGTGCCAGGCAGCTCTCTGCTGGCATATGGGTCCTCGCCACAGTGACATACTCAGTCTCAATGTGATTTTGCAAGGGTTTTGCTGTCGCTGCTCCCTCCTGAAAAGTCCACATTGAGCTCTGGGAGTGGCCTGAGGTCACTCTTCACTCCAGGCTTCTGCTTTCTTGTTCATCCTTTGTCTGCTTTTAGATCATCAGATTTTTTTGTGTAAGGACTTGGTGCTTGATAAAATACATTTACATGGCTTAGGTGCTGGTTTGGAGTTGAGACTTAAGGACTAAGACAGTTTTTATACTAACAATTGGGTTGTGCAGAGGCTGTGAGGATAACAGAGTGTTTTTTAAAGCTTCCCCTGGCCCTACACCATGCTGATTTATTTCCGATTTATATACCAGGACCTTTTCCTTGATTCTTTTTTTGTTTGTTTAGATTTTAAATATTTTGAGGATGCCTCGGATGAATATAGAGACCAGCAAGGAACCCTCCTCCCACTCTGGAAGTTCCAGTATGACAAAACCAAGAGACTTGCAGTTACTGCCATCTGCTGGTAAGTGTCTTATTACAAACTTACTCTCGGCTGTTTCGCAGGGGAGTGGAGTTACTCGAGTGTCACGGCACCTTAACAAGACAGGGCTGGTTTCTCTGAAAACACTGTTTTCAATAATTACAGTCAGCTGCTCTGGCAGCACCTAGATATGCCTGATGCTTCTGGATGCAAAGCACCTTGTGTAAGGCTGAATGTGCCAGGCTTGTGCCATTCAGCAAAATGTGATGGCACAGCAGGCTCTGTGCAGCACTAGGGCAAAGCGAGTGCAGTTAGCAGAGCAAAGGAGAGTCCCTTACTGGAAAGCTTGGATAGATATGTCATATCTTTGGGCAATATGCTGTAGGAATCAATCCTGAAAAGCCCAGGGGAGGAGAAGGTGTAGTAACTATATTTTTGACAAGTAGCAACACCGTAGAATTGAAGCAGCAGAAAGGGAAATGCAAACATTGCATGTACCAGACAGGCAGCGCCATAGACTGTAAGGCACTGATACCAAACAAGAACTTTATGCTTGGTACATAATCAATTGCTGCCCAGGCAATAGTGGTGTTTGTGTACTGGGATCTTACACAGTTCCTTTTGGTAGGCATTTTCCCTGCAGTCCACTTTTGCATATTTATTCCTGGTCAGTCCAAAAAAACAATCACTGACAGTTTCAAATCAACTCTCTTTTTCTGAGATGTTATCGCCATGGTTATTACCATGTAAAATACTCATCCACAACCTGAATGAGTCCTTTTTGCTTTTTAATGTGCTTGATCCTCCCCAGAAATGGCTTGGTTCACACACTGAGCATGAGACATACATAGTCAGCTCCTGCCTTGTGCTCCCCTGCAGCTAGACCTCCTCTCACATGTTTGTGGGGCAGAGTGAACACATCTGTGTCTTGCCAAAGGGGATATATGGTGAGACAGAGCAAGATTGCAGTATTCTGTCCTTTCAAGACACTGCCGTAATTATACTTTAATAGAATATCAAGGATACTGTTGTGTAAGAATTACAAAATAACAGTAAAATGAGATGTAAAATTAGTCAAAAAGGCATCTTTTATAGGTAGTTTGTGCTGCTGTTATTCTTGTCTCCAGTAAACAATAACAGAAAGATGGCCCTGAAATTGGAAGAAGGACTCCGAATTGCCTTATGTAATAAGATTTTCTAATTTAATTTTTACTCTCATGTTTTAGCAGTGATGGTGCATTGAGTGGATAGAGCAAGCGCATTAGAATGCCTAGGTATTAGCCCAAGTGAAAAAGGACAAATGAAAAAAGAAGTGGTTTTATGTTATCGATTCATAATAGCAAGTCAGAGAAAACACTCACTAGATAATTTTCACATTATGTTCATTTTGCAGAATTGCTATCTGCTGGTTGTGCTGTGTCAGCTCAGGGACAGCAACAGTACTCACCTTTGTCCCATGTAAACCCTACACTAACTGTCCACACACAGTGGAAGTTGTAAAGAAGGTTGATATTTTTCAAATAAAGGGGCTTTAGAAGGCATAATAGATGGCTAATTTCTCATAGTCAGTATGCCTCAGCAAATATGCTGTTCACCAGCTGGGTCAGAAGGTGGTCCTGGTCTGTGGGAATGATCATGAATTCATGAACTGATAGCTGTCTCTTGAAGCATCCCTCATTATTTAATAACAGGTAGGGAAAGTAAGTTTATTGTGTATTATTCTGTTGTGGTGAAGAAACTCCTTTATTCTTGACCCTGAAAGATGAAAATCAACACATTCCTGCCTTTTTCCTTTCCTCAAAGACCTCTTTTTTGAAAGCAAACTTTCAGTGATTATGAGATAAGTCAAGAAGTGCTAGAGATTGACATCATGTCTGTCTGTGCCCTTTTTATCCTTTTCATCTGCTTCTGTGGTCTTCTGATGTTTTATTTTTTTATGCATCTTAACTCTGGAAGAATTACTCGTACATGAACTTTACTAGTGCTTATGTTCAAAGGGTCAAGCCCTCAGACTGTATGCAGTCCTGTGAGAACGGACTCTGATATTAATGTGTGAAACTGTGCATTTCTATGGAATTATATGGCTAATAATAAATGTAATCTTATATATATTTTTTCATTACAGGAATCCAAAGTACAAGGACCTATTTGCAGTGGGGTATGGCTCTTGTGAGTAACAAATGCAAACGGATCATTGAGAAATTTAAAATGTTAACAGGTGCACTGAGATCAAACCATATAATACTCTTGGGCATGGATTGCATCTCATAGCAAAGACTCACCTAATTTGAAAGCAGTAAGTTGAAATTTAACTCAAGATCGGGATTAGGCCCTTACATTCCATAACATAAACATTCAGAAACGCATAGGCATAGGTAGCGTTAGCCAGGGCGTTTGGTTTATGGTGTTGCTGACTCTCCTTTCGGTTAAGAGCTTGCCCCTAGAAGCACCACTTAATCCTTTTTGTCTTACTTGATGGGCTCTGATTTCTCTGTTCCTCCCTTTCTATTTGCTGAAAGACCAGATATGTTATGTTTTGCCAAAAGCCAATCATGAGAGACTTCTCGAAGTGTAAACTCATTACTTTCTTGTTATGAGACACCTTCCAGGGGTGTCTCAGAGGATAAGCTCTTCATGAGAGCGCATCAGGCCTGGATATTGTGAAAAGGCCCTTTCCCTGCTATAGTGTCTGGGATTGGACATGGGATAATTTTGAGAAGCAATGAACGTAAGGTTCAGGGGTTGTTGTGTATTACTCCATATTAATCTCTATCCATATTACTGCTCTCACGTTCAGGAAATGGAAAAGAATTCTAACAGGTTGATGTTTTCTCACCTTTTTTGTTGTTGTTTTGCTGTGTGCATTACATCTACCTGCCTAGTTTATATACTTTTTCTTTTTTTTTAACAACATGTGAATCTGTATCACTAACCTTGCATTTCCTTCTCTTCAGAATCTCTTGTTGCTTACAAGACTGCTGTATTCTGAATTCTTGTCTTCACATCTCCCCCTTTACTCCTATGTAGATGGGATAGGAATGTCACTGTGAATAAACATTCTCTCTTCCATTCTGTCACTCTCTTCTACTTTCTAGCTGTACCTGAAGTGCTGACTATCATGAATAGCTTCTTAGGCACAGGACAGAATTCTGGTAGTTCCCCCCAAGGACCACTGCTTCCCAGGGAAATTCCCAAAGAGAGGAGACCGGTTGTGAGATAAGTTTTTCTGGGGTCTTTCTCACCCATGTACTGTTGGCTCTTCAACATTACCTTCTCAGCAGTCTACTCAATAAATTTTCGGGTCCCCTGAAAGTACTTCTGGGACTAGCCAGAACTCTATGTTTCTTCCACTGTTAGTAGCTGCTGTAGAATCACACTGCTGGCATTCTCAGGTAGTGAACAGTGACCTTGAAGTCTAAGCTTTACATCAGATGGGTGTTGTTAATTAACAAGGGAATACAGATGAACAACTGAAATCCCGAACTATTTTAAGTCTCCATTGACTTTTCCTCAGAGCTTGTGAAGATCACAGCAGTATCCCACCTGCACAACTCCAGGGCATCTGCTCCTTGCAAAGGGAGTTCTTACCCCCAGTTCTTACCATTAACTCTGACACAAAGCAGAGTGGGGCTGAGAAAAGAACAGTATTGCAAAGGCAGCAGAGCCTTCTCCTTGCTGCAAAAAGAGGACAAACTACAGAACAGGCAGACTACAGTCATTAGATTTGTGAGAAGGACTAGGCGTTTTGACTCAGTCAGTCTCCCCACTGTCTCCAGTAGGAGAGACGTCCTTCTTCTCAGAGTATTAGTATTTTATTTGTTTAAGTAAAAGCTGACTCTTCTGTAGGGCACTAATAATTCTCCATCTGGCTTGAAATAAAGATCAGTCATTGTGCCACATTTAACCAGTGTTTGAAAATTGCAGATAGCATGATTAGACACTAATATTTTTACCCTAAATACCGCAACCCAAGGAATTCTTTGTGGAGGACAGAGAGTCCTTACCAGTAGCTACATTTTTGCCCACCAGCCATTTCAGTTTATCTATACGTGTTTGAAAATTACAGGTGGACATTTTTGCTAGTGTGCTTTGTGCCAAAAAAATTAGAATCTGTGTGAATATTCTGACCTACCAAGGCAAGTAATTTGTTATTTATTTTAAGGGAATAACTCTTTTTTTTGAATGAACGCTGAAGGCTCTCAGCTGTGATAAAATGACTAATGAAATTCATTGTTGTGAAATATAGTGCATGGGGGATAAATAGCTCAGCACTGGGTTCCACGAAGATTGCTATTCCTGTTATTCAGGAAAGTGATCTTGAAGTAATTGAAGTACATTTTCTTTTCAAACACTTGGTAGTGCTCAGCAATACTCAAAAAGGCAAAATAAAAATTGAGGGGAATCACTATGAAAGAAGAAAAAACCAAAACTTCTGAATACGGTGGACACAAAATAGAAAACTAAATATAAAGCAGCAATAAAAACAACAATAGAAAACTAAAAAGAGAATAAAACAGGATATGCGATAAACTGGCGTCTTGATTACTGTGTGCAGTTCTGGCTGTGAACTCCAAAGAATGTGTTAGGCTGTGGAAGGGTTGGAAAAGGTCCAGAAAAGGGCAGCAAGAATGAAAAGAAATATATATAATGACTTGTGATCAGAGAGTACAAACAGTCTAGGACTCTTGGACTAGGGAGAGGGACTTGGTGTGGGTCTGTGGACTCATGAGTGGATGGGGGAAAGTGAAAAGGGGTCAAATGTTCATTATTGCCCATGTAACACAAGAATGAGGAGACCTTATGAAATTATCGAGTAGCAGGACTAAGACAAATGTAAAACAGAATATTATGATACATAATGAAATTGTAGAATGTTTCTTCCTTCCTTTGTGATCTGGAGGACAGAGATACAGGTTAGATAAATTCATGGAGGGCCAGTTTGCTGTTGGAAGGACAAACCATCTGATTCAGTAAGTTAGTAACTGAAAATTACTGGGAATTCTGAGTACGTATAAGGGAATAGACCTATATTTGCTGAGGTTCTTGTAGCATTTAACCAGTTGCTACTCAGTACTGTTGGAGATAAGATACTTGGCTACAGGGACCTTTGGTGTGGTCCCAAATAGTCATTCTTATGTATTTCTCTGTGAAATGCATTATATGAAACCAGATGGGTTGTCTTCGTTTATACTGGTAAGAATTGTGTTCTGCTTGCAATATTGCAACATTATATTTTCTTCTTAAAATGACATTTTCCTCTTGAAGTTCACTCCATTTGAGTCCTAGAAATGTTCCTGTTAGTTTGCCAAGAAGCCTAAATTGGCCCGACAATCTCTTTAATTCAGCAGGCAGCAGCTAGTCTAAAGAGCAGATTAGGATCAACCTTTGCAAAAGAAAGCATGTTGAGAAGTGCTTAGGATATTCCTTGCCTTGTACATCACCAGAAAATTTTACTGTACTCACAGCTGCTGTGCGCAGAGAGTGTAGGAATTGGGCACTGCCTTCCCACTGCCCTGCTACCCAGGCTCAGGAGAAGAGATACAAGCTCAAGGATGGTAACGTCCCTGCTTGGACTGTTCAGACAGTTATTCTAACTTGTTACATTAAGAAAGATCCTGATTAGTGCTTTCTGGGTTGTTCAGAAGTATTTGTTGTTTGTGTTAGTTTTGCCAGGGTCCATTGTGACAAGGGCAATACACAGATGCAGAGGAAGGCAGGCCTTAAGTCAGTGGCTTGCCATCTAAGTTTGCAAGGGATCCAGCAGACTTCTTATCCCATTTTTATAGCAGACACAGGGGGCATAGTTTGTCTGAGCCAGCTGTATCCAGCTAACAGCTAGGAGCTGAGTCTCTGCCCTAAGCTTCCCCTTTAGTCAGCAGTGAGAGATCAGCACATCCAGAGGCCATCCATTCTGCCATAAGCCTGGTGTCCAAGAAAGGAACTTAAGTAGCCCTCTGGAAGGGGTGTTTTCTCCCTGAGTACTGTAGAGTGAGCCCAGGCAGATCACCTAGCCTAAATGCCTGCCTCGTATATGGCAAAAGTGAGGAGAGATGAATCCTGGCCAGAGGAAACAGTCCTGGAGTAACGCAGGGGATGGTGTAGAGCCAGGAGCAGAACCCAGATCTTTGGATCTGTGGTGGCCATAATTACATCACCAGTCTTTTGTTCAGCATGCATTTGGGAGCACTGCCAAGGTACAAGTAATACATTTGTCCTATTGCCCAAAGTATGCTTTTTGAAACAAAGGGTCCCTTGTTTACTGTGGGTCCATTTCACTCCAGTGTGGCAAGTTCTTTACATAGAGGCCCCTAGCCTCTCCCTTGCTTTTGTATCCCATTTCTGGAGTTTTCACCAGTGATTTATTTGGATGGGGATTCTAATGCTAATGGCATTTCTTTGGCACGAGACGGTCTCTTCTGAGCAAGGAAATACTGTCATTGTAATTTGCAATTCAGGATCTATGCTGCTTGGCTGGAATTAATTTTTTTTTCCCATCAGGAGGAGCTGTCTTTCTGTTTTTGTTTCTGCATAAATGAGACTTCTGGGTTGCTGGCTAGACTGACAGCCTGCAGTGCAGGGTTCAAAGAAGCTGTGATGGGTGTTGGGCTTGTGTTCTGCCTTGCTGATGGGAGCACCACAAACACAAGCTTAGGCCTTAGTAATCACCTTAGTTCATGTTCCAGAAGCAAGTGTGCCTCTGACAGCCTTCAGAAATGACTTTTGTGTGCAGCTCTGTCTGTCAGCACACGAGGTGAGTAGGGAAAAACTGTACTTGTATAGCAAATGTATTTTATCCTACTGTTTCTTTGCACTCAGTGGATGTAACTTGCCAGTCACAAATGATGGGTGAGGAGTACGGACTCACACTCACTCTGGCAAAAGTATCTACTTGGTTCTTCACAGTGCTGGGTCTGAAGTGGGGCCTCATGTAGACAGAAATAGACCATGTAAAGATGCCTATACTGCTCTAGCTTTCTTGTGTAACATCAGCATGAGGAATGCTAGTACAGGGTCCTTATACTGGCGTGACTGCATCCAAAGTAAGAGTTGTAATGGCTCTGTGGCTGAACTAAATTGGTGTAAAATCTGGGCCAGTGCTTTCACAGAGATGAGCTGCTATTTAATAGATGTCCTGAGGCTCCCTGGTACTGAAGAGTCATGGTTAAACACTGAGACCACGGGCCAGCTCTTATTGTACTCTCCTACAACATAACGTCAGGTAAACACAGGGAGACTGGGTGTACTTACAGAACAGTCTTGTATTTTCCCACTTCTCAAATGCACTGCCCAACGAACATAGACAGTCTTTTATTTACTGTGTTCTACTGATTGAGGCTGATGAGTTGTCATTGCAATAAGGATATTCCCAAATGGGACACGCTCAGGGTGCTTCAGAGGGAACAGGGAGTGGACAAAATGAGCCAAGTGGCTTTAACAGCAAGGTACTGCAGCTTCCTGCACACTTCTGTGCTTTGTAGGCATTGCTTGCTCTGCTGGAGGTCTCATCCTTCAGCAGTTCTGCCACTCTTCAAGTCAATTGAGTCTATTCATCCTCAGTGCTCCATGATCACTTAGCACTAAAGGATGAAGTAGACCTCCTCAAGGAGCTAGCTCCTCAAGAACACTCAGAAACATTCTCTCCAGGAAGGGTAGTGAAAACAAGATAGCAAGATAAATGTCAAATAAGATTGTCAAGGTCAAGGAACATGCTTCTCTTACCTTACAGCTTCTTGGCTAGGATCTGATCCTTCACAGACAACTGAAAGGAGGAGTCATTACTATGCACCATAACTCATTATGAGAATTTGAAGAATCAGGCATTTAAACTGGGGATTAGAATAAAGAAAATGACTGGTAACAAAACTAGCTCACTTCTAGAGGGGAAAAGTCATCCTTCTGGGACTGAGAGAGTATGTTTGGAGGTATGCCATTTTCCTCTCCTTCTTTTTGAGCAAGAAGCCTGGACCCCCTCTGTCTAGAAAGCAAACAGTGGAAAAAATAATTAATAGAGAATTTCCAATCCACGATTCCCTCCGAAGATTTAATGAAAATTAAGATCATCTCCATATTGCACACTACTTAGGTCCATACACTGCATGCTCCAAGACCCAAAGACTTCTGCTAACCCAAATGCTTTGTTTTCTAGCAAAATATTTCTCTGCCAAGTATGAATTTGAGAGGAACAAGTAAGAAATCTTAGACTCATGGAATGGTTTAAGTTGGAAGGGACCTTAAAGATCATCTAGTTCCAACCCACTGCCATGGGCAGGGACACCTTCCACTAGGCCAGGTTGCTCAAAGCCCCATCCAGCCTGGCCTTGAATATTTCCAGGGTGGGGCATCCACAGCTTCCCTGGGCAACCTGTGCCAGTGCCTCAAAACCCTCACGGTAAAGAATTTCGTCCCAATATCTAATCTATATCTCCTCTCTTTCAGGTTAAAACCGTTACGCCTTGTCCTATCAATAGTATCCCTGATAAAGAGCCTCTCCCCGTCTTTCCTGTAGGCCCTCTTTAAGTACTGGAAAGCTGATAGAATGTCTCCCCAGAGCCTTCTCTTCTCCAGGCTGAACAACCCCAACTCAGCCTGTCCTCATAGGAGAGGTGCTCCAGTACCCTGCTCATGTTCATGGCCTTCCTCTGGACCTGCTTGAGCAGGTCCTTGTCTTTCTTATGCTGGGGGCCCTGGAGCTGAACCACAGTACTCCAGGTGGGGTCTTACGAGAGCGGAGCAGAGGGGCAGAAATCACCTCCCTCGACTTGCTGGCCACACTTCTTTTGATGCAGCCCAGGGTACAGTTGGCTTTCTGGGCTGTGAGCCCACATTTGTGTCTCACATTCAGTTTTCTATGCACCAATACCCCCAAGTCCTACTCCGCAGGGCTGCTCTCAGTCCATCCATTGTGCAGGCTGTATCCATGTTTGGGGGTGCTCCGACCCAGGTGCAGGACCTTGCACTTGGCCTGGTTGAACTTCATGAGGTTTGCACGGTCCCACCTCTCAAGCCTGTCCAGGTCCCTCTGGGTGGCATCCCTTCCCTCCAGTGTGTTGACTGCACCACTCAACTTGGTGTTGTCAGCAAACTTGCTGAGCGTGCACTCGATCCCACTGTCTGTGTCACTGACAAAGACGTTAAAAACTTCTTGTCCCAATATGGACCCCTGAGGGACAGCACTCGTCACTGGTCTCCACCCAAGCATTGAGTAGTTGACCGCAACATGGAGTGTGACCATCCAGCCAATTCCTTATCCACCTAGTGGTCCGTCCATCAAATCCATGTCTCTCCAATTTAGAGACAAGGATGTCGTGTGGGACAGTATTAAATGCTTTGCACAAGTCCAGGAAGTTGGTGTCAGTTGCTCTTCCCTTATTCACCAAGGCTGTAACCCAGTCTTAGAAGGCTGCCAAATTTGTCAGGCATGATTTGATCTTAGTGAAACCATGCTGGCTGTCACCGATCACCTCCTTATTTTCCATGTGCCTTAGCGTAGTTTCCAGGAGGATCTGCTTCATGATCTTGTTGGGCACAGTGGTGAGACTGACTGCCCTGTAATTCCCTGGGTCTTCCTTTTTTCCCTTTTTAAAAATGAGGGTTATTTTTCCCCTTTTCCAGTTAGTGGGAACTTCACCAGTCTGCCACAACTTTTTGAATATGATATATACTGGCTTAGCAACTTCATCTGCCAGTTCCCTTATGACCCTTGGATACATCTCATCATGTCCCATGGACTTGTGCACATGTATGTTCCTCAGACAGTCTCGAACCTGATCTTCTTCTATGGTATGTAGTACTTCATTTTCCCAGTCTCTGCCTTTGGATTCTCTGAATCGGGTGATGTGGCACGTGCTGGTGAAGACAGAGGTAAAAACGTCATTGAGTACCATGGCCACCTTCATATCGTTTGTAGCCAGGTCTCACATTTCGCTCATTAGGTGGGCACCGTTTCTTTCATCTTCCTTTGTTGTCCTATGTACCTGAAGAAACCCTTCTTGTTATTTATTATGTCCCTAGCCAGGTTCAGCTCCAGCTGTGTCTTGGCTTTCCTGATCCACTCCCTGCACTCTCAGGTCATATCCCTATAATCTCCCCAGTATGTATATCCCTGCCTCCACTGCCTGTGCATTTTGGTTTTGTGTTTTAGTTTGGCTAAGAGGTTTTGAATTAGCCAAGGTGGCCTTCTGCCTCCCCTGCCCGACTTCTTGCACATCAGGATTGAGAACTTTTGCGCCCTAAGAAAAGTGTCTTTAAATATCTCCCAGCTCTCATTCACTCCTTTATCGCTGAGGGCATTTTCCCAAGGGTTCACAAGCACTGGCACCCTAAGCAGTCGAAAGTTTGCCTTTCTGAGGTTTAGGGTCCTGACTCTACGTGTTACGCATCCTGTACGCCTGAAGATTGAGAATTCTACCAGGCAATGATTGCTGCAGCCCAGGCTACCTCCAATCTTGACCTCTCCAATAAGGTCTTCCACCCTAGTGAACAACAGGTCCAGCAGTGCTTCTCCTCTGGTTGAGCTGTCCATCACCTGTACCAGGAAGTTTCCTCAACACACTCCACTAGTTTCCTGGACTACTTGCAGTTCACTGTGTCATTTTTCCAGCAGATGTCTGGGTAGTTGAAGTCCCTATCAGGATCAGGGCCTGAGAGCCCTCTCCTGATTGGAGAGGCCAAGGTACCCAGTATCCAGGTTCTTCCAAGGGATTCATAGAACCATAGAATGTGTTGGGTTGGAAGGGACCTTTAAAGGTCATCTGCTCCAACCCCCCTGCAGTAAGCAGGGACATCTTTAACTAGATCAGGTTGCTCAGAGCCTCATCAAGCCTGGCCTTGAATGTCTCCAGGGATGGGGCCTCCACCACCTCTCTGGGCAACCTGTGCCAGTGTCTCACCACCCTCATTGTAAAGTACTTCTCCCTAATGTCTAGTCTAAACCTACCCTGGTCTAGTTTAAAACCATTGCCCCTCATCCTATCGCTACATGCCCTTGCAAACAGCCCCTCCCCGGCTTTCTTGTAGGCCCCCTTCAGGTACTGGAAGGACACTATAAGGTGTCCCTGGAGCCTTCTCTTCTCCAGGCTGAACAACCCCAACTCTCCCAGCCTGTCTTCATAGGAGAGGTGCTCCAGCCCTTTGATCATCTTCATGGCCCTCCTCTGGGCTCGCTCCAACAGGTCCATGTCCCTCTTGTGCTGAGGGCTCCAGAGCTGGACACAGTACCCCAGGTGGGATCTTACAAGAGCAGAGTAGAGGGGGAGAATCACTTCTCTTGATGTGCTGGCCATGGCTCTTTTGAAGGCAATTTATTAGGCACCGTGTACCCTGATGATTTCCAGGTGTGGTTCTTACCCCATGATGCTGTAGAGAGCCATTGAAACATTAAAGTCTTGGCAATCTGACTTAGGGCAGATACTTTCTGACATAGAGTGTAAGATCCTGAGCATGTAAGCAAGACACTTGTGCCAGGCATCAGAAGGGACTTACTGTATCACTGCAGAATTGTGCCCTGCCAAGTACCTTCTCTTCATCTGTGGACAGCCTGTTGATTAAGATAAACTTGCAGAAAATACAAATCTGGGAGCTGGGTTAGGTACCAGGAAGACATTCCTTCCTGATCCCAACAGAAGAGCAATAAAAGCATTGAAGCATAAGCTGTCATCATAACTCTCCTAAGGTAAGCCTATAGGTGTTCTGAGCATGGGGAGGGCAATCTTCTTCTTTAAGAAAGAAAGTAATGGATAACAGGGCTGCATCCTGCCTTCCTACCTTCATGTGCTGGATGGAGGATTTTTCTTAAAAGCTGTGTCAAGGCATATCTTTTAGAATGATGCTCAGCTTTCTTGTCAAAATTCCATCTGATGGTGAGTCGTTCACCTCCCTGCTCTACTGTTCCAACTTTGAATTTGTCTGCCCCCAGGTAAATGGTATCTCATTTCAAGACTTAAATTTTCAGCCATTGGAACTCATTATTCTCTTGGCAGCAAGCTTAAAATGCCTTTCCACCAAGTCCCTTCTCCATACGTGGTATAAGTGCCCATATGCATTGGGGAAGACTTCTCTCATTTTTCTCTTCTTTAGGCTGAACTCATCAAGCCATGCTCAAGACTCATTTTCCATCTGTTATGTTATTTCAGTGAACTTTCTCTAACCTTTTTCCAACGTACCCGCATTCTTCTGGAGTGCAAATGCCATAACGAGGCATACTCACCTAGTTTCTCATGCATGCCACCCACTGCTGTGTCATCTTCAGGCTCTTTCAGCAAACATTTTGTATCATTATGTAGATCAAACTAAAAATATTAACCAGAGCTGGACTAAGAACTGGTGCCTGGGAATCTGTCCTGGAAACCGTCTCTGTTCATTTCTCTTTCTGTTTGCAGCTCTACTTTAGGCTCTGGCAGTGAAACAGTTTTTAATCCAGCTAGTATCCAGCTAGTAATCCAGCTAGTAATCCAGCTCTGCTAATTCCATGTCATATAGTTTTTAAATCAAATATTCTGGTGTACTTAACTGAATGCCAAAGGAGTACACAGATATATTCTTGTTAGCACAGTTATTTCATCAGTCATCCTGACAAGAGGGATGGCAGCTTTGACAAGACATTTACCCTCTGTATAGGTCTGGGGATCTAAGTACTAGGGGATAATTCAGCAGGACTGGGGTCCTCACACTGAAAGAATCTCACTGCATATAGATAAGGTCTGTGATCATTAATTCATGTTAACTACTTGTTAAAAGCTATAAGGCTTTACCTGATGTTGAAATGTAGATAAATCCTTCAAGTTTTCTATGAGATCTCACTCAAATTATGGAACAAACAACTTGTGGAGGCCAGCTCTCTGAAACTTACAGGGAGTTTCATTACATTACATTAGAGAGTCATAGAAAATAGAACTGAAAAAGATTCCAAAAAGTTATTAGTCCATCTCCATGCAAGACAGTACTTTATTTAAAACATGAGTTTGAGGACTAGACTTAGTCCACTTAACGAAGATTGTATGCAGTGTAATTCCTGGCACGGCTGAGGGCAAAGTCCCGTAGATGACAGGCAATCCTTGTGACAAGGACAGAAGTGTATGTTTGAGAAGGAGAACCCTAAAAGCCTGAAAACACTGATTTAACAGTACAGGCTGTGGGCTTAAGGGGAGTCAGTGTTAGAAATCATAACACGTGTTTGCGTGTGGGTTATTTTCTTCTCTGCAGCGGTAGATTTAAAGGTTGTGATGCAGCATGTGGAAGACACTCTGGGCTGAATTTACATAACAACCTGCTATCAAATTTGGTAATTTCTGATGAATGACCAAAGAGCTTTAAGTAAAAGCACTAAGAGGATTGAGTACTGCCTAACAAATTCAGATCTCTGAACCAGCTCACAGAAAGTCTCTTACAGGTGGCTTTGGAGATGTTTATATATTTAAATCATGTTCCCAGAACAGGGAGAGAAGACTTCTGGGAGGGAAGCTCCCTGCTAATCTTTCTCTAAGCTACATGGGTTTATTTTTATATTGAGAATAGAGATTGAAGACCTTGTCAGAGAGAGAAAAAGCATTTTAGCTTGCTTAGATGAAATTCCTTGTCTTGTATAAGGCTGTGTGCACATGTGATTCATGTGAGGGGACTGTGCTGGAAAGTGGGGGGAGCTGGCTGCTCCCCAGTCACATAATGGCCTGTGTGCTGGACTGGTTCCAGCAGTGAGCTTCAGCCTTTCTGGACCCCACAGCAGAGGTACTGAAGTTTTCTGAGTGCAATACCACAAAATGCTGATGGAGATTAATGCGGCCCACGCACCTCAAAGAGAAGTTCATACTGCAGTCTGGATTCAATTTACTATTTGGCCTTTATTTGTATAAAGCACTAAAATGCTATAACAGACCCCAGCTTTGGGAAAATGTCTCTGTGTCCATTCGGAGGCACGTGCCCAAACCTGATGTGAAGTTGATAAAATTAAAAACATCTTCACTGGTAAAGGACCCAGGAGGTTCACTCTGACTTTTTGGTAACAGGTCTCAGAACTGTGTTGGGCCAACATGGTGGCTGAGCATTTCTTTTTAGCTGTGAATTTATTGTTTATTGATGTTTTGGGTATTTGTACTGTAAATTGAAAGACTGTTACATTTTGCAAATCATAGAATCACAGAATGGTAGGGGTTGGAAGGGACCTCTGGAAGTCATCTAGTCCAACCCCCCTGCCAGAGCAGGGTCACCTTAGAGCAGGTTGCACAGGAACGCGTCCAGGCGGGTTTTGAATGTCTCCAGAGATGGACACTACCTCTCTGGGCAGCCTGTTCCAGGGCTCTGCCACCCTCAAAGTAAAGAAGTTCCTCCTCATGTTGAGATGGAACTTCCTACACTCAAGTTTGTACCCATTACCTCTTGTCTTGTCACTGGGCACCACTGAAAAGAGCCTGGCCCCATCCTCCTGACACCCACCCTTTAAGTATTTATAAGCATTGATAAGGTCACCCCTCAGCCATCTCTTTTCCAGACTAAACAGACCCAATTCCCTCAGCCTTTCCTCATAAGAGAGGTGTTCCAGTCCCCTAATCATCTTAGTAGCCCTATGCTGCACCCTCTCCAGCAGTTCCCTGTCCTTCTTGAGCTGGGGAGCCCAGAACTGGACACAGTACTCCAGGTGTGGCCTCACCAGGGCAGAGTAGAGGGGGAGGATGACCTCCCTCGACCTGCTGGCCACACTCTTCTTGATGCACCCCAGGATGCCATTGGCCTTCTTGGCCACAAGGGCACATTGCTGGCTCATGGTCATCCTGTTGTCCACCAGGACTCCCAGGTCTCTTTCCACCGAGCTGCTCTCCAGCAGGTCAGCCCCCAACCTGTACTGGTGCAGGGGGTTATTCCTCCCCAGGTGCAGCACCCTACACTTGCCCTTATTGAATTTCATAAGGTTTCTCTCCGCCCAACTCTCCAGCCTGTCCAGGTCTCTCTGTATGGCGGCACAGCCTTCTGGTGTGTCAGCCACCCCCCCCAGCTTTGTGTCATCAGCAAACTTGCTGAGGGTGCTCTCTATCCCCTCATCCAAGTCGTTGATGAATATATTGAAGAGGACTGGGCCCAGTACTGACCCCTGGGGAACACCACTCGTCACTGATCTCCAACTGGACTCTGTGCCCCTAACCACGACCCTCTGAGCTCTGTCTTTCAACCAGTTTTCTATCCACCTTACTGTCCATTCATCTAACCCACTCTTCCTAAGCTTCCCTATGAGGATGCTGTGGGAGACCGTGTCGAACGCCTTGCTGAAGTCAAGGTAGACCACATCTACCGCTCTCCCCTCATCTATCCATCCAGTCACGCCTTCATAGAAGGCTATCAGATTAGTCAGGCATGATTTCTCCTTGGAGAATCCATGCTAAGTGCTTCTGATAGCCCTCTTTTCCTCTGCATGCCTTGAGATGATGCCCAGAACGAGCTGTTCCATCATCTTTCCAGGGGTGGAGGTGAGGCTGACTGGCCTGTAGTTCCCCGGGTCCTCCTTCTTGCCCTTTTTGAAGACTGGAGTGACATTGGCTTTCCTCCAACCTTCAGGCACCTCGCCTGTTCTCCAGGACCTTTCAAAGATGGTGGAGAGCGGCCCAGCAATGATTTCCGCCAGCTCCCTTAGCACTCTCGGGTGCATCCCATCAGGGCCCATAGACTTGTGAATATCTAATTGACCTAACTGGTCCCTCACTTGATCCTCCAAATGCTGGTGAATGCCAGTTATGGATGGTAGTTGATATAATAGTTAGTGATATCTAACTATTAGTAGTTAATTTATGTTGAGGAAAATAAGAGACAATCACAGAATGAGAACATATTAGTTGCTTAGTCACCAGTGATTTTAATTGATTATATTTGTTATATCAGGCAGACTGAAGCCCCACTAAGTAATATGCGAAGTTGCTACCATAAGGGAATATTGCAATGAGAAAACAAGTATCAACAAAATAAGCACAGAGAAAAAATTAAAAAGGAATATGTGAGTCTTATTTGTGAACCATTGAAGAACATTTGTATGGACACTGAGTACCCCCACAATCAAAAAGGAAGACCCTGGAGAACATGGGCCTGCTCTGTATCAGTTTATGAATGCTGTTTGTGCTATGTGGCTTTTTAATAGCTGTAAGGAGTTTCCCATGACTACATTGTATTAATTAAAAGAGGCTGCTGGGGAAAAAAAGGCAGGAAATAAAACATAGCGATCAGATGCCTCTGAGGCAAGCATATAAAAAGCCATTAATAACTAGGTCTAATGCTAATCTATGTTTTCATCCATGAAAAAGGAATAAATAGAACATCACTGCTGATAAAATGTTTTGATGAGACAAATATCTGAGGGGTGGTAAAAAATGGAACAATCAGATCAAAGAGCAATTTAGATCCCTTTGTAGCAGAGCACAAGGCATCACTCTGCGTGGCAGTGTCCAAGCATACGTTCAAAGAAATCCCAGCCATACAGGGGGGAGCCCTATCTTGAGGAGCAGTGATTTATAAAAAAGCTTGTGATGAAACCCCAGTGCTGTACTGCTTCAGAGATCCTTTTCTCTGTAGAGAGGGGGGTTTGCAAAGAAACTGACAGGCTAAAAGAGCCTTTTATATTTAGTGCTGGAATGACCACCTTGGAAAGGCATGGTCACCACTGATGACATGCCAAGGAGAAGCAAGTGTTAAACTGGGAAGGGTTCAAAAAAGAATGAAAGAATGATCCAAGAACAGGATGACGGACCTGGGAAACAAATTCAAGGAATTCAGTTTGTTCAGCTTGTCAAAGAAAAGCTTATTAGGTAGTTGGATTGCGGTCTTTCAACTCCCTGTATTGGGAAAGCAGATCATGTAACAAAGGGATCTTTAATCTGCCAGACAAATGATGTAACAAGATCAAAGAAAAGCTGGAGCAACATGAATTCAGGCCAGACAAAGTGTGCCTTTTTAATAGCAGGTGGGTAAATGAGAACAGTTAATTTTGGCATGTGGTGAATTCCCAACCTCTGGAAATTTTAAAATAGGGAAATTTTAAAGATGTGATGTTTCTAAGTTTTGGTCTGTTGCAGCCATGATTTTTTTCGTTTGAAACAATATTTAATGTAGAAAAATCTTAAGTTCTTTATATCTTATATTCTTCAGGAGTCTGATTTATTCACTCTTCTAACCTTTACAAAGGCTGCTCTTTGTACTTTCTGTGGTGGAGGCTTTAAAGTTAATTTGCAGAACACCTGTATCCTCCTCCATGGTCTGACAGTCTTTGAAAAACCTCCTTAGTAGAATCAGCGTTAGAAATTTAAGCCATCATACACCCGGTTTATTGAGATAACTAATTGTGGTCAATTAAATGTAATCACACTGAAAATTACAACACACTAAAATCTAAGTTTTCCGAATACTAAGTATCTCCTGCTATACAAACAGACTCTGGAAGTGTAAAATTGACAGTACCTATTATACTGTCAACTCTGTTAGTAAATATAACCTAATAAGTATAATACATTAAGTGAATCATATGAAAGATTAGTTTCAGTTGGTGACTTAATTACTGATGTGTAATTTAAATTCTGTAAGCTTTGCCTAATTTTTTCTAGCCTTAACATTTTCACTCATTTAATTTTAAATCAACTCATAACATCATCTTATGCTGTAGCATTTTGTTAAGCTTGGGGAAAAATATGTACTAACAGATTTTATAGGGCCTGGAGATCAAAGGAGCTGCTCAGCCGTCCTGTTGTGTCTCCGGTGCATTGCAGGCCATTAACTCCCACCCACTTTACCTCTCTGTATAGCCCCTTTAGTTTGACTTGTGCATTTTTATCCACAGGAGACTAAACATTTGTGTGCCGTGGAGTCTTACCTGTTTGATAAAGCCAGTTTGATGCTGTCCCTTTCTTAGCTTTGACCCTGGAAACAGCTACGTTTAAGTTACTGTGGGAAATTCTTTTTTTAGCATTTGCACAACAGAACACAAGGAGAGATGGGTTAACTCTCTTTGTTACCTATGTCAAGGCAATGCCCTTGCAATGAAAATCAGCTAAAAGACTTTCCATCCGTCTATACTGAGAGAACCCTTGACTCAGCAGGAGAAGATGATCAGCAGATACTGAGGACAGTCAAAACAGCTCTACACACTCTCTCTTGAAAGCATCGTCTTATGCTCTATTTTAAACATTAATTTTCTGAAATACAGATGTTTTTATGCCCATGTTCTATATGCCAAATGCTATTTGGATTTGTATTTCCCATTCCTGCCAACTACTAAGGTTACATTATTATCATAGTTTGACTTTTCCATAGCAAAAGTTCTGGAATCAAGTCTACTTCTCACACTCTAATCGAAGTAGCAAAAATTTTGTCAGGGTCCTGAGGGCAGTAGAGGTCTCTGGTGGCCTTTGACCACCCTCACCAGTATCATTTCTCAAAAGCAGTGGGATGAGCCCTGGCTGCTGAGGCCCCTGCACTGCTGGCTGCATTATCGTGCTTGGGTATCAGCTCCCCATCTCTTTGGGAGCAGCCAGCGATTCCTGCAACCAATGCGGACAGATATTCTGTTCCCCTGATAACCCAATGTTTAGGTGGATAAATAGCAAAGTAAAATCTGGATAAAACACAAGCCAACGTTACTTAGCCATAATGAATTTACTTATGCCAGATACTTAATTATTTTTCCATATTAACTTGTTCTTTAAAGGACTTGGTTTTCTTCTGCTTGCTTTCTTTTTCATTGCCGAAACTTTGATGTGGGCTACAAAGCAGATTTCCTGATCTGAGAGCTTTGAGTTCTATATGAGAGATAACAGTAGCAAGACTGAAGATCCGACCTTGGTTTAACTTTTTGCATTTACCATGTTTGGGTAGATTCACAAAGGGTAGGAATCTTGTAAAATCCTTTTACCTGACAATAATCCAGATTTATATGGCACTTCAGAGAAATTCCAGAGCGCCCATGCAAGGGAAGACTAAATTAATTGATTTGTTTAGTCTCCATAGCACTCCATAAGTATATTAGGGCTGATAAATGCCAAGGAGGTATAAGATCTGTTTAAGGCTAGTGGTGCAGGCACATATATTAGTTCAAGCGAGAGTTTGGTATGCTATGGATTTGCTCGGGATGCCTGCTGGGAAAAGGCTCTGGATCCAGTGACCTGAGAGGTCTTTCCATTTCCTCGGTTTCTCAGATGCCACTGTGGTTGTGAAATCAGCCTCGCAGATAAGGAACATTGCTGGCTCCATAAGTTTTATTTGTTGCCTCGTGCATACTTTTCTGTGGTTAATCAGCTCAGTACTATTAAAGCTTAAAAGTTTTAAAATCCTGGTAAGAAGATAGAGTTATTGTTAATCTTTTGTGACTATAGGCATGCAGTCTCTGAAGTAAAGTGATGCTGTTGAAAAACCTGATGATCATACAAATAATTTGTACAGAATCCCATTATGCTTTTTTTGAAGTTAACTGTTGCAGGATTAGGTATGATCAAGTGATCTGCATTTTTCAGTGGCATTCAGAGTCTTTCAAGCTAAGGAGGCACTTTAATGGTGAATCCCTGTGTGCAGTCTGTAATTTGGCAAGCAGTTCCCTGAGAGTGAAAGGGGGGGATTTTGTGTATTGAGGGGGTTGCTATAGAAAACATCCTTGTTTCTGTCCTGTGGTGTGGAAGATGCTGCAGGAATTCTTAATGAGCAAGTTGCTGTGGGGCTTAGATGTAGTGGATATAGTGTCTTGAAATAAATTTTGATGTCTTTCAGCTGTAATGCTTAAGTACCTGCAAACATGATACTCCAATCAGTTTGTTTGGGTTAGATTACTTTATATTGTGATGACACTTTTGTCTGTCCACTGAGATGAACTGTAGCTTAGATGGGGAAAAGATAAATTACTATATGTGAGGTCTGCAGAGTTCATGGTCAGACCTTATGTACAGACATTATTAGTGGTGGTGTGACTGTCAATACCACACTAGCCAGATGGGCTAGTTACTAACCAACTTCCACTTTTATTACTTGATTTCTGAACTTAGTTATTCACACACCACTGTAGAAGAATCTGTGCAAAGAATGTAAGTTATACAGCACTGCTGTATGAATCGGCGTGAGCAGTATGCATGTCAGTTAAACCCCGGAGTCACATCGTAGTGCAGAAGACTATCAACAGAAACGCATAGCATAAAGCATGGAAAATTTCCTCTGTGTGACTTCTTTCTGTGTCTTGGTCTGCCCCTTGCTACACTGCATGCCATAGTCACCCTTAAAGGCAAGGCCATGTATGTAAATAATTTTTGTTACAAACTACTAAGGCAAAATATCTCACTATTTGTGTGTAGTAATTTGACAAGTCTATTAACAAATAGTTGTTTCTTTTGATAGATAGCTAGATTACTAAAGTAGTCTGTGGGACAGAATTTATGGAGATAGGGAGTGATGGAATATATATGTCTCGGTCTATGATAAAAATAATGTATTTTAAATTGTTTTGGATGCAACGTAAGCATCCAAATAGCAGAAAGCTGTTTGATGTATGAAAGTGAGAAAACAGGAAGAATTACAAGTAAAAAAGGTAATACTAATAAGCATTGGGAGTTCCTGTTTCAGGGAATAGGGAAAATTTCTTCTGTAGTTAGGAAACTTTTCCCCGAGGGTGGTACAGTATTGCCAAGTCTGATCATTCAGAGATCACAAGGCAGGCTCTCAAAATCATGAGATTATTACAAATGATACAACTTGACTTCTTTTTATTTGCCTCTTATGCTTTCAGGGTGGAATCTCTTTGGTGTTTTAAAACTTTCATTTATTGCTGTGAGGGCTATCAATGTTTTGTTCTGAAACAAAGCAGAAGCAGAACTTGTGTTTAAATAATGAAGCTGAGGCTTGGAAAAAAAACTCCTGCTATTGTAGCACTCCTGCTAAACTTGCAGGAACTAGCAGCCCTGTTGTGGCTCCAGTCTATAGGATGTCTTGCACAGCTCTCTAAGCAGTCTCCCCTCACGAAGATAGAGGCGGTGGCTCCCAAGTAAATGGGACTTCTGTGACCTCAGAAGAATCCCAGTGGGTTTGTGGCTGTACAGATCTGGTGACTTGCAACTTTTACCATTTCATATGTCTTGTGAGATGAGCTCGCAGCTCCACTCTGATTCCTGGAATACAGTAGGGAATTATTGGTAAGTCATGGATCCGGTTGAGCTTTGCTAGTCTGATGCTCCTTGGTGTTCATTTGCTTCCTTTAAAGCATTTCAGTTTATCTGTAATGATTAGATTGCTGTTGTGGCTGAACTATTTATGATTTTTTTAAATGTAATTTTTCAAATTTGGAGAAGAAGGAATTAAGTTCGGCAAAGGAAAGGTTGAACTACATATTCAGATTTGCAAAAGGGTTTTCAAGATTTCCAATGAAACCTCAAGCCCCACTGGGATCTCCCATACTTTAAAAGCATCAGAGCTTAGCTTCTTCCTCTATGCCTCTGATACTGCAGGATCTCTGACAGCCTCTAATCCTTCCAGACTTCACAGCATGCTCTGAAAATTGCAGTTTCCTTTTCTTCTTTGAAACAAATTCTTATCATTTCTTGCATATGGTATTACAGCTGACAGTATGTAGTCCCAGCCTGAATACTAAGACACTAATGCTGTTCCTTGAGCTGTGCTAGAGTGTATAAATGACTTAGCTGGACTCTCAGGGTAGGTGCCACCAAAAGGAAATGTCAATTCTTTTATAAATGACAGTCAGTTGGGACCGTGTTCTATGTTGACCACCAGCTGATTCATATTTTAACAAGCTATTGTTTTCCAATTTGAATTCTATTATTTCTTGAATTGTCTTTTCTCTAAGCCTCACTGGGTGCTGTTTCCACTATTAATCATGCATTTTTCCTTTTACTTAACACATGTGTTTACATAACTGCAGAAGTAGTTAAGAGAAAGGAAGGAATGTGACTTCCAGCTGAAGTGGAGAAATAAATTGTTGTCAGTTTGGGCAAACATCTGCAGAGCAGGAATTCTGAAAACCACATATAATAACCGAGATAACTGGGCAATGAAAGCTTACTGTCAGTTGGCATGATTAGCACACCATATTTGTATTTTCTGTGTTGGGTAGGAGAAGGCAATCAGGCAATACATAAAATACTGCTGGGCTGTATTCTGATTTCATGTCTAGCTTTACCAGTGTGTCTGGCTATGGAATTATATCTAATTTGTGTTCAAATAAACAAGATCAGAATCAGCCTACTGTTTGCATTGGGAAGATATTTGACAGTGTCTGCCTTCTGCATTACAACATAAAGTTTTTCCTTGTTTGTTGGAAGGAACTGTAAATTAGCACATTGGTTTGATTTTAATGTTTGGCTATTGCGGTGTTGGTTTCATACAAAAGTCAAAGTATGAAGTTAAAGAATGACATAAAATCAAGATGGAATGGGCCTCCAGAAATCACTTGTCTTTATCAGAACAGGCTTAATTCTGCCTAATGGCTTCTGACAGACGTCTGGCACTATTTAAAGATCCGTGTCTTAAAGATGAAGAGGATGGAGACTCTATCTCTTCTTCAGCAGCCCGCCATTGTTAGACTTACTTACTGGAGAAAAATCCTGCAAGCATGCACCTGACACCCTTTGCCAGAGGGTTTGTTGCATCTCCAAACCTGAAATTCAGAAGTAAGGGAACAGAGGCTGGACTGGAAACCAGTGGATTTCCCACTTCAGCCAGGTAGGCGAGCAAGGACAGATCCTTCCTGGAAGAGAGTGTACTCTTCTGTGGCCATGCTGCCTTATGGCAGCAGGGACCTTCTAATTCCTTGTGCGGATGTGCATGCAGATGGCCTTGAAGCTCATCACAGACTGTGCCCTACCTATATCCCTCTCTCTGGAGAGAGACTCCTGCAAGGGAACACCTCCCCAAAATAGGGTTCCGTTGCATGAAAACATCCACAGAGATACATGCATGAGTTAATGACTGGTCACGTATTTTGCACCTTGTGAGATTTTAAAAGGACACTGACTCATTCCCGCCCTGAGCCTCGTCCCCTATTTCAATTGGCAAAAAGAGGGCTGTGGGTGTACACAAAGGCTCTGAGGATGCCCCTGTGCTCCCCTTTTTGGGTGCCATGTGGAGAGGGAGCAGAACAGAACACCCAATGTATCACCTGGAAACTATGTCATCTCCTGTCAATCAGCTGTTTACAGACTGGATCTGTGGAAATACTGGCTTTGTACAGGCAGATTCTCTGATGAAGATGTTTGGTGTAGTACCACATGTTAATGTTGGCTGGCATCACCTCTGTACTATAAATATCCCTATTGGATAGTGGCACAGCATTAATTCTTGCATGTTTTCATGCCAATTTTACTTGCTTTTTCTAATCAAATATTTACAAACAATCCCGCAGTGCTCTCTGGCATCATGAGGCGGCTCTCTGAAGGAAACCATTAATTTTCTGCTGTACAGCATCGGCTGATTAGATGCTTTGTGGAGGAAGAACTGATATGAAAGCACAGAAATGAAAACAGCAATACTCCTGCCAAGCACTGTAGTCTGTTGCTACATGTTATTTCCATTCATCAGCTGGTTTTATTCATTTGTCTGAAGGGATACTAGTGAGTGAATCTTACCAGAGAACTGTGAAGCAATGCTCAGGAGCACAGGAGTTTGCCTTCCATGCTACCTTCCCTCTATACCTCTGCTCCCAACACCAGAGGTCAGCTTTCTACTGTTCATATGAAGCCCTTTCTGCTCCAGCTATGGCATCTAGCTGTTATAAAATATAAGGAAACCAATGAGAACATCTGACCCTCCTCCAAGCCAAACATGGCTTACAGGAAGGGTTAAGGTAGTAAAACTTAAGGGCTGGATGACCTATATTGCACTTCTCCCAGTAGAGCTATTTCCTAGTTCCCCTTGCCTTCCAGCCTGGTGCTACAGTTATCCTTTGTTGTTTAGACTGACTTCAGAGCCAATGGATGTGAGGGCTCCTCCGTGGTGACCTGGAATTGCAGAGGGGACAGGATGTCTGCCTGCCTGTTTTAGTTACTTAAATGGTCTTCATTGCTGTGCGGTTCGAGTTCCTTTCTGCCTCGACTGTCTCTTCCCAGATGAGATCAGGCAACGCTGCTTCCATTCTTACTGATGAAAAAGCCAAGCCAAGGGACCCACAGAAGACAGCATGTATCCAGAGCCACATTCACTCAGATCCCGTAGGGCAGTCCTAGAAACACAAGGCTCTATTCCAGCAATTCCCATAGAGGTGCAGTGACTTCAGAGGCTTTTTTTCAGAGAGGTTATTCAATTTGGAGTGCTGCTTCTCCAGACTTGTGCCATCACACCATGATTCTGTTTTGGAGAACCCCTAACTTGTCCCAACCATCCCCTGCTCCTGCAAAGAGCAGGAAGCTTGCTAAGTCAGTTGTCTGTCTTTGCTGTCTGGTATCCAGTCAGAAAGCTGGGTCACCAGGCAGCTTCAAAGACCTAGTCCTCCTTAGATTTCATTTAAGAACTACTAATTATATAGATTGAGTGTTACATGCATGCAATATCACCATCAGTACCCTAAGACAACAGTGCTGCTTAAAATGGTTGTTTTCTCAGCCAGATCAGCAAGCACAGGGGTTAGAACACAGAGGAGGAAAGGAAAAATGACAGAGGAAGGAAGAGATCAGCATTAGATTGTTTTGTGTCAGTCATGAAACTGGACTTGAAAATATTCTCCTATCTTCATGTACACTCTGAGAAAAACTTCCAGCTAAATCTGGAAGAGCAGTTGCAGAAGTGTGTCTTAGGAGGTCTGACATGGGATGCTGTATGCATTCATGAACTGGAGGGCAGCAGGAGAGAGAAGGCGCTACTTCTGAATGTGGTGCTGGTGAGACCTTTACTGGAGTGTTATATCCAGCTATTAACAGTTCAGTCTTCAAAATGGATGTTAAAATTGAAAAAGGTTCAGAGATGAGCCACAGTTTGACTTATGTTTGGAAGCTCTGCCTTACAGTGAAATGCTTAAACAGCTCAACTTATCTTATTAAGAAGTTTAAGTAGTGATTTGATTACTGTCCATTAGTTACTTGAAGGGAAAGGAAGGAGGTATCTTGCAGAACAGAACTCTTTCATCTTACTTTTTCATCTAGGACAGAATCTAGCAACTGGAAGTAGAACTTAGAGATCTCAGAAAGCTGGAAATAAATCGAATTTTTAATGGTGAAAGTAATTAAGCATAGGAACAAGTACAGGATTTATTCATCACAACGATCTCCTTTGGCCTTAGAATTTATAAATCTGCATTGGGCTAATTCTATCATTAATTCTAGCAATATGTAGGTTACTTTGTAAGCTCCTGAAGCTAGCTTGTCGTTATTCCTAGGGAAGAATGTGATGAAGAAATTCTATAAGGCCCCGTTAAAGACTTTTTCTTCAAAGACTTTTCTCTTTTGTCTTTTGTTCTGGAGAAGAGTGAGCATCATTTTTCAACAGAGTGGATCAGTAAAACCCTGAAGGAAATCTATCTAATTTAATGTTTTCATTAGAGTTGAAACCTGTAAGACGTCAAAACCCTTCTTAGCTTACCTTTGGTTTTTTTGATGCTGCAAAACAAAAATACAAATTCTTCAGTATAACGTTTTTCTCTGCTGAACTTAGGGAACTCAATCATAGTTTCCAATTCTCCATTTCATGCTTGGTAATATTTGTTAGACGGCCAGTCTGCCAGAATATACCCAGGAATATCTGGACGTTAACCTCCACGGACTGATATTATAGGCCACTTCAGGTTGAGATTCTATCATCAGGATTATGTTAAAAATTCTGGCCATTGATGAATAAGTGCAGACCAAGCTGTCAGTTTTTAGAGACTTCTAACACCACAACAGTGTAAAAAACTCTGCATGTTCTGTGGGTTGTTTTTTGTTTATTGGCTTTTTAAAAAAAATTTAATTATTCTGAGTGCTGCATGTTTTGTTGTCAAGGTTATCACTTTGTTGTAATATGTGTGAGAGAAGATAAAAGTGAGCTTTAGGATATTGTGGGATAAAGTCAATTAGAGAAGGCAGGAAAAAATTATTCAGGGGTGCTTAAATCTCTGTATCAGTGAGGAATCTAAGTGTTGAATCATGTAACTAGCTTTGAGTTGTGTCTTCAGCAACTCCTCTACACTTCTGTTTTCCTGGCTATAAGATTTCTTTCCTGTGTGAAGAACTTGAGGCTTACTCTGTGTAATACTGTGTAATCTAGGCATCCTTAATTTTTCAATGTTATTGCACTGGATTTAATTCATTGCTAAATATTAGCAAGTGGCTGCTGTTGGAAAGAGTCTTGCCTGACATAAAAGAAAGGCAGCAGGTATTGCTGCAAGAGCTACTGCGTATTCATCCCTGAGTTATTCTTATCAGATTCCTCCAGGTATAAGAGAGCAGGCTGGGACTCATTGGCATTCTCCAGCTCCTCCCATCATATTGTGCCTGATGAAGTGTTTTCCAGCACTACTTTAAAGAGATCTTCATAGAGGGACAGTTGTATCAGCTTTTTTTTTTGCTTGGTGAGTTCTTAAAAGAGAAGCCAGCACATCAGATTCTCAAGATGCTGATAGTGTGGATCCCAGATTGTGGATGCCGAGGATTTTGAAGTTTGGAGATTTTTGGCTCAGCCTTCCTGGGTACCCTTGGTGCTGTGCGAAGGACTGTGCTAAGAACAACAGAATGACCCCATCAAAACACTGGGAGCTGTGGTATCTGCTCTCTGAAGTTTCTGAGTGTTTTCTGTGTTTGGTTTCTGAGTGTTTTCTGTGTTTGGTTTCTAGGTGGTTTAGCTTTGTCTTGCCCAGGGCCAGGTGCAACCCCTTTATGTACCTGGGAGGTGCCCAGTTGCACTCTCTTCCCCACCTTGGCTCACAGAGGATAGGAGAGTGATACTCTGGAGCAGCACATGCTTTCTAGATGCTGTGCAGTCCCAGGCTTCTTCCTCTGCTGCAGAAATGCTGGAGGGAAGCCAGACTGCCCAGCAGCAGCCTGGCTGGTGGGGACAGGAGATAATGGGGAGAAAACTCCCCTTTGACTCCCACAGTGAGTCTGTGGTGTTGACCAGACTTGTAGTCTGGTTTGGTTTACGCAGCGGTTGACTTCCCAGAGCTGGGAGTTTACAAAGTTGGCTGTCTCTAGAGAAAGGTGGAAGTTTCTTCTTACGTGTATAAATATCTGATGGGAGGGGGTAACAAAACCAGAGCTGGACACTTCTCAGTGGTGTCAAGTGAAAGGACAAAAGACAATGGACATGAACTGAGATAGAGAAAAATCCCTTTACACTTAAGATAGAATTTCTTTACTGTGAGGGTGATTGAGCAATGGAACAGTATCTCCACAGCCTAGAAAGGTTGTGGAGATATCTCCTTAGAGATATTAAAAATGTGACTCAACACAGTCCTGGGCATTGTGCTCTAACTGACCCTGCTTTAAGCAGGGAGGACTGGACTAGATGATCTCCAGAGGTGACTTCCAACCTCCGCTATTCCGTGATTCTGTGATTCTTTTCTTTCTTTTTCATCGTTTATCCATCTTATCTAAGTGTAAGCCAAAATTTGGCCCATGGCTTGCATAGATACTTCATGCTTTATGTGAGTCTTTTGGACCAGTTCCGTTTCCTTGTAACAGCTAGTTGCTGTTTGGAAATTCCACTCTGAAGGATCTCTCTTCTTGCCATAACTGCCTTTTTTTCCTCTGCCTTTGTTGTCTGATCAAAGGTTTGAAAGCTATTGCTTTGTTGCCATATACATTGCGAACTGTCTTTGAGACTAACAAATATAAAAGTTATTTTTGTTTTCATTCAGTTCTTCTAGAAAACTAATAGTTTTCGTCTGAAATCTACTTTTAGTAGCTCTTAAAACCCACTTATACTAACCATCAATCATTCACGTCACATATCTACTTGAGATGCACAGTATTTCATGTACTAAAAATAAAAGCAAGCCAAAAAACCCAAATCTCTGTGAGAAGAACTGTATATCTGGTGTATATCCCAGCCTTATACAGAGGAATGCTGAAAGATACTGTCCAGATTTAATCATCGGTATCTGGCTGCACAGGGGAGTGGGAAGAGGACCATTAGGGACCTGGGAGATGTTTAACCACAAATTAATAGGGATGTAGACAGTATTCTAGAAAAATTCTGTTTTTATGCACTTCCTTAAGTGTCTGATGTCAACCACTGCTGAAAATGGGTTAGGGCAGGTGTCTGGATTGTAATGGCTGCTCTTAATATTCATCTTTTATTGAAGTACATGCCTGTGCAAAATTGACTGCAGGTTGGACTGTGTGTGTAACTCTGCTTCTTCTTCGCTCCGCAATCAAATCTGGGTCTTCTGCCAAATGTCTTCAGAAAAGTTCTCTGAGCTGCAGTATCATTTCTAATTGCCTCCTCCACAGTCTGGGCTGGGCATGTCCATCTCAACAGGCATCTGTCTGCTTTCAAGAGGGTGCAGCACCATCCTAAAACTCTTATGTTCTTGTCCTTTAATTTTGGAATAAATAAGCATCTCCTGCAGTGTGTGCATCCCTCTCAGAGCTCTTCAGGTCAGGAGTACTGGCAGCCCGGCTTGTTTGCAGTTAACAGGAGGCTGGTGTCATTATCCAAAGGCAACATATTTATAGATGTCCATTTGTTGCATGATCCTGGGGATTTCTGAACGATGTGTGCGTCCTGGAAGCCCCCCACTTGGCCACTTGATGGCACTCTTAAATATTTAGTTGGTTGCAAATGCTATCAAGTATGCCAGTTTTTTAGAACAGGGATAGAGGAAATAGAACGTCAGGTATTAAATAGTGAAACATTATCAAGATTGCAGCTTGAGCCGACCAAAACAAGAAAGGCAGGAGCAAGAGTTCAGCTGCTTCTGCCAACTCCTGACAGATGTGTAATGGGAGGATTAGCAGTTGTCCAGCTTCCCAGCTCCAGAGTGCTGTGTGGAGGCAAGTGCTTCCTCCTGGGTGTTGGAGCTGGAAAGTGTCCTCCACTCCCTGGTTTCCGAGGTGCTATGGGAGCAAGTGATAGATTATTAGTCTGTCTAGCTGAGGGTCAAACACAAGTGCTTTCCTGAAAACAACTGGAGTGTTGCTTTTGACATTATTGATATATGGAACTTTTATAGCCCCCATCAGTCACCCTGTCATGTGTATCCTCAGAAGAGCTGTAAGAAGTACAGAGAAGAAAGGACTAAGACCATGTTATCTGGTCTTAGCACAGCAGAGTCTGGAATACAAGTCTCCCTGTTGCTAGTCTTGTACCTTTATCATACAAGATAAAGATATGGACTCCATCTCTCTTTTATTTGAGTATCTTTGGAGTGTAAGTTAACATTCATAACATACGGGCAGTTGTACAATTACTATTTACACTGTAAAACCAAGCCCTTAGCAATATCTTATTTAAAGAAGAAAATTTAAAAAAGAATTGTAGTGCCTGCTAGATTTATCATGCAAAACTCTATCTGATCAGAATGGGAAAACTCTGGTTTTACATACAGCATTGCAAACTCAGCCCAGTCGCGTATTCCTTCTCTTTTTGCAGTGCTCACCTGCTCACCTTTATGTGAACCAGGGGAAAGCTGAGCTGCAAGCCAGATTGTCCTGCTATTTCTGGGAAGGCGAGACATCTTTTCATCCCATTCTCCCCTGTTCTTGTCTGTTTCTGAGCCTTTGCTCTCTCATGCAATGACAAACAGCACATTGTTCCAGGCGTTTCCTAAATCTCTCATTTTTGTTGGCCCAGTTGACTGCGGTCTCTCTTGTATTACTTTGCTAGACTGTATTTTAAAGTAAGATGCAAACATACCTAACAGCTCATTTTCTTAAAGACTCTTTGTATCTATTCATCCATGTTTCTGAGGTGTGTGTCTTGCCTCTGACATGTGCAGAGCCCACAGCAGTTACTAGAACTGCAACATGGCCTCAGGATGTTTATAAATTACAGCTTGCCTTGTCACCTGTCAATTTTGTCTTTTCTAAAATGTCCAAATGACTTCGTAATTCTGTTTTTTTCCATCTCCTATCCAAACTGCAACTTCTGTGCTTCCTAAACAGGGCCCGGCTAATAACATTAGCTTGATCAGGAGTACCAGGAATTAGTCTGGCAGCTGGTGAAAGGTGTCAAGCAGAATGTTAAATTTGACATTCAAACATCTGAATCAGCATAAACCAAAATGTTCTGTGATTTCCCTCCACTGCACTGATGGGCTTGCTCAGAGCTTGCAGATCTTGCAGTGTTAACACTGTTAACCAGAGGGTACGTATTTCCCCGGCGTGCAAAGTGCCCGGGCTCACTGAGTTTACCCCAGCGCTGGTGGTCTCAACAGGGGGGTTCAACTTCCACTGACAAATGTCAGAAAATAAATGCCAGCGGAGTTATTATCTGAGACAGTGTCTCAGAGGGGGTGCTGTTTGTGTCTGTGGTGGCCCTGGAGCTAGTCATTGTTTTCACCGGTCCTCTGGATGAAATATAAACTCACAGCAGATGAAATGTGTGACTGATGAAAAGGCAGGTGGAGTTGTAAATCATGCTGGGAACAGGGCTGTCGTACAGAGTGATTAATCTTGTGGTAAGCTGGAATTATTCAAACCAAATGCATTTTAATGCAGCCAAATATAACATTATACCTCTCTAAACAAGGAGGAGTACAGTGTTTTGGAAGGCAGCAACTCTAAAAAAAAAAAAAAAAAAAATAAAAAACAGGCTTTTGGGGCAATGCAAAANGAGTACAGTGTTTTGGAAGGCAGCAACTCTAAAAAAAAAAAAAAAAAGAATAAGAAAAACGCTTTTGTGGACAAGCAATAAATTTTGAGTTCCCAGTGTGATACCTTGGCAAGGAGGGTGAATGTGATCCTGGAGTGCAAACGGGGAGTCCTGAGTGGCAACAGAGATATGATTTAAGCATTAGTGAGACTGATACTGGAATATGATGTTTGTTTCTGGAGCCAACATTTTTCAAAGCATGCAGAAAAACTGTAGCTAGTTCAGTAAAGAGCCCCAAGTTAATACAAGAGTTGGAGAAGATGCCCTAAAGGTGGAGAGAGAACAACATTCAGTTGAAATTTGGATTGTAATTTTGAATTTTGTCTTGCGCTAGCACAAGTCTTAGTCATGTGATGTCCTCCGCATGTCTGTGGAAAGTTTCTTAATATTCTAATCTTCTCCACGTCTGTTGAGAAGCGGCTTTCTCCTTGCAGCTGTGAAGGCAGTGCCTTTGACTGGTGTGGCAAAGCTCATGTTGGCTCACAGCTTTTCACTCAGCAGGCCTCTCTTTGCAGTGCTTGTGAACATAAATGGGATTTTTGAGTTAGGTGTGAAGGTTATCAAAAGTATGCTGAAAGGTGACTAGTGTTCAGTTTTAAAGTATCTTAATGAAAAGAAAGCACCAGATTGGAAAGAAGTTCTTCATCCAATCAAGACGGTCATAGTATGAACTAACAGTGTGAAACTAGATAAGTCAAAGAAGGAATTACGTGCAGCTTTTTAACCACTCAAAGCAATTAAACGTCAAAACAAACTGCAAAATGAAACAGTGGCATCTCTGTCTTTTGAGATCTTCAAATGAAGTATGCATGTACTAGCCAAAAACAAGTTATAGGGCTCAAAACAGGATGTGCCAGTAACATTTGTGAGCTGTGAAATAGGGGAGGCCAGACTTTCTGGCCTTGAGGTACAAAGTAATGAATTCTCAAAACATTTTCTTTTCTGGGAAGGGACTGTTTTGAAAGTTCAGTTTTAGTCCTTTCCCTGTCCACAAAATGATTCACAGCCAGATCCACAGGGATCAGTGCTTTTATCAACACAGCAGTATACTCAAGTACTGATGGGATTTTTAGGGAATAGGAACAGAATGGGTATCAGTGATCCCAGTTTAAATTTCTCAGGGATGGGGCCACCTTGAACAGAGTCCTGTGAAGTCCCATTTCTGCTCCCTATTTGCGCTTGCTATAGCGTCTTTAGCACTTCCCTCCACTGGCCTTTCTCCCTTGGCTGTGAAATGGAGTGCTGCAGATATAGGCTTAAAGCACTATGAAGTGCTATAAAACTTCTAGTTGTTATTGTTAGTCCTCAAGAGCCTTTGAAAACACATTCAGCACATGCCCAAACTCTCTGAGCTCCTTGGAAAGATCTGTTCTTTCCTGATTTTTCTGAACTATTGGCATACAGTGAAGCTCAAAGTGCCAGCCGTTTCCTTTCTTACAGCACACCCATTCTGTCACAGCAGCAAAGTGTGGAGTTGACAGAGCTATTTAAATAAGCCAGGAGAGAGTCTTGCTGAAGCAGCAGAAGCTCACCCAGGATGTTTCACAGTGGGCTAGATTAGCCTGTGCTCAGTGCCATGCTGCACAGGTTTTGCTCACTGATAAAAGAAAAAAAAAAAAGAAAATTCATTAATTTGTGACTTGCTCAGTCATCTGTCTGTGCCACACAAGCTGTAGCACAGGCAACTTCTTAGACTGTGCTCAGGGTTTTGTAGAACTGAATAATAATAATAATTTGCTTGGAGAAATTTACTGGCCTCCAGGTAATCTTTTTTGTCCTCTACACTTTAAATACGTGTAAGGCAAGTAAACAGCTGAGCCATTTCTTTGGGTACCAAAATTTTTGTCTTTGAAACTGATCTCTTCTTCCCAGAGGAGATCGCCTAACCGGGTGTAAAGCACAGCCAGCCCCTTCCCTTGGCTTCTCAGAAATCCAGGCCTAAAGGACAGAGCCCCAGCACGCAAGCTCGTCAAAGTGCCAGCATATGTAGGAAAGGAGAATAGGTGTGCTTGTGCAGCTGTGATGCTCAGAAACAAGCAGCTGTTCACAACTGTGCTTCTCTGTCTTGCTTCTTTTTTTTAGATGGGCTCCTGGGGGAGAAAGGACAGATTTTAGGCAGCAGTGGTTCCTTTTAGCATGGTGATTTCTTGGTCCGAGCCATATCAGTGAGACATCTGGCAGACTTGATTTATAGAAAGCCATGTATCACAGGATCTAAGATGTAAGTCTGCGGTGTTTTGGGTTTCATATCCTCCAAAGAGAAGGTAATTTGCCGGTTTATCACACAAGAACCTGTAGCACTGGCTTCTTGTGTAGTAAAAATCTCTACTTTCACTCATGACCATAGAGGGTCCCCAAACTGAGATTTACTATGTGAATGCAGGTTTTACCTCAAACGTTGTAGTTTCTAACCTGAGGATACTGTTGCGTTGAGAATACTGGTTCAGCCGCTAAGTATTTTGGAGGAAATGGAGGAAAACCATGCGTGTCTCCTGTTTTTTTGGTGAACCAAAAGGGAAAGATGCAAATAAAATAAAAAAAAAATCTGTCCAGCAAACAAAATATTTTGATCTGATATTGAACATCTGCTGATTCTTTTAAACTCAGTAAAGGAAGAATATAAATGAAAATCTGTTAAAACAGACAGTAAGCATCAGAATGAAAGATTTAGATGCTTTACAGATTTTTGTTTTGCATGAACTATTTGGTGATACCACAATGATATTCTGAGGTACTTTGCTGCTACTAAATTGGTATTTTTCTGAAAAGTGTTTGGGTTGAATCTGCCCAGCTTTAAGTGCAAATGCAGCTGAATTTTTTAGATAGTGGTAATAGGTGGTTGAAACCTATTTCTGATTGCATGTAATGTTACAGTCTCAGTTCTCCAGGTTGAGAACAGTAATCATGCTGTCTGCATCTTTCATTAGCAAAACTTGTCTTCCCACATACACTTGTTATGTGTCAGGTCTGAAATTTAACCTCCACTCAGGTCAACGATGAGGATCCTCATGACATGCAACTCTTCCTCATTACAGGAAGAACCCATTCACTCTCCTCTTCTTCCTCTGCTGCCTTGTGTCCTCCTGTAAAGTAGAAGAACAACTCCTGCTGGCACTGATTGTCAGAACAACTGTCTGATATCTCTAGTACCTCAGCCCTTGTATCTCAGAAAAAGAGCCAGTTTGCACTTTGTGGGTCTGCATGGGGCGGATATTCTCAGCTCTTCCAGCGCATGCTGGTACGTCCATGTGGTGCAGAGTAGCTGTCTCAGATCTGAAGCTGCTGCTTTCTCCTCCAGCAGTGGTGCAGCCGTTGTCAGCCCTTGGGTCTGCACCCTCTGCTTTGCTGTGTGCTCTGTGGTCTTCTAACATAGTTTCAGTGAGATACCTGCATCCTGAGAGACTGACTACAGAGGATCTGGGGCACACTGCTGTGCTCTGCCAGTTTTTCACTGAAACCCACAAACCTTTCTCTTGAAAAGGCCATGCTTCAAAGCCATACCGCAGATATGCTGCTGTGGGTATGTGCTGTCCCTGCCATGCTGGGGCATTGAATATTGCTAATGAAACAAGCCTTTTTTTTTTTTTTAATTTATTAAAGAACATGTTAGAATGTCACAGTTTAGTACTCTGGGTGAAAATTTACCCTTCACTGAAATGGATTTATATGCCCACTCTCAGAAGGTTATTGTTTTACTGGGATTTATGTGCCATGCTTCAGTGTTAATTGTGGATTATTCTCCTCACTTTGCCTTTCATCAGAAACAGGCTGTACTTTAGCTATCATATTATCCAGGCCTACGTGCAGTATTCACACATCTGTGATTTAACCCACATCCATGTATTTCATAGCATGAAGGAGACAATGAGTAGGATTCAGCTTTTGGATTAAGATGGGTTTGACAGTCAGTAGAGGCCTAGCCATTGCAGTCAATGGAGCCCAGAGAGTAAATCAGCAGACCAAATATACGGGTTTTCTTTAAGGTCAGTTTTCTACACTCAGTGAAGTGGATTGATTCATTGGGCAGGGAACTACTGCAGGCAGTCCAGCAGAGGGCTATGAAGATGATTAAGGGAATGGCCGCACCTCTCTAAAGAGGAAAGGCTGAGAGACCTGGGTCTGTTTAGCCTGGAGAAGAGAAGACTGAGAGGGGATCTCATCAATGCCTATGAATATCTAAAGGGCGGGTGTCAAGAGGATGGGGCCAGACTCTTTTCAGTGGTGCCCAGCAACAGGACAAGGGGCAAGGCGGGCGCAAACCGGAACACAGGAAATTCCATCTCAATATGAGGAAAAACTTCTTTACTTTGAGGGTGATGGAGCACTGGAACAGGCTGCCCAGAGGGGCTGTGGAGTCTCCTTCTCTGGAGATGTTAAAAACCTGCCTGGACATAGAATCATAGAATGATCCTGTCCAGCCTGCTCTAGGTGAACCTGCTTTGTCAGGGGGGTTGGACTAGATGATCTCCAAATCTACCTTCCAACCCTTACCATTCTGTGATTCTGTGATTCTGTGACCTCTACTGATAGTAGCAGAAGCTTGGACTCTAAGCGCACAGCCAGCCAGCCACACACAGATCTGCATTTGAGTGTCTTAATCTGAAAACTGAATCCCATGTTTCTCACTGCCAGAACTTCGTCCCAACACCTTGCTTCTTCCTGGCCAGGCTAACCTCTAGGTGGATTTGCTGAAGCAGAGTTATTTTAGACAATAAGGGTCTGCACCATCATCTCTAATTGTGGAATGTGATGGCCTATGATACTGCCCAATCAGCGGAGAGAGATGCACCTCCAAAACCCAATTCAGATCTTTGGTGGCTGAATCATCCTCTGAAGAGATGTCTCCTTTGCTGTCTGTGCAAGGAGCATGGGGACAGCTGTTTGAGGCCCCTCAGCACATTGCCAGCAGATAGAAAATGAATGTGCACCACAGGCTTTTTGGAAATGCGCCTGGCTGGTCAGCACACTCCAGGAGAAATAAGAGCATGAAACACTTGAATTCAAAGGCTGTCTAACCGATTTGACTTCATAGTCCATTCTGGTATGAGTCACTCCTGGCAGGTCATTTCCATAGCCTTCCCAAGTGTTTTTGCTCCTGAGGAGAGCAAAATTCATCCTTATCATGGCTGGGCCTCAACTTAATACCAGTTCAATGATGTTACTTGGCTAAGGACAAAGACAATTCTGTGAATTCAAGTAACAGGGCAAATCTCTGATGGAGAAAGCAAGTTCACTTCCTTTTCAGCTAGAATTCTAGGAATAAACTTCCCTCTCTTTCAAAAAAAAAAAAGTTAAAAATATTATTTGAGTTCAGATATATTTAAAGTAATGCCAGTATTGGAATCTCACCTTTCTGCAAAATAAGGAAGCCATTTCCCCTGCTTGGCTCCAATGTACAGAGACACTGGTGAAAGCAGAATGTTTCCACAACGCAAATACAAAGCAGCAGTAATAGTTTTGTTGATGTCTGATTTCCTTTACTGGTTCTTTGAATGTTTATGTGGCCCTGATGAATTTGAGGTAAGCAATGTCTGTACCTGCATGGTGCTTTGGGATCAGCTTGCCACCAAGGAGAGTTCTCTGAAGTTAGTGTTATCACTGGGGTACACATTTACCAAGCCCTTATCCTGCAGGCTGGTCAAAATGTTAGGAAAGGTAAGAAGCACTTTTAAAAGGAGATGACTATTCTGGAGATAGGACATATAGTGGGTATTTGAAGCACAGAAAGCAGTAAATTTGTTTCCTATATACTGCGTGCCAGAGGGAATTAGACAGTAAAAAAAAGTGCTTGGAGAGATGGCTAGGATACTCAGAGAGACAGCATTGTTTTCATAGTTTAAGAAAGCTCGTTCTTTGCTTCTAGAGAGCTTATCTACATCAACAGCTTTTCTTCCCCTTTAAAAGAATTTGGAAATTGTTTTTCAGATGAGCAAAAAACCATAGAATTGCAGAGACAGTCAGGACAGGATAAAAAAACCCACGAAAGATGGTCCTGTTGAGAATAGGGAGAGATAATTTCAGGAAGCACAAAGGAAAGGTGAAAGTAAATAAAAAAGAAAATGGAAAGTCTTGGCAAAAAAGGAGCTTCTGTGCCAAGCAAGGAGGAGATGTTGGACATAAGCAGAAAATAAAGCTGTAGTGACTTCTGCATTGTACAGTTATGTGTAATGGCCGTAGATATGATGCTTTACAGATACTTCAATGAAACACTTCTCTTTAAAGAAGCTGTGGAGGCTGAAATATCAACTATTGCCAATACAGAAATTGAAATGCCTCTATCCTTGGTTCAGCCTGCATGTCTGCAATGTTAGTGAAATCCTAGCCCAAAGAAAGAAGTGTTCACAAGATTATTTTTTACTCCATGCTTCTCGAGTCTCAGTCCTAGAAAAAAACTGCCAAAACAGTAGTTTTTCTGCATAAACACATTGTCCCTGTGTCCTGGGGATGACATATCAGTGGAGGAAAGGATGTTGACATGTAGGCATGCCAACATGACCATTTGGTCCTGTGACTGATGTTCTTCCCCTAGATGACTTTACATTCAGGTTTGATTTAAGCATAGGTGAGTGCTGTCAGATTGTATGTCTCAATAGTAGAGGATCTTGGAAACTGATTTAACAGCAAAGCTTGTCCTTGTTTAGATGACTTCATGAAGCAGGGCCAGGGCATGCTCCTGCTCTACACCATGAAGAATCCCTCCTTCCCAGAGTATATCTTCAGCAGCGAGAGTGGCATCATGTGCCTGGACTTCCATAATGACCACCCCTACCTTGTGGCAGTGGGCTTCTATGACGGCAATGTGGCCATCTACAACCTGAAGAAGACAACCTCCCAGCCCAGCTACAAGAGTAGTGCTAAGTCAGGAAAGCATACAGAGCCAGTGTGGCAGGTAAGGGTGCTTTTCTTTTTCTCTAACTGGGCTTTTAATTTGGCTGAGTTTGGGCACAGCAGGAAAAGTGCTGTATGGGGAAAGGTTTTGATTTGATACGTGCATTAGTGATTGATTATTAAGTTGTATTTCAAGATAATTTTGAAAGATGCAGAAAGGTGCTGTAATGGGGAAGGTGTTGGTTTAATACATGTGTTAGTGATTGATTATTGAGTTGTGTTTCAAGCTAATTTTGAAATATGCAGAAAGGCAAAGCAATTGCATGAATCCTTGGTCCTCAACAGAAACTAAACATGTCAGCGAAAATTTGCTATAAACAATTATTTCTCCTTAGTTTTCATTATTGTAAATTACTTCTGTTTGGGGAGGAACTAATCTCCTCTGTATATACCAGCATGCAGTGCTATTTATGTACCAAGTACAAAATCACAGGGCAGCAAGCGATGTGCAGTGTGTAAAATGCATATATCAGATATATCAGCCCTAAAAGAGAGCTCTGTTGGTCACAATAAACCAAGGGGCAGCTGCTTGTGGAACTGACTGCCACTGGGATTCAAGACACAGTACCTTGTAGTTGACCTTGAAGTGTTCTAGTGAATTATGATGTGCAGGTAGTGCTCTTAAAGTAATGCCACTCTGGCATCTGTCACAAAGAGTCATCAGATGGATGATGTTGTGAAGGTCTTGGGTGACTGTGTTGTTACACAGCTGACTTTATAGTTATGTCTACAGTGTAACCTGAGTTAAGACTGGAGCAATGGAAGGCATATGTGCTTCTGATCTTGTTTATGGCAGTAAGTGTGTCAGCACCTATTTCAACAGGGTCTGTAGGAACCTGTTGAGGTGCAGGGGTCTGTATTTTGTTTGCTAGCCTGGGCTACAGGTGTTGCTGCCATTAACTATTGCTGTCACTTGATTTGGGCTGCCTAATGCAGTCATACCTCTAGGCACACTGTCAACGTTCCTTGTACTTTTGGACATGCCATGCCTGGATTGTCCCACAGCCATGGCTCCTTGTTACTGCAGCTTCCAATGAAAGTCCAAGAAATCAAGGGAACCTGATGGGACTGCAGATGAATATGGCATATGCCAAGAGCAAGACTGGTGCTTGCTATAAACGGAGAGGTTATGCAAATGTAACATTTCAGAGAAGACCTGAATTTTATATTTGCTGCTTGTCTGTCCAAAGCTTTTCCTCTAGCAAACATTTTTAGCTCTTCTTACAGGTTAACGTGGTAGCCCAGACATGGGTTGTTATCACAATAAAATGTGTCAGGCACACACGCACACACACGCACATGCAGAGAACTCCAAGCTTCTCCCATTGCCATTTAAGCTTCCAGTAAAAATGCTGCTTTGTCAGGCTTTTTTAGCAAGTCCTATGTGCAGCTTTTCATGGCCTTGCTGCGGTATTCTATGGGAGGTCAACAGTTGTTACTGCACACTATAGATGCCAGAATCCCAGATCATTTGTGCCCCAGGTGACATTGGGAAGGGCAGAGTATGCTTAAGGGGTATTATTAGTGGCCTCGTCCCTACAGACCAGAAGCAAGTACGTTCAGCTGTAGAATCAGCCTGTATAGGGCTTTTAGAGGTAGGTTTATGTGTACCACTTGGCAGAAATGTGGCTCAGAGGTGAAAAAAATCATTAGGCACTCTAGGGAGACAGGTCTGAAAAGGAGAGAAACTAATCCATGGGTATGGATAGACATAGGTATGAGTAGAGTCTAGTTCCTTCTTGTCTATTTCCAAAGGTTCAGTGCTGAAAATCATTATCCTTAGTTTTCTTTTGCAATAAAGTAAACTATAGTTTTTGACTTGCTAGGAAACTAGTAAGCAAAGGTAGTAAGAAGGTGATTGCACAGCAAGCAGGAGAAGAGCTTGTACCTCTTTTGGAAAGATCTGAACTGTAGGCATTTGTCAATATCAGCCAAAAGGTTTAGAAAAGGTTTTCTCTCCATCTGATGGGAGGAAAAGTGACATGAAGGAATATCTGTTAGGTTGAGATATTGGATTGTTATTCTCCATTCACCATTAAATGATTATAGAAAGTGATGCCTCTCTCATATTTAGTTAGAGATGCTCTGTTCTCCCCTACCGAGACCGAAACTAGTCTGAAGCCTGGTCTTTGTCTAGACCACCCTGTGCAGTCCTTACTTTTGTAGAGACTGCAAGCCCATGACTTTGAAGACCAATTAGAAAAATAACAAAGTTCTCCTGAACAATTAGGAGCCTTTGTTCTGTGGACTGCCTGGCCCCTTCCTTTTGAAACAATACAGCTCTTTCACAATGGAAGCAAAATGGGAAGGTAGTAAAGCAGGCTGACAGCTCTTTTGTTGTGCCATTTCATCTTCAGTGACTTAGTAATACCTCAGTAAGTTTGCATAAAACAAAGCAGATGTAACATAGCCCATTATTAAGAGCAAAATAGATTAATATAAATTTTCTAATTCTGTTGCCTGAGTTTATCTGCCTGATACCACTCCCTGTATTTTCAAAGAGCATAGCAATGGCTTCTTACAGATTTGGTAATTGCCTTCCACATATTAAGTGATAATATATTGTAAAAAATGTAAAATTCTGGGTTGTTTTAAATTACACATTTCTAATTCCTTACTACGAATCGATTAAGATCCAAAGCCAGAAAGGAATAAACATACATAGGCATGTGAATGTATATGCATGCAGTGCAGTGTGGCTAATGCGCCACTGAAACCTTAGGTCTTACAGGAACATAGAACTAGAAATGGTCTCCCAGGTCAGTGAATTCAGGCCTCTGATTTTGGCTGCGAACACCAGCTTAAAAAGAGTCAGCTCTTGGAGTGCTGTGTCAAAACTGTCATGTTCTGCTGGGCAAAAGCCTATGTGTGATTAAGCTAAACCCCACTTTAATCAAAATAATGCTCCAAATTGTCATAAAAATCCTCACACTCCAATCATCTCTAGCTCTGAGTACTCCTAGAAAGCAAGTCCCTGGACAGAGTATCAGAGCCAATGGCTCAATCCAAGGGCTTGGCTCTGGATGATAATGTGTGTGGCCAAAGTGCGACAACTTGACTACTCTTTGGCACCCAGAGCCCACGAGAGCAGTCTCCTCTGGGGAGAAGGGACACTCTGCTGGGAAGGGGCTTTCAACATAGAGCCTCTCCATTTGCCAGCCTTTGAGCTTTGTTCTTACTTTCTCCTTCTTTTTTTAAAGATGATGATTAGGGTTTATTTACAGCTGAGAAGAGTGCTTTTTTTCTTACAGAATCACAGAATGGTAGGGCTTGGAAGAGACCTTCGGAGATCATCTAGTCCAACCCCCCTGACAAAGCAGGTTCACCTAGAGCAGGCTGGACAGGAACGCATCCAGGGGGGTTTTGAATGTCTCCAGAGAAGGAGACTCCACAGCCCCTCTGGGCAGCCTGTTCCAGTGCTCCACCACTCTCAAAGTAAAGAGTTTTTCCTCGTGTTGAGATGGAATTTCCTGTGTTCCAGTTTGTGCCCGCTGCCCCTTGTCCTGTCTCCGGGCACCACTGAGAAGAGCCTGGCCCCATCCTCTTGACACCTGCCCTTTAGATATTCATAGGCATTGATGAGATCCCCTCTCAGTCTTCTCTTCTCCAGGCTAAACAGACCCAGGTCTCTCAGCCTTTCCTCATCAGAGAGCTGTTCCATTCCCTTGATCATCTTTGTAGCCCTCCACTGGACTCTCTCCAGTAAGTTCCCTGTCTTTCTTGAACCAGGGGGCCCAGAACTGGACACAGTTACTCCAGATGTGGCCTCACCAGGGCAGAGCAGAAGGGGTGGATGACCTCCCTCGACCTGCGGGCCACGCTCTTTTTAATGCAGCCCAGGAGGCCATTGGCCTTCTTGGCCACAAGGGCACATTGCTGGCTCATGGTCAACTTGTCCACCAGGACTCCCAGGTCCCTCTCTGCAGAGCTGCTCTCCAGCAGGTCAGCCCCTAACCTGATGCATGGGTTTATTCCTCCCCAGGTGCAGCACCCTACACTTGCCCTTATTGAATTCCATCAGGTTCCTCTCTGCCCAACTCTCCGGACTGCCCAGGTCTCTCTGTATGGCGGCGCAGCCTTCTGCTGTGTCAGCCACTCCTCCCAGTTTTGTGTCATCAGCAAACTGGCTGAGGGTGCGCTCTGTCCCCTCATCCAGGTTGTTGATTGTCGTGGTTTGGGCCAGACTGGCCACTGAGATGAATGACAGATGCTCTCCCCCACCTCTCACCAGCAAAAGACACTTCTCAGCCTGTACTGGCACAGGCCACTCCGCAGGACATCGATGAATACGTTTAACAAGACTCTGTTACCTTTCATCACCGGGATATACTAAGTATTTTGGGTTTGAAGTGTTTGGAAGCTGGAGAGTTCAGAAACAGGCATTGATAACTGAAACTGTCTGCTGTGTCAACGTTTGTTTCTGCTGTTCAATCTCCCTCCTAAAACATATCTTATTCAACAGATTTGTTTCCATTGTGTACTTCTAGTTCACTTTAACATCAAACAAAAAGGGCATTGTTTCTGCCTGTTGCTGGGAATAGTACAGAGCCAATACTGCTGCAGAGGGTTGGAAATATTTTTTTTTTACTTGCTCACCGTCAGAATTACTGACTAAATTCCCATTGCAGAGTGTCGACCCTAAGATCTGCAAAGGTAACATTACTTTTGGCTGTGCTTATAGGAAACCTCAGCTATGGCAGGCTTGCCCATGTGCACAGCATGGTTTGGAATTGCTATGGAGAGATCACTGGTTAGAAAAGCAACTTGATTCATTGTAAATTTACTGAAGCTGATCTGGGCTCCCTGAGGAGCTGATACCATGGAGCTTCAGATGGTATCCTGAAAGAGTTATTTTCTGCCTTATGTTCGTGCATGGGAGGAGAAAGGGCTGGCCACTGCTTGATAATTCTTCACGCAATGCCATTCAGGTTAAATGTGATGCTCGTCATTAGGACAAAAAGGACAAGGCAGGACAATAATAGTCTGCAAACTATTAGTTTGGCAGACTATATAGTCTGCCAAAGGAAACTAGAGGGAGTGTCAGCTTGCAGAGTAGTTTCCCAGCAGAACTTGTGAAAGTCCCATCTCAAATGTAAACCAGATAAAACACATCTGAGACTTACTGACTGGACCTTGCCCCGTAATTGTGTGATCCCTTCTCCATCTCTACTTTCTGGGTTCTAATCTAAGTCCTTAAATAAGTCTACACTGAATCTTAGCAGTTCATGAAGGCACCCCAGACTCACTAAGGTTTTGTTTTGCTGGTGGAAGTAAATGAGTTCGGTTACAGAATCTCTTTAAAGTCAGCATGACCTGCTGTTCTCCACCCCACTCAGTGCTGCTGGGCACAGCTTCACAAAAAAAAGGCCTCTCTAGGAAGCTGGTTTTATTCGCTGCACTTGTGAGAAGAAAAAGCATTTCGTTCATAATCCACTGTCACACCAGCACGTTGTTTCATTTCTGATGACAGGCAGTCTCCTAAATCTGTCATCTGCAGTCAGACAAACAGATTCTGCAGCTTGCCTTGCCTCTGAGATGTTACTGCTTCACATAATATTTTGTTCCTTTGGCTTCAGGCAAACATGGAGTTTGATGCAAAGGAAATAAAAGAAAAAGAAAAGACAGAAGGTTGCTATCAAGGTCAGAATAAAGATCAGGTGTCTTAGAAAAGGCTCAACGCCCTTCCTGTTGCCTTCACTGTTAAGGAGCACAAAATGGGTGTTTGCTGGGGGTAGTTCAGTGAAAAAACCTCATTCAACTCTGTAACGATACTGTTAGGGGATAACTCTACAGGAGAAACAGAAATCTGTAGAAGGAAAGCAACAGAGACCTGAAACCAATGAAGCTGAACCAAAGATAGGGATGAGGATCATCAAGATATGAGCTGGCAAGTGGGAGAATGTAGCCTGAAGGTATAGTAGAGCGGAAACCTGGTGGTGAGGATCATTTAGCACAAAACCTCTAGAGTAATGCAAGCAAACTGCATCTCATACTAGATCAGTGCAACGTCTGTACAAAGGACTTCCTCTCCAGCCCCAGCTTTCTACTACTTTTTTCATGCCACCAACCCTGTTTCGCCTACCTGGCCCAGTGCAAACAGGGCAAAAAGTCTAGTTAACCTCTGATGTCCCAGGAATAATGGAGGGCACTGTATCCTCACCAGAGAGACCACTTCAGTCATTCAGTGCATGCACAGAAGTACAGAGGAGTGGGAAGTGCATCCATGGGCCAGCCAGGGTGCATTGGGAGTCCACAGACCTCAATCTGTCAGAGGCTTCCTTGCGGGAGCAGTTCTTAGCGGCAGTCCTGCTCCCTACACTGAACTCTGCATCCAGTAGCCGACTGCTGCAGCGGCAGTTGTGCCGGTCTGTCAAGGACCTGGCACTGTACCACCATGAGGCATTTAGTGGCCAGCAAACATCTGTCATGTGTTTCCTCCCTTGTTCTCTCCTGGAGGGAAATGTGGGGAGGAAGAACTGTGCTTGGGAAGGGTTGCCATATGCTTGCTGTAGAAAACAGGGTCAAGATCAGCAGCTTTCTGGTTGCCCCTAGTCTCTGGGAGAGCTCACTGCAGAGTCACAGTCCTGCTGGACGAAATCCTGTCTCCCACAGAGTCAAGTTTCACCATTTTTTGGAAAGGCTCTGCTGAGCCACAGAAATTAATCCAGAAGCTTTGGTCTTATTTAAGCATGGTGGAGGTGGCAGAAAGTGCAAGACATGGTTGTGGCAGAAATGTGGGATAAAATCTTTTGCAGCGTGTTTGTACCTTGTTAAAAACCTCTTGGATGCTTTTTGAGCCACTTTAAGGTTAGGCAAGGTAAGTGTCCAAATGCTTCTTCATAAGTATCTTTGACCATAATGAACAAAATCCCTGATCTTTTAACTTCGATGTTGTATTTTTTGAAATGGTATCAGACTGTACCTTCTGGAGATTCGGTTTCTGTAGCAGGTTATTTTTAAATTGTGCCTTGGGTATGGATTCTTGTGGGTTAGAAATTCTCTTGCAAAGCATCCCTTGCAGATCATGTAACGTTTGTTTGAAAAGCAGCTTTTCCTGCTTTGATGCTGCTTTTCTCTCTGTACTTCATACAGATGCTGAACTTACTTTCTGCCTTCTGCTCTCATGGCTGCTTGCTACATAGATTCTCCTCTAGTGCTGTATTGTTCTTCTCCCTCCTCTTCCTTTTGCTTAAGATCCAAGCCATCTTATGTTTGTTTCAGGTTGTTTATTTCTTTTCTGGTGTCTGCAAGCCAAGTATAAGTAATTTTCTTTGCCTGATAGTTGTACTGGTGCTCCACTGGTTTGTGGAGAAAACCTCACTTACAAAATTTAAGAGTCCCTGAAGCCCTTGGGATGTTCGAAAATGTTACCCTAAGGTTTAAAAGGGCAGAGAACTTGTAATGCATTTGTTTGGTTACTTGGATCTTTGAATCCTGTTCTACTGCTTTATAGTAGCCACAGAAGTTAACTAAATATTTAATAGGAATCAGGAAACTATATTGGATCTCAGAGGAAAAATGTATTTCTTTGCTGGCCTATGAAATGTGAAAGCGTATGGACTGGATGGGTCTTAATGGCACCGATGCAGCCTGTGAAACAACAGACTGCTTCTCTGAAGAGCATGAAATAGTGATGAGAGAGTGATAAGGGCAGAGACAGAGGCAAGCTGGGCAGGGACAGTGCAAGCAAAGTGGCACGGATATATATCGAGATGTGGGGAGCCAGGGCTGGCCACAGCTCCCACCCTTCTCCCACCCTTGGTGCCATGGTGAGCTCACCCAGCTCCGTGTGGTATCTGGGACCCCCAGCGCCAGGCAGGCCCTGAGGCCGTCCCTCCCCATCCCTGCTGCAAGCCCGCTTAGTCCCGTGATGATGGGAACCTTCTGTCAGGCACATTGCAGACACTGTCTCTGATTTAGCAGCATCAGGCAGCTTGGGGATTTGGATGTGAGCCTGCCTGCCGTGTATATCTGCTTTCCCTGCACACGGAGCGGGGAACTTCATATTTTGTCTGTAAATTGGAAATCTTGCTCAATGAGCACAGTCAGAATTGAAACCAAGAACTGTGAATTCCAATTGGTTAAATACCCCTGAGCTTTGCTGGCCTCTGGCACCCATGGCTCAGCTGCGTGCTGCGTCTGACACGGGAACACGGCCACTGATGGGACAAGCAGGTGAGATTCTAATTCTTCTCAGCTGTTAACATACCAGCCTAATAAATACAGTAGGAAGTGCTGTGAGGGGAATAAGCAAGCAGATTCCTGGTGACACACTGTAAAAAGCAGAGCATCTGAATCCCAGCAGGAAGAAAACAAATCGAAAGTAGGGCCAGCCATATCCAGTGCTATTTATAACTGAGCTCTGCTTCCTCCAGATAAATCCTAGTCTCTGAAGTTTGAGTGATGCACAAGCCCTAGGCTGGGCCTTTGCCCTGCATCAGTGGCACTCCCATGGCCGTGCTCTCTGCTCAGCTCGGTGCTGAGTCCTTCCCAGTATCACCGAATGTGCACTTCAATAGGAGAGGTTTTGCTACCCCTTTTCTGCACTCCAAATTTGTGGATGGTATGTGAAGGCACTGGTGCCGTGGGCCTGATTCTTTTCTCCTGTCTGCTGATCTTGTGCCCTTGAGTTCATTGGTCCTCAATAGGTCGTGCCCAGGGCTGTGAGTCTCAAGAAGATGCCATCGAGGGGGAGGGCACTTGATCTACCTGTGGGAGAGAAGGGATTTTCAGAAAAGGAGTGTTTATGGGGCTAAATATGACATGGGAGTTTATTTTACAGTGTGTCTTCATTGCTAGTGAACACATCTAACTCTTTTCCCTTGACTATCGGGAAGCTTTCAAGGACTTTGGAGAAGAAAACCCCAGGAAGGCTTGTAGTAAAGCTTGCAAGTACCTATATGCTGCTAGAACGAGAGAAGGCATTTGTAAATTCTTTAGATGGGAAGTTCCTGCTATTGCCTGGAGCAGAAGCAACAATCTTTCACCACATAAGCCTGGTATTTGCTGGTAACCATGAATAAAGCCATCAGCCAGCCGCATGCCCATGAGGCAGGTGACTGATGGTCTGCGGTCTAGGGCTTCTTCAGGAGCACCCAGGCATTGCTGTGCTGTGTCTTCTGTTCCAGGGTGTTTTGAGGTGCTTTTGGTTATCATAGCAGTAGGCTGAAGAATTCTTCCTCCTGTATCCTTTCTTGGTGAGATATGGTCCTACCAAGTTGCTTGCCTTGCATGCTGCCTAACTTCCTTGGTAGATGTAGCAGTTGCTTTAATTTCAGTACCTATCTGCTGTTACCAAGCCTGTCAGCCACCCTGACCCTCCTAACTGGCATGTTTATTATTAGGAAACCTGTGTTAAACAAAAAGACAGTAGGTAAAATCAGGAGACAACTGAGTAAATCTGTACTTCTGCTTCAGATAGGATGGCAGGGAGTACCTTAGGTCAGAGTTGCTCATTAAAGATGAGAGATGAAGGAAGCCCAAACTGACTGGAAGGCACTGGGATCTTTGAACATTTTGACATTCATCAGCTGTCTAAACCATTTCGTCTCTAATGTAAACAGTACAGCTAAGTATTTAAATATTACTGGCTCATGTTTAGGAAGAGTTAGTCCTTGCAGACTTTATCTCTTTAATGGCTTTTATCAGGGGGACAAGTTTACTTCCTAAGTATGTTGATCTGATCCACTCTGTCTTGTTGCATGATTTTACAGTAAAATGTCAACAAATTTTTCTACAAAGGACAGAATAGCACTGAGAAACCTCCTTTGCTTAGCAGCTCCCTTACCTGCAGATTACTGTCATAACTGAAACATTTGCATGTAAAAGAAAACCCAGATTTTAAGATAGGAACATTTTGCAATGAATTGATTTTTAATTTTATTTTTATAT